>JARFJB010000447.1:600000-825000 GCA_036346205.1 Vesta saturnalis
ACCATTAAAAAACCCCAAAAAAGATAAGTAATTTACTATAAACCTATGTTTTAGCATAATTTAGCTTTGAAATTCTGTATATTACTTTGCCATTTCTGGACATAAATTTAACTTGACTTCATTATCTAAATTCTAGTATTAGACTCTTTGGGGTGGCTTGCTATATTGTGTACTTAAGAGCACAAATATTCTATGTATTATCTCTGTGGTTAACGATATGAGTAACACAATTGAATTAATTATTTATTTAGGGAATTATCTCCCTTTTACTTTTTCGGAAATATGAATTAAATTATGTGTATGTGTACATTCAAATGCAAACTGTATACTGCCATTATTTGTAATTAATATACCGCTTTTATTTTGGGGACTTTCTGCTTTACAACTACTTTTCCTAGCGCTCAGATCCTTTCATATATTCGTTGCTTGGCTAGAAAAGTGGCAAATTATCTATTTATCTAGGGCTGGCTGATTTATTGTTCTAGCTGGCGCCTTCTCTTTTCTTTAAGCTTACAGATACCATCTGCATCACTGTAGAACACCTCCACCTCTACCGAGACCGAGATACCGGCAGTCTTATAAAGGTATCTCCTCTGTTATGGTAAGTTTTGGGTACAAAGTTTACGTTTGATCTGACTCGTGAGAATTGGTATAGTAGGTATGTTTGCAAGTGGATAAACTGCGTGTTGATTTTTCCATGGTAACGTTAGTTAAATTCTATTAGTAAAGCTTAAAATATAGTTTATTATTCTTAATTAAATGATCCATTAAGTTGTCTTACCAAATATCATTCGAGCTTATGTTTATTCCCGGGACAAACTTTTATTTTGACAAAACTCAAGCTTTGTTGCATATAGGTGATACGACTCGAGCAAATAACGAAAGGTAAAATCGCTCCCCTTCGGTGTCGCGATTTTATCATGTCATTCGCTCTCGTCAATTACCAAGCAACAAAGCTTTCGTTTAAAATGAAAGTTTGTCCTGATAAACACAAGCTCTTATGATATTACCTCCGATAAAATTTGTATTTACCAAAAATAGCTAATTTTATGTCCTAGAATCCAACAGTGACATAATATGCAGGGTGTTCCAAACTTCGGTATGGTTTTTACATCTGAAACACCCTGTACATTTCGAAATAATTTTATTTATGCACATTCTACCTTTTTGCGTTTTCCTATCAACCGACGGGAATGTGGTGCGTCACCCTGTATATTATAAACGTCTTTGATTCGTCCTAGTGGACCGCTGATGAAGGTAGTTTAGCTATTGAAACGCGTTCGGCATTTTTTAGTTTTGTATAGTACGTGGGTGCATTAGGTTTATTTCAAACATTTCCTTTGTTCCTTAATCAACGTTTTTAATTAAAACTTTTCTCTTTGCTTTTGAGATAATATACACCTTTTTCTTAATATCCATTTTGTACTTGCATTTGATTTTACATTCATTTTGCTCTTTGAGGTCCATTATGAAATATTACCTGCCTTTATTTATTATCTAGAACCTGTTTTCGAATATGTAATATATTACAGGAAACCTTGAAAGTTATATTTTATGTATTAAGAATACAAAATTTATTGCTGAAATGTTATTTCTAACTTCACGTGGATGCCTACTACTCTAATAATTCACAATCTTATCATCACTCCTTCAAGTGAATAAATAATGTCGTTGTTCCATTCAAAACTATAAGTTTAATCAAGTGTACTTTCTTGAGCTTTGTATTTTTCTTTGTATGGCTCTGTTCAGTAAAAAAAAATCAGTTTTAGTTATTTAGCACTCACTCTTGTTTAAAATTTACATAATATTTCAAACGTACATCCATGTTTAGATTATTTAAAAATTATGTTTATTGAAACTGTTTACATTGTAATTACTGTTATTTATTAACTCATATAATTATGATAGTAATCTTATGAAATGTGTGTTTGTTACTCATTGTGACATTTAAAATGATAAGACCATAAGACGATATGAACAAATTACTAACAATGGAACAAGGGTAGATTATTACTATTATTATTAATGCTAGCATCCATTACAGACATATGTAAATGGGTAATAATATGGAGACAAGATAAGTCCTTTCAACGACATGACAGCTTATGCGAAATCGTCACGACGTTTGTTCATTTGGTGACGATTGGATTGTGATAAAGTGCAATTTCATCGAAAACTGCTTTCCAATCATGCCCATTTGCTATACGGGTTTCCTCTAAAATCAATACAATCATGCATCTGAAAGCTATTTGAGACTAAAATGTGTAACAAAAAATGTGATATCTGAAATGCAACATGGTTTTGTATCTGGTGTCTACAGTAACAAATTTATTTGTTAGATTCTTCGGAAAACGGTAAACAAGTTGATTCTATATACATTGACTTTTCCAAAGCATTAGATCGCATAAATCACCCGATACTGATAGCTAAGTTAACTTCACTATGTTTTTCAAAGGCTGTTTAAATTGGGTATGATATTTTCTAACAGAAAGGATACAAGTAGTAAATATGAATAGCTATGAATCGAAATTATTAGAAATAACGTCTGGTGTTCCTCAGGGGCGTCATTAGGGCCCATTCTCTTAACACTATTTTTCACCGAAATTTTCAATTATTTGGGTATTTTGAAAGGAAAGGAAAGGTCACGTATTTCATTCACTCCCCAAGAGGGAGGGTGGGCTGTTTGAGCTTTCCAATCTCCTTCAGCCACAATCATGGATTCCCAGCATACATACATACATTACGCATATATGCATGGTGGGATTAAGGATGGTGTGGTCAGGATAGAATCAAAAGGAACGGAGTTAGGGTTCTGAGAGGGAAAATACTACCCCAGCATTCTCCTAAGTTGCCGCACATGGTGTACATATACGCAGTGACCATGTCGTTACATGGCTATGAAGAAACCCCCCTGAAAAAACCTCATACAAGGCAGACGGTAACTGTAATCGGACCCATTGCCCCCCTGATGCTAAGCAGGTCGTGTAACCACTACTCTACCAGCGTGGTTGGGTATTGGGTATCCATATGATAGTTACCAAATAAAAATGATTAAACGGGTTCAAACCAAATTTATCAAAGTTGTTTAATTTAAACAGGAGTATACATATCTCATAAATAGTATCAAGATATAAAAACTGAATTCAATCGGGAGTCTCTTTTGATTCGCAGAAACTACTCTGACATGTTTTTTGTATACGTTGATAAATGGGCGTATGAATTTTCCATGCTTATTGGCTCAACTGAACTTCTGGTATCAAATATTTAAATAGTAAAAACTAAAAGTTAAATATTTACATGTTCACCACACCAAGGTTTAATAACTCACTTTCCCGAATTTTGCGTTAGCCAATTGTTTTCAGTGTTCAAACAATTTTGACTTGTTTAATAACAATTTATTACATTTTCAAAAGTATTTAAAGATTCTTAATTTAGATATAATTATCACAACAACCTATTTTTTCTTAATCAAGATATGTATACATACGTTTAATTTTTTTTTATTTCTTACATGTTTTATACTTAGAACTATAGTTTCCTTGTTATAAAAATTAATTCACAGGAGTTTTCCGTTAATAAAGGTTATTATTTTTTTTTTGTTAGGCATCAACTACTGATAAATGTAGGAATTTAAGTACTTCCGTTATTATTCTTGTATTTATTTCCATCATATTTTTAAATGGGCCCTTTATGTCACAGATTTCTCACTGTATTTGTAGTTCTTGAAAATCAGTAAAGATATGTCTGATTGTTAATCGTACATTACATCTGTGACATACCTTTCGGGGAGTGTCTGTCAGTATATGTTCGTGGGTCATTTTTGTATGACCTATCTGCAACCTTGTACTAACAACACTGTCTCGTCTTGATATTTGTGGGAATCTTGAGCGATTTTTGGTTATCGGCAAATGTTCCTTAAGGGCAGTGTTTTGTTGACACCCGGTATTTTGCCACAGATCCAGTACTTTACCCTCAATGTACACCTCGTTGGTCGTTTCCTGTGGTGGCACCTGCAGCTCGATCCTTTGATTTATAAGTTGTACATATATGGGAGTACTTGATATTCTGCGCGTGGTTTCCTTTCTGCTGATCAGCTGATGATTGAAGTGCGTTGGCTTTGCATTAATTTTACTAGCATATTTTTGTAGTAGCCACATGCGACTAAATTTTAAAGGTAACACCCCAGCTTCTGCACATAAGCTATATGATGGAGTTGTGGGGAAAGCTCCCACACAGTATCGTAGTGAAACGTTTCGAATAGTGTCTAGTTTCTTTAGACGAGATTTGCACGCAGTTCCATATGCATTGCACCTGTAGTCTATTCTTGACAGAATCAGCGATTTGTAAATTCTTAGTAAAATTTCCCGGTTTGTTCTCCATGTTGTATTTGATAGACATTTGATTACGTTCAGGACTTGTGTCTGGATTTTGTATCGATATGTTCTATGTGGTTTCTCCATGAAAGTGTTGGGTCGAGATAATTCCAAGAAATTTTGTTTGAGGTACGATATTGATGCGGTTTTCTTTAAGGTAAGGCGGCCTATTATTGGTTTAAGAGTGCTCGTAATATCGTTCACGGCTATGGCAAATGGTGTAACGCTGAGTAGGGAAATGTTCTACCTTATGGCTTCTTATCAAAAAACAGGAGGGCAACTTAAGGAAGAAACTGCTTTTGGAAATTTATAGTATGATATCTAACATCTATTGTGGGTAATTTTAAGCGAAAAATCTGTAAAATTGTTCTGTGCATTTTTTATGGTAGAAATCTGTACTAGTGTTATATTGAATGAAATCAAATTTAATGTTTTTTTAATTACTGTTGCTTTTGTTTCAAAGAGTGTAAATGTGTATAAACGACGGTCATAGCGAACGTTACAAACACACACACACACACACACACACACACACACACACACACTATATATATATATATATATATATATATATATATATATATATATATATATATATATATATATATATATATATATATATATATATTGTGTGTGTGTGTGTGTGTGTGTGTGTTCACCTTTACTGTATTTATCTTGAGTTGTGTTCGGAGAACGTTCCTTTGCCAGTCATTTTCTTTTGCTTTTGCTTATTTCTAGTAGTTGGTACAAATTAATGTATGCACTAAAATTAACAAAAGAGGTAAACCGGACGGTCTTTCCTAAAACATTTATATGCTTGTATGTTTATTTACGGTATGATTATTTTTGGGTTGTGTACAACACAGCAAGTGTATTAACTGATTCTGATTATTAAACACGCTTTTTTAGCGGCTGTATATTTGTGTTTTTCTTTCAGCATCGCCGAAAATGAAAGATCGCCACTTTTGGGAAAGGGAAACGTTTAAATTTGTTTAAGTTTAAAAAAAAGAGAAAAAACAAGATTTTTATCTTTTGGGTCGAATTTGAAGAAGCCGCTTTACTTGTAAGCGTTGCAACAAATTTTACTTTGTGGGTCACATTTTGGCTTCGAATCTTAGTAAGAATTTTGGTTGCTTTAATATTTACTTGAATCCAAAGATTTAACTTAATGATTATAGCTGCATTTACTATTTGTTTGGAAATTACAGTTTTTACGTTACTCTAGTTTGTTTATTACATCCGTTTTTGCTTCCCTTTCCGGGCATTACCTACTCACCCCCTTCACCATCGCTATCCAGGAAACAGGTTAGTGGTGTCTTTTCTTTTCAGGAGCGACTTCTGGCGCCTGACTTACCATCCAAATTTTCTCAATCCCACCTTAAACGTTCTGGGCTAGACGGTTTGCTTAAACATCTATAGGTGAGCAGAGATCCTTTTTTGTTTTCCTCCGTTTCCCCTCTAAACATGCTCTATAATGCACATTTGTTGTACGCCATGAATTGTTGGGGACTGCAAACTTGAACTTGAGGGTTATTCAATGGAAATATCCGAAGGTTTTAGCGACGATCAACTATTGGCAACTTATGCAACCCTCAATCCACTTTACTTCCCTTTGATCTTCAGTGCCTAATAAAAAACATACTTTTGATGGCTCCTAATGAAGATTATGGAATTACATTTCTCTACTAACAAAAACACTACCTTAAAAAGTTTTATTGCTGCTGAGGACGATAACTGTAAGTGTTATCGAAAAGTATAGATTTGTGTAACACAAATTCAAAAATACACCATAAAGAGCCCAAAAAAGTTAAGTATTTTAAATATGTGTAATAATGGTAGAAGTTTACATTTTCTCTTCTATATTTATTCAAGGAAAGGAACTCGTAAAACATTTTTCTTGAAATTAAATAAAACACTTACGTACTTTGAAACCATTAGGAAAACTTCTAAATTCAACAGAGCTGAATTAAGATGATTACGAAATTTTTGACTTAACATACATTAATTAAAATTAATCCTGTGGGTTTCTTCTAAAATTTTCTTACGCATTACAGACAATCTCTTTCAAGTAATTAGTCTCAGAGTATTTTACAACCGAACCCGACGAATTGTTTTGTGTAAAAGTATAACGCGTTTAGCTACGTATTGCCTTGTATCTATAAGCATATCGGTCATTTCTGCCAATCTTATACCTTAAATAAAATGTGTAGGCTGCAATACGCGTAATGGGTTTATAACGTACTACGAGGGACAAGCCATTATTATTGAGAATGAAGAAATTAGGCAGGTCACAGAAAACAAGGAATGTAGCCTCAGTAAATGCAACTCTTTACTTCACACTTGCCGCTTCATTTGCTAATTTGTCTTAAATAGCATTTGAAAATGATAGTTTTGAGATTCGCAAGTGTAGGGAAAAAATGGAGTTAAGCCGAAAACATTTTCGCATAGTCATTTATTACGACTTTAAGAAAAGTTTAAGTAGGTATAACTGTGAACAAAGTCTGAAATCAACATTTGGCGATCAGGTTCATTTCTTGACAACAATTTGCAGATGGTACAAGGGATTCGAACGTGGAAGAACTACAGTTGATCACGCGAGAAGTGCAGGCCCTCCCATTACCGCTGTGGCATAGCAAAACATTGGTGGTGTGAAGATTATGTGAGCAGATAACAGAACTCCGCAATAGAGGCTCAACTGGAGATAGGATTCTCATCTGTGAAAACAATAATACACGACCCCCTTCGTCTTAAAAAAGTCGTAAGTCGTTTTGTACCCCATCATCTTACAGATTGTCAAAAAGCACCACGAGTACTAATTTGCCATGAAACTGCTTAAGAATGGTGAGCACAAGATTCTGTCGAAAATTGTAACATGCTATGAAACATACGATTTTTCGGCATGCCAACTCAACGAAAGAGCCGCGTAAGGATCCATGAAGACGAAACCACACCAACAATAACTAAAAAGCAGCGAGAAATGAAGAAAGTAATGTACGCTGTGTTCTTTAAAAGTACCCGTAGTAAGCGCTATTAAGCTAGAGGAGCAGAAGAGTGTTACAACTAAATTGTGCATCGAGCACTGTTTGCCGGAAGTGTTTAATAAAGTTCCAAAGTTCCATCACGATAATGCTTCTTCCCACACTGCAGAACTGACGGCAGCATTTGGCTGCAAACAAGATTAATGCAATCGAACACACTCCCTACTCAACGGATTTGGCAATGTACAACTTTTGGCTGTTTTTTTAGGCTAAAAAAGAACTTACGTGGCAGAATGGTTTTTCACAGGAAGAGAACGATGCTGCTGTTCGGTATTACTTTAATAGTATTCCTAAAGCTGCTTGGTTTGAAGCAATTAATCAGTGGAAGGAAAGAATGAAGTGCATTATAGCAGAAGGCAACTACTTTGAACATATCTAAAATAAAATTGGTTCTTTTATTCTCAATAATAATGGCGTGTCCCTCATACACACGTATGTACAAGCAAAACAAACTGTTTTTTAATTTGTTAATTAAATTTTCCGCTGTTTCGTTTAGACTCTGTCTGTGTATAATGAGGGCGTATGAAGCTAGTTCCCCGATATAGACATTTTGCAGTTCTGACTAGAGTTTCAATTTACTATTGTACAGTTTTGCCGTTCTGTATTAAAGATTTAAGTAGTTTCAACAATTACCGGTTCCAAATTTGTGTCTGAAGAATTGGTGCTAACTTCACACTCTTAAGATCGAATAGTTCTGAATAGTTCATTTGCTTTGTGTTTGTGAGTAGTAGATTTCTTAAAAATTCTATAATGTTTAGTTTTACAAAAAAACTTTAAAAAGGTACTGGTAAATTCAACAGAAAGATAGTTTTTGAGAGTTCCAGTAGTTCTTGTACCAGTTCTAGGTAGTATTCGCAGCGTTAATTCGAAATTATTGGAAGTTCGACCAAAGTTTATTTTTTGAAAGTTCCAATAAGTCTGGCATAAGTTCCAGTAGTATTCCTAGGGTTTTAAAGAAATATATATATATATATATATATATATATATATATATATATATATAATATATATATATATATATATATATATATATATATATATATATATATATATATATATATATATATATATATATATATATATATATATGATATATATTATATATATATATATATATATATATATATATATATATATATATATATATATAGTGTAATTAAAACTATATAAGCAATTTTACGTAACATCACAATTACCACCAAGAAAAGTCGTTCATCAACAAAGTGGACTTGGATGAAGTATGGAAATCTATTCAGCACCATTATGAACAACAGAGCAGTATCATCGGCTACACATGGGAAGAAGTCTACCCACGATATTAATATGGAACCAGCCAAATGAAAACATCTTTGGCAATATGCAGATACACATGTGAGTGAAATTTAATTATCATAACCCATAAATTGTTTTGATTATTCGTTTGATTTCCTGTATTTATGTTTTTATTGATTATATGTGTAAATGTTTGTGCGACAACATGGTACTGTAAGGTAAATGAACCAGTGTTATTATCAACTTTTCAATTTTAATTTTAAACAAAACATAACTGAACTCACATATTTAAGATCTTTTATTGATATTTTTGACAGGCTGCATTTTAATTCATTTAGGTCGCTACGCATGCGTGATTGTGTAGGTTCAACTAAGGTCTGTTTCATATACCATCCAATTATTATAATTTGCAATTTATTTCACAAAGAACATTTTTATATTAAAAGTAATAATTTTCATGATTTCACGATTAGATTTAAACGCAATCAAATTTACATCAAAGGTTAAATTATGTTTATTTTATGTGCCAACAATAAGCGTAAAAGCTGATGAACTTTATTCCCAATTGAGATAATTTGAGCTAGTTCGGTGCAGAATAATTTGATTAAACATATAAACAATTATTAATATCATAACATTTCAAATTTTGGCGGTGCAACGTGAGGGCCCCTTTTTGTTGGCAAATTAGAAACATTAGCGAATTTGAGTTTAGTTTCGTTGTTTAGTTTTAGTGTTTGTTTTTTTTTTATTATTGTTGGTATATTTAGAATAAGTAAATTTAAGATTAGGAAGGGTGAATAAGATATTTGAGTAAAGTTCATGCAAGATAAAAGGTTGACTAGGTCAGGAAAGATTTACAGGCCTAGAACAGCAAATTTAGAGAAACAAGAGGAAGAATTTAACAAGAAAAAAAAATGGAACAGGACAGAATTGACAAGGGTTCAGAAGGACAACAGGAAGGAGAAGGGAGTCCGGTTAGAGAAAATAAAGAGTTGGATGCAAAGATGATGATAGCTATGTTTCAACAGATGAGCAATAATATAGAGGTAAAATTTAACAAGCTCGAGGAGAATAGAAAAAATCAGAAGAGAGAATGGAGGAAAATCGAAAAGAAGACATGCGTAAAGCAGAAGAAAATCGGAAGGAAGACATGCGTAAAGCAGAAGAAAATAGGGAAGAAAACATGAGAAGGTTGGAAGAAAGCATAAATATGCAAATGAGTAAGTGGGAAAATGATAAGGAAAGATTATTCAAAAAAATGGAGCAGACAAAGGAAGAATTAACCAGTGACAT
The DNA here is from genome assembly GCA_036346205.1 of Vesta saturnalis. Taxonomy (NCBI): domain Eukaryota; kingdom Metazoa; phylum Arthropoda; class Insecta; order Coleoptera; family Lampyridae; genus Vesta; species Vesta saturnalis. The sequence continues at coordinate 609,977 of JARFJB010000447.1, forward strand.
GCATAGGGAAAACAAAAAATTATGGGGGACAATTGTAGAGAACAAGAAAGAAGTTGAGAAATTAATAAAATTAGACAAGAGCGTACGAACTGAAAGCAGGTTAAGAGAAGAGGCCTCACATGAATTAAATAATAAATTCGGGCAAATACAAGAAATTAATGAACAAATCTGTTTACAAGCAGAACAAAATAAATCCGAAAACAAGAAGCAAATGGGAGAAATTTGTAAAAAGCTGAGAATACATGATCACGAGTTGGAAGAATTAAAGAGAGAGCCAGAGACAACATTACCAATAGACTGGGAACACTACATGTGGGGGCAAGCACAACCATATAAGTTTGAAGGAAAAAAATACGAGTCACCGATGCTATTTATTAAAAATATTGAGGAATATTTTGCAGAGATTAAGAACAATAAACAAAGGATGCGCCTTATAAGGAAAATGCTAGAAGGAAATACTGAGTTATGGTACAATCTGGTGCAAGAACAATGCACAGAATTCGAACAATTTAAAGAATTATTCATAAAGCAATATTGGAGCGACGTGCAGCAGAATGTTATTAGAGAAGAATTTTCTAGGGCAAAATATGATAAGAATCAGGGAACATCAAGGGAAATTTACGTCATGCGTAAATACCAAATAGCGCGATATTTTACACCATGCATGAACGAGCAGGAAATGTTGCAGTATTTAGCAAGACAATTAGAAAATAATGTGGCAGAGAACATTATATTACAAAATATAAGGGACATCGCATCGCTGTTACAATTCCTTAGAAGACATGATGCATATGAGCTGCAACATAGCAACCATGAAAGAAGAGAAGGTAATTATAGGAATAATTGGCAAGAGAGAAGAGACTGTAATCATAGGAATTATAGAGATAACCGAAGAGTACAATAATAACGGAAATAATAGGGACAATCATAGAAACGGCAGAGAACAATTTAACTTTCAGCAAAGAAGAGGAGGATACCATAATGGGTATGACCGAAATAGGATGAATAACAACAATAAGCGTAAAAGCTGACGAACTCTATCCCCAATTGAGATAATTTGAGCTAGTTCGGTGCAGAATAATTTGATTAAAAACATAAACAATTATTAATATCATAACATTTCAAATATATATATATATATATATATATATATATATATATATATATATATACATATATACATATACAAAAATGAATGCCTATTTTCCTTGGTCACGACATAACTTGAGAACGGCTTTACAGATTTCATTGACTTTTTTTAAGTTTTATAACACTTTATAGAAGGTTCTCACGGAAGAAAAAATTAAGAAAATTGGAAAATTTAAGAAAACTTAACGACTATTTAAACTTCGCGCGTTTAACAGTTCGCGCGTCGCAAAAGTCATTTAACAGCTGCATCGGTCGGGATTTATTATCCACTAAGAAAGGGCTTTTTAAAATTCCACCCCTAAGAAGGTGAAATGGGGGGTTGAGTTTTTTTTTTGCAAAACTTTTTATTCTATGGGTCGATTAACTCCAAAATTGATAAACATACTCTTCAATTAAAATTATGAGACACGTGTATCACAATCGCAGCAACGCGTGACGGGTACGGCTAGTTATGGATGAAAACAATCCGATCGTGTATTCAAAACTTATTCGACATAAAACTACATCGATTTTCAAGTTTTGTTAAATTCTAAAGAATTAAAGCACTCCGAACGCGTATTAAAAGTTACATGACTTTAATCATCGTTGATTCGAAATTTTTTGAAGTTCGGACGAACATTATTCTTTGAGGGTTACAGAAGTTCTGGTATAAGTTCTAGCTAGCATTAGGGTTTTAAAGAAAACTGTTATGAACGAAAACGCTCCGATCGTGTAAAATTTTTTTTTTCAAAGTTGTAGTAATTCTGACATATATTCAAATTTTTTACAGTTTTAGTAGTTCTAGATGGTACTCTCTAATCTCTAAAGAAAACCATTAATAAGGTCGAAAGCGATCCAATCATGTATTAAAAAGTTATACGATCTAAAACTGCATTAATTTTACAGTTTTCCTAAGTTTTACATAGTACTCTCTGATCTCTAAAGGAAACCATTAAGAGCGAAAGAAATCCGATAATGATTAAAGAGTTGTTCGACTTAAAACCATACTGATTTGTAAGTCTAGCCCAAATTATTTTATTACAGTTCTAGTAGCCTTAGATCTCCTGAGCTGTATATACGAAAAATTGGTACCATACTTTTAATTTTATAATCTCAGATTACAAATAAAATTTTATACTCTAATGCTACTGAACTAGTGATTTTACTCAACGCAATTTGTTTCACTGTTCAATTTATTTTCGGTGTAACTGCCATTTGGCTGACGATATTATCTAGTGTAACCGATTTGGGCATTATACCTTTGAAACGTATCGCGGAGGATGTTATTTATTTATGTTTAATTAAAAATTCGCGCGATGCATTGTATTTGTATAGACTGAACACATAATGAGAGTAGAGTATCTGGACAAAAATTCTCGATTTAAATAAACGCGGACACCTCCAGAGTTTTGTAGCCTTTTCTTTATTTTAATTATGATGACTGCTGATTTATATGTTTTTTAAATAGATATTGGGTTGACTATTCTGATTATGTATAAGTTAACTTGTCTGTTTTTTACCAAAGTACACTCCCTTTACAATCTTTTTGTGTCGCTGCCTTTTCTTGAGTGCCGACGCCCTCCATATCACAGTAACCACACCTTCTACGCGTCCGAATGTTTTTCAGTCTTGTGACCATATCTCTAGTCAGCTAAGCTTAACATTTGTGACGAGACTCTTCTGTGCGCGTTACAAGAGCTATCCTAGACCACACGTCTTTTATGGTCCACTTGATATCCCAGAAACGTCTGATAGAAAGCAGTCCGTCAAATTTTCACGTGTGATTGAACTTTTTTTTAATAGTAGTATATTTGGATATCATATTATATAATTTTGAATAAATATTAGCTTTCGGTGTATACTATTTTAAAACGTTGCCATCGTAATTTCGTAAAAGGAAATGGATTCCTTTTGAGAATTAAATTGCTTTGTTGTTGTAAAGAATTTAAGAAACACAATATTAAGTGTTTGTCAGCTTGAATTAATTTTATTATCGCGCTGAACGTTTTGGGTCTCGCAAAGCGGATAGTGGATTCTACGTATTTAATAGCTTACCGGTTCGTTTATTAATAAAATTGTTATTGGGAAAAGTATAGAGGATTTACTTGGATAATAGAGTTTGTTACTAAAAACAGAATATCTGTTATCTCAATTCCAGTTATCGGATTTTAGTCGATAAACGTGGTTTTTGAAATATTGTTTGTCTCCTGAGAAACGTCCAGTTTGCTTGTATAGTATGGAACTTTTAATGGCAGTGTTTAGGGATAACGTGGTTTTAGGTAAGGGGATGTTACTTTGGTTCTTAGTAATCAGTGAGAGAGTTGACAGGGTTGATTGACAGTTTGGAGCAAGTGATACAGTGTACCGTGCGTGCAAATTATGCCTATTATTCAACCAGGGGTTATCTGAAGATGTAAAGAAATTAACCTTTCACTGAATGTGGATTATAGTTTATATTCACCTTGAGAAGGCTTTTGTGTTGGTGTTCGTCGACTAGTAGTAATATTTTCGTTTCCACTGAAGGGTTAAAGTGTTCGTTTTAGTGTTTTCCGACTCCTTTGATTAATTTTACGCTTCAAGCGGATTGAAATCAATGTGTCTTGTATGGTATTTCGCATTTGGAAAAGTTTGCGTCGGATTGTTGTCATACACCCCATTGTATCCACAGCCCGTTTAAAGATACACAATAAATTGATTTTATATAAACATTGCTACAGAATTTTGTGGGTATATAACGAATAGTTACGTATGATTAAGTTGTCATTTGTGTTAACAGAACCAGGTGAAACAATTAATAAAAGACCACTGGACTAGTTTCAAACATTTCGCTGTTCCTTTGCGATTGTGAATTAAGATAATTGGTTAATTTACTTGTCAATACTAAGATACTTCGTTGTCTCGTGTTTGAAGAACGAATTGACAATTCAATTGGTACTTTTCGATCAATAATGAAGGGATCAGTTGTTGCATTCTTGTTGCTATGAGCTGGGAAAAGAAAAGTTAACTGGAAATCAGTGCAAATTTAAGGTAATTACTTTTCTTGTGATTTTATTAAAAGTTGTGTAACTGTATTGACGAAAGCGGATAAATACGCCTTTTGTAGCATTGCACCGTATAACGCCCATCAAGCTAGCGCATACAATTACCGAAGTGTATTCTTCACTCTATTGTGTTATTGTTTTTATTGTGCACTGTTTGCATTTTAAAGCATGTCGAATTTATGTTTTCAGCGTGTTCAATATAATAATTGGAACAATTAAAGTTAATTTGAGAACGTGTAAAATGGTTTATAGAAAAAAATAGAGTTCCTTCTACTAAAAAGTATAGAGAACTTATGAAGTCGCATATTCTATCCCCCGGTAGCGGGTATATAACACAACATAAATACGTATTTGTAACAGTACTATAAAAATTCAACCGGATGTGATCCACAAAAAACAAAAAATGAACAGCTTAACACTGAAGTAAGCGGTCAGTGTTAGAGATGTAAATAAAATCGTGTTTTCAATTTCAAACTTTGGAACCCTATAACTTTCCAAAGAAATTCCGGAGAAGAAAAAGTTATATGAAGTACTGACATTATTTCAATACCACCTACTCACTGCCAGGTTTTGGCCTTTCATTCCTGAGACACCCTGTGTATTTATATATTCATACAGTAAGAGTACACTCTATATTATTTATAACTTTCTTGACTCTGTCTAAATTTCTACTATGATGATACCTTAGTGAGGAATGATTCATCGTCAGTGACACGATTTGAGCGGTCTGCCTGCTATGTAGTTACTACACTTACTACAATACAACTGCCTCGAATCGACCTAGCGACAAGGGTGGGTAAAGGTTGAAACACACCCGTTGCTGACGACTGTGCAAGGAATGAATGGCGAGTCGGTAAGTGGAATGTTAGAGGTATGCATGGTAAAGAATTTGAAATTTCGAACGTAATGTACGAAAGTCAGCTTAATATTCTGTGTGTATCGGAGATAAAGCGCAAAGGAAAGGACGCGGTGGAGATTGAGGATGGCAGCCTAGCACTATGGTCAGAAGTTGAGACTGAAGTGCATGGTGCAAAAGGGATGATCGTAAGTGAAAGAGCGAAAAAAGGTGTGTTAAACAGTACGAATTGGTATCCCCCCGATATTGTAGGTTAGAATGATAGTGGAGTTACGAAATTTTTTTCATATTTCACGGTATGCACCGATGAATGGAGAAAGAGGCCAAGAGTGTGAGAACTTCCGTATTGCTATAGAGAACGTGTTGAACGTATGTAAACGAAATGGAAGAGTGGTAATATTGGGAGATGTGAACCGATGGGTGGATGTAGAGAGAGAACACACTAAACGCGTTCTAGGAAAGGTTGGAGACCAAAGAGTGAATGAGAATGGAGAACGCGTGGTAAATATCTGTGTGGAGAGAAGCTTGTTTGTATCTAATACGTGGTTTAAACATAAAAATGTGCACATGTATACATGGCAAAGAGGCGAATCTAAAAGTATGATTGACTTGATAGTGTATGATGAGCGACTTAGAAACCTGGTGAGAGACGCAAAGGCAATGCGTGGATCGGAGTATGGGTGGACCACTTTTTGGCTGTATCGAGAGTGTGTTTAGGGCAAACGTGAATGTGGAGAAATAAATCAAGTATAGTGCGAACGGCCAGAATTAGGGTATATAAACCAGTAGTTAAAGGTGCCAGAATGAAATACGCACATGCTGTGAGTAAAGAGTTGAATGTGAATGAAGCAATGTGAAACGATCAAATAAAACACGCTGACATTGAAAGTGCATGGATAAGCTTGGTAAACTGCGTTGTCAAGTGTGTCGAGCAGACATGTGGAAGAGCTACTATAGGTGGCCAGAAAAAATGTGCTTTGTGGAATGAATCGGTAAAAATACAGTGTGTAAGAAAAAAGATGAGTACAAGGAAATAATTGCTTCAAAAAATGAAACTGAGAAAAAGCGCTTGAAATAGAGAAAACGCAGAATGATTTTGAGGGAAACGAACACTCTTCTGGAAATGGGTCAAAAATACAAAACGTGGCCCAAAACAGCACGCTACAGGAATGATGAATACGAGCGAAGAAATAGTAAAGGACGATTGAAGAGATGATTGTGAAGTGAGGAAATGCTGGCAAGAATCTTTCGGAAAGCTGTACAGTAGTGAGGAATATAAGACTGAAGGGTTAAATAAGGATATTGTAAAAAGAAGGGTGAATTAAACTGAGAATATTGGGATAAATAAGGGAGAGAAAACTGAAGGACGGTTGAAAAACAGTAAACGAGCAGGCGTAGATGAAATCACTGGTGAAATGCTAAAGTATGGAGGTCTAAAGCTTATACGAAGATTATGTAAATTTTTCAATGCATTTATTACGTAGAAAAGTGCCAACTGATTGAAATAGCGCTATTATTGTACCACTGTATAAGAGTAAGATAAACAAGAGTGATTGCAAGAACTGTAGAGGAATGAGTTTGCTCAGTGTACCTCGCAAACTATGTGAAAGAATACTGATTGATAGAGTACGAGAAACTACACAAACTACGATTTGGGATGTGCAGGGCGGCCTCATGCCAGACAAAGGATGTGTTGATCAGATGGTTGCCCTCCAGTAGGTGATCGAAAAGTGTTTAAGTGTAAAAAAGAAGCTGTAGTGTGCGTTTGTAGATATGGAGAAAGCGTGTGATAGAGGAGAAGCTGTGAAAAACATTCAATGAATATGACGTAAGTAAAGGTCTAATAAATGGAATAAGAGCAGTATATAACGGCAGTCGGGCATGTGTTAGGGTGAGAGCAGGTGTGAGTGAATACTTTAATATTAAGCCAGGAGTCCGACAAGGCTGTGTGAAGTCACCGTGGTTGTTCAATGTATACATGGATAAATGGGTTAGGCAAGCATGTACCGATACAAATCGTGTAATGATTGGTGACGTAAATGTACGAGTTCTGATGTATGCAGATGATAGTCTTATTAAGTGACAGTGTGGATGAGATACAAACTATTCTGAGCAAGTTTGATACAGACTGTGAGAGCATGGATCAAAAGGTAAACCTAAACAGAACCAAAATTGTGGTGTACAATCGGGAAGGTGAAAAGGAAAGTAGAGTATATACTTTGCAAAATGAAATTGTGAAGCAAGTGGACGAGTTGGTATATCTGGATCGAAAGTTTACTGTAGATGGTACAATGGATAGCGAGAATGGAAGAAGGGTTAATGCTGAAAGGAAAGTGATCGGAAATATGTGGACGATAATGAGAAACGAAAGCATGAGCCTAGCTGAAAAACGAGCAATCAATAATGGCGTGTTTGTCCTGTCGGTAATGTATGGATGTGATACATGGGTATGTCCAAAAAATCACGAAAAAAATATAAATGGCGTGGATATGAGATTCCTGAGACGCGCATATCGTGAAACGAGAAGGGATAAGATAAAGAATGAGTGTATAATGACAGAATGTAGCGAGAAAAAGACGATGATGGATAGATATAAAAGTAGTACATTACGTTCATTTAGTCACATTGAGAGAATGAACAACGCTAGATTAAGGAAGAAAATATATGTGGTTGAGGCTAGAGGTAAGAGCGGGCTTGGTAGGCAGCGTAAAACTTGGCTCAATGTAGTAAAACGTATGATAAAAGAAAGAAAGGTAAAGAGTTTTAAGAATAAAAGGACATGTCAGAGACAATGTATGAATATGGTGGAAGCTAGGTCAGTATGCCGAAATAGGATAGCATGGAGAAAGATTGTGAATGAACAATAAATAAGAGGCAGGATTGTTTTGCCCACCCCGCAAGGGAAGGGTGAGAAGGTTATGTTACGTTATATAAAATTAAGGTTTAATGTTGTATGATTTTGGAATTTTGAACTCGCAAGCTTCAATCAATTAATTTCATTTCTTATTGAAATTTAAAGTCAGAAAGATTGCGTATCACTTCCTTTCGGAAGCGAATTTATTTGTTTTTGGCTTTAAAATAATTGTACATATTATCCATTGAATATTATTTTGTATTATTATTATTATAGTATATAGTGCTAATGAACTTTAGGCGTATTATTTCATCGCACAGCATTATGATTATGACTATTTCACATAAATTAGTAGGCAAGAACAGCTCTGATTATTTTCTTGTTGTTATTGGTTAAATAGTATTTTTACAAATTGTACGAGCTTGCAATGACGAGTCTTTCTTGATTTTTGTTTATGATTTTGGCGAAAACTTTTAACCTTGATTAGTTAATGAAAGATTTCACGGTTCTTTTTTATTTATTTTTAAATTATAGCATTCTATTGATAAAGTTAACGTAAAGCAGTGTTTGAGTACCTAAGATGGACGACCTTTACAGTTGGTGTACAGCACGTTATTTTGTTTTGATTGCGTGCAAACATTTTGAAGCTTTTACAGGTAGCACCGAGCCAGAAGCCCGTTTTGCTGAATTACTTGGTTAATGCTACGAAAGGTAAGCAAGTTTTGTTTGTTTTGAAGATTTATATGGAGTACTAGCGTTTATTTGTGTGCTAACTAATCCTTTATCTTTGATTTTAGACGAACTGGCGCTCCTTTGATTTATGAATTTCCATATTTTTACTTAGGTTATTCTATCCACCCTACACGCAACGAAACACCACATCCACTCTTGACCGCTGAGCTATCGATACTCTTCACGTATCTGTTATAACAATCGTACTGCCGTTTTCACCCATACTGGTACTGTTCAGTTGGAAATGGGACACCGCCATGATGGTCCATTCTCCCCTGGTAATGTCTTACGTAGGTTGAAAGTTTATTCTAATTATTAATACTATTATAAACTTATATAATTATATACTGAGCAATTATCATTGGAGAAAAGAAAACTATTTTAACAATTGTTAGTATGAATGTTTAAATTTACACTTTGCCGAAACCAACGTTGAATTGAATTTTATGGATCGTTTCTCCCATTTCCGGATTATTGTATCAAAAAATTTATTAATTACTGCTCATAAATAGGACAAAAATAAGGAAATACCAAAGTTTGAATTTTCCTGTTCTACAACCCTAAAAATAAACTACATTAAAGAGAATCTAAATGTGGTCGATGATTATAGCCAATAAAAAATAAGTTATGTATTTGGCGAACATTTAAGAATTACTTTGCCACAATTTCGTCGTCATAAAACTCACCAAAAAAAAAACCCTTTAGAAAATATAGAAACACTAAATCAGAAGTTTTCCAATATTTGCCAACGTATTTGATGTATTTTATAACAGGCGACTTATAAATTATAGCATTCTCTTAGTGTAAATATAGCAACTTACTACTACAGAAAACTTCGAAATGAAAGCTAAACATTGCGCTAAAGTACCAACTTTATTTATAACCATGCCATTTTCACGGTTGACAAACGAACTTGGATTACATTTTCAACAAACACGCAAACGTTGTATGCTGTAAAATATATATCTGTCAGATTGGTAGAAAAAAAATCGTGTACATATGCAATGACCTAACATTTTGCAAATTTATTCACAGGAGAAATGAGTTAAATTGTAATCCAGCTACAAAGGATCGATTATTAATGTTTGCATATGTAGAAAAAGTATGTAATGATATATCTGGCTGGAAGTTAAAGTCGCAGTTTTTGAGCATGTTTAGAGAAAATTGATTGTGACGTGCTTTGTGTACTATATTAAAGGAGGCGTTATTTATGTTGCTGTAAAATTCATTTAAAAGAAGTTTATATATTTTAATAACTTTTATACAAGACTAAATTATAGTTTAGTTCCTCTAAGGACTAAAAGGAAAACCGGAATTATGTAAATGTGATAAACTTTGATGAAAAGAGTAAAATCACTTTTCAGTAACGTTGGCTATATAAAGATGGTGGTGTGGAGTATTGATTCTGTTACTAATACGACGTTTTGTCATAGAACGATTAAGATATAGTTGTATTCCATATTTATGAACGCTTCCATGCAAACCAGACACCTGGTGTTCCGTTAAGCTTAAAGTAGTCCCATTGCAACTTTATTTTTTTCGCTTCCTGGTCGAAACATTTCTAGAAGCACATTTCACATTAATTTTTGGACTGTATGAAATGCTTCTTAAATAAAAGAGATTATTTTATATGATTTGATCAATGATAAAGTTAACTACCCTTTAACCCTTTAACGGGCAAAACTTTTTTTTGGAAATAATGATTATTTTAGGGTTTAGAAGCACTAGTTATGCTACTAATAGTTGCCAAAAAATGTTTTTTTTTAATCAAAATTATTTGGGGGGTGGGCGTGAGGGGGCGGTTATAATACGATTAACTTAACTTAAGCAAAAGTATAACAACAATTATTAAAAGGCATCAAATTGTAACATTAATAAAAAACGATGATGTAATATACCATTCGTAATTGATCAAGTAATTTAATTAATATAAAAAATTACCCTTTAATAATCGCTAAGTGCCGTCGGATCATCGGTAGATGAATATAAGGGTGGATTCTAATTTATAGTTTACCGCGCCAAAGTATATTATTAAATAGCTTCAAACGGAAGATTAAAATAAGGGGGAATTCTAATAAATAGTTTAATTAACCTACCTGAAATGCTAGTTGCTTCTTTTCTGCTTGATTATTTTCACTTAATTCCAAAAATGTTATCAAAAAAATTATAAAAAAAATAATAAATTCTCGAGCGCCATGTTGTCTTTCTTTTTTTTTATATATCTATCTAGGAACAACAAAACCTAGTTATTGAACACAAATAAAAATAAAATAACAAGTTACATAAGTTTATTTAATATATGTTTGAAAACGAAAAAAATTCAGAAGTCATAAGCTAAATTATAAAAAAACTTTACCTTTTAACTGTTCTGTATATACACTGTTACAGGTACTATGAAGCAGAATGGTTCATATGGTGAGGTCAATGTCTTGCTTAGTTATCCTTAAAATATGGAATTTCCTCGAAGTTTATTCGCCAAATTTATTTGTAAAAGAATGTAGAACTTGCGTTGTAAAGGTAACTCATGTAAAACTTGCCATTTAAAATAATAGCATAATAAACTATTGACTTATACGTGCCGTTAAAGATTATTAAGTATACAAATTAAGTGATTAAAAAGGTGCGTACTTAAAAAATAAGTACGTAAAAAAAGTATACTTGAAAAGTAAGTACTTAAAAAGTAAGTAAAAGGTGAAAGGTGCCTAAAAAAAAGCAAAGGCTTTAGTTTTAATTTATAATGAGAAAAAATAACTTACCACCAAAATTCTGATGGCACCAAAATATAAAAAATTAAGTAAAAATCATGCTTATTGCTGTTAACATTCAGCATTAAGTGAAGTACAAAAAAGCTTTCAGAATAACTGAAGTGTATTTCCCAAAAAATCTTCACGCTTGCGCGAATACAATAATATAAATCCAATTTTTTTAAGAAAGGGAACTAAAACTATTTATGTAATATTACACCCAAAAGATTTGTTCTAGGAAATGCCAATTAAATTGCCATTCTCAATTCTACATATTAATAATTAAAAACTTTTCTAATATTATGCCAAATAGATGAACGATTCTTAAATTAATGTACTTTTTAATACAACCACAAAAAAAAGGTTGATACACGGTCCCTATAAGCACCACCACGCCATAAAAAGATATAAAATGAAATAAACATAAAAATGTATATCTTTTGATAACAACAAAAAAAAACATAAAATTAGGTAAACATAAAAATGTTAATCTTTTGTGAAAACTTTCGAAACTTAAAACACAGACCTACATCGCACTCCAAACATGAAATTTTTGTGCGCTTTACAGTCTTCTTAGTACTGCAATTTGCACAACGTCTTTTATTTCTTTCTACTGGAAAATGATTACCCACGTTCAACTTGCGAACAGTGTTCTCAACTGAAATTTTACGACCCCCTACTATATTTACTTTATTTTTTTGTATTGTAGGTAAAGGTCCTCTTACTTTGCGACCTTCATATGTACCTATAGGTTGATTGGCCAACATGGAACGAAATACCAAATGGGACATTGGTTTTTTTTAGTCTCTTTGTACAGGCTGTCCCAAATGGGAGGGCAAGCATGGGGATCTCGCTTATTATAAGAGATAGGATATAGGTTTAAATTCGGCACTTTTGCTAAATTCGATGCCGAGTAATAATCTGAAAAGAAATTTGAGCTAACTCGAATGGATTTGGTTTTATGCTCAAAAAACTAAAAATTTCGATTTTCGTTTTTCGCGTTTGGCCACCTTATTATTAGGAATTTTCAAAATTCGATTAAACATTATTAAGGCACCTTTTTACGCACAATACTAATACGGTATTAAAAATATTATGCGACGTTTCGTTTATTCTGAACCATCATCAGGTTTATTTTTTCTTATGGGGGTTAAGATATATTTTTATGTCGTTGGATGGAGAATGTTATGCTGATTTTAGCAATATATAACACTTTATGGTTTGATCGACTGCGAACTAAAATAATGAGAAAAATACGAAGAACAAGATGCCGCTTTCTTGGATCCAGCAAGGAATAATTACAGTAGTTCTACTTATTTAATTTGTTAAACTCGTTAGAACATCAAAAAAATATATAAAAACAGTTAAACCATTTAAAAAAAAACAAGTAGGTCTATGTAACACGGTCATAATAGCAACAACGCAAATTTATCGATAAGTAACAACAAAATAATTACACAGACAAACAAACAAAAATTATTATAATAAATGTTCCAACAAGTTTCCTCCTTCTTGAATACAGTATTCTTCTACAATTGTTTACGCTTCTTTGAATGGTTCGCCTGGGAATTTGACGAAGTTCATTGACAACCCTATTCTGGAGTTCTTCTATATTTTGCGGTGGCCTCTTATAAATCTAGACTCCTTGCTGGCCACCTAAGTGGTCCCCTATTTCCCATCAGGAAATTCGCCGTTAAGATATGCACTTATTATCGCAGCATTATGATGAGCATAAAACCAAATCCATTCGAGTTAGCTCAAATTTCTTTTCAGATTATTACTCGGCATCGAATTTATCAAAAGTGCCGAATTTAAACCTATATCCTATCTCTTATAATAAGCGAGATCCCCATGCTTGCCCTCGAATTTGGGACAGCCTGTACAGTGTAAATTTTGTACAACACGTAACTGTTGACAATGGATGAGTCAATAAAGAAATAAAATAATTTCATCCACCAACGTCTGCTTTTCCACGATATATTATAAGTTTCCATGAGTTGGTCAAATTTGTCGACTCCGCCCGTATTAAAATTATAATCAGACACAGCCTGAGGACAGGGTATACTTTCTTTTTCTCCCTCATAATTAGTTCGACGAACTGTAGTCTTTTTCGTTGGATCATGAAATGAGCTAATAATATTTACGGTTTTTGTACCCCGATCTTTCCATTTACTAACGGAAATATGGTTAGCCATTTGAAAGTCAGAGCCACCTCTTTTCATTTGTTTGCCATGTTTTAGCTGACGGGGGTGATGTTTTCGTTTTGAACGTAATGTTCCGCAAATAAACGTCTTTTTTTTCAAAAGGTCGGCAGCAAGTGGCATCGAGCTAAAAAAATTATCAAAGTAAAGACAGTGTCCTTTATTCTGAAATGGTTCAGAAAGTTGTAACACCGTTCTTTCCCCAAGGCCCCATTTTTATTCGTCAGTATCTTTTCCCTCATAAATTTTGAACCCTAAGTAGTATCCTGTTTTGCAACAAGCAATACCCCAAATTTTAAAGCCTCGTTTAGTGGGCTTCTTAGACATACCTATATTGTTTCAGAGAAGTCGGTCTTTCAAACCAACCATACTCTCATTGACAGCCAAATTGCGAAATGGTTTGAAAGATCCCAGAAATTTTTCATTTAGTTTGGACACTATTGGTTTTACTTTAAAAAGCTTATCAAACTCAGGATGGCCTTTCGGTGGCATAGATTCATTGTGGTTTAGATGGGGAAAACGTGAGATATGTAAGAATCTTTTTTGCGACATAATTTTACTTATTCTAGTTATATGAAAGTTGTCGTCAGTGGACCAATATAATCGTACACTAGGGAGTCTATAAAATCCCAGTATAATTAGTATGCCGAAAAAAGCTTTGAATTCATCCAGTTCTAAACCTAAGGTAACCCCTTTTTGTCTAGCATATTTGTTAGATTCCACAATGATTTTATTAAGAATCTCGCCATTAAAAAAATTTTAAAAACAATCTAAAGGTCTTTCAAAGGAACCCTCAACACAAATTTGACCTTCTGCTTCCGAAAAACGTTCATTCTTAAAACATTCAGGTTTTTTTCCCTCACTACTCCATAAAAAGATAGGTTCTTATTCGGGCTCCTCTACGATATATTCATGAGATAAAGCTTCTTCAGCAATTTCCGAAATTGTGCTCTTCGGTAGTGTCTTGATTACTTGAAAAGTATTTTTCAAAATATGAGATAAACGTTGTTCCTCATCAGATGGGCTGTAATCGGGATCTTGAATCGAGTCATCCGAATCCTCTTCGAAACTATGACTAGAGGTAGATGGTAGAGCGTTTGTTGTATTTTTTTGTCTAGAACATCTTTCTGTTGGTTCAGTAGGAACTGGCAACGCATCTTCAGTGCCCGAATCACCTCCTGCGTCAGAATCCACCGCTTCTGTATCACTTACATCGAACAAACTTTCGTATTCGTCAGCAATTATATCCTCCAAATCGCGAATTGAATATTTTTTTCTTCGTTTCATTGTACTAAAAAGAAAAGTTGTTTGTTACTTTCGGTCACGCTTGTAACAGAAACAACAATAAAAACATATTATTTTTGTGATTACCCATCTCTAATATTGATTTCGACTGATATTATCTACTCTTATTTGTAATAACATCTAAGCGGCAAGAGTTATATTTACGAAAATACTAAAATCGAAAAGAGAACAGTTTTTGTAATAGGAATTTGATTATTTACCTGTAAAACATTTTTTTTTTTGATAATAATATAAATTTCTAAAGAACATTCAATTTTGAAGTTATCCCGGATCTTATACTTTTAGTAACGATTTATTACAAACGTTCAAAAGAATTCAATGAAAATTATACTGTATCTTACCTACAATACAGTCTTGATTTCGATAAAAGTTTCAAATATTATGTTTTGTACTTTGAACACAAAAATAAGAGCACTCTTTTTAGATCAGAACACGTTTTCATCAAAAACTACTGCTTTCAAGTGGTCCTCTATGGGACCACTTACAACAACTACACATGGTATTCCTTGTCACGTATTGAAAGTGGTCCTCTACAGTGTCACCATGCTTTGTAGAAACTCGTTTTGTTCATTCGTGCTCAAATCGTTTACCGAGCCAAACGATAATCGACCTAAAGTAATCAAAATATGTAGTCCGTATTGGGACCACTGACCTTCGACGAACGTCCAATTCGAATATTAACTTTTGAAAACTTATTATTACTTATTACTTATTATTACTTAATATTCAGAAATAAGCGGTTTCTTGTATATATGTACATGCACTAAATGTTTACCCTTTTATTAGGAATTTCTGGAGCTCAAAAAAATATCACTTAAGGGAATAACCAATATCGAACAGCTAACTTTTATGTAATGCCCTTTTCTTTGAACACTGATTTAATTAATTTCCACACAAGTTGATGTTACTTATTATGCCGCTAACTAACGCTGTGGAAAATTGAGGGTAAGACTGTATTTTTATGTAGATGTATAGGGAATAGCACGTAATGGTTTGATATGTAGATTAATAATAATTACAAATAAATTCTAATAACAATTTAACTCGATAAAATCTCTCTGGGTTGCATCTGGTAGGTCGACGACCCTTTGGACTCCCGGTTCAAAGTGGTTGGTTGCTAACTATGTGGGGAACTTTACAGCTATTAATAAAACTGCTCAATGATAAATGGTAATAAGAAGATGCTTTTCAACTTGTTTACGATTAATAATACCAAATTTATTTTACTTGAAAGGACTGCGTGTGTGTGCGCGTGTATGTGGATGTGTGTATATGTTTGTGTACGTGCGTGTGTGCGTGTGAGCGTGTGTGCGTGTGTGCGTGTGTGCGTGTGTGCGTGTGTGCGTGTGTGCGTGTGTGCGTGTGTGCGTGTGTGCGTGTGTGCGTGTGTGCGTGTGTGCGTGTGTGCTGTGTGCTGTGTCGTGTGTGCGTGTGTGCGTGTGTGCGTGTGTGCTGTGTGCGTGTGTGCTGTGTCTGTGCTGTGTGTGTGTCCGTGTGCTGTGTGCGTGTGTGTGTGTGTCGTGTGTGTATGTGTAATGCATGGTGCGTGTGTGTATGTGTATGTGTGTGTGTGTGTGTGTGTGTGTGTGTGTGTGTGTGTGTGTGTGTTTGTGGTGAGTGTGTGTGTGCGTGTGCGTGTGTGCGTGTGTGTGTACGCGTGCGTGCGTATCTGAGTGCGTGCGTGCGTGAGTGGGTGTATGTGTTTCTGTGTTTGTGTGTGTGTGTGTGTGTGTGTGTGTGTGTGTGTGTATGTGTTCCTGTGTGTTTGTGTGTGCACATGCGTGCGTGCGTGCGTGGGTGGGAGTGATGAAATTTGGCACACGGATATGCAAGGGTACCGGAAGTACCTGTTAACCTACACAGTTTTGAAATTTTTTCAAGTAAAGTAGTCGTAAAGTTGGAGCTATCTATTTGAAATAGATTACACGCATGAAAGTCACTGAAATTTCAAGAGGATTGGGTCAATTGGAATGGTATTTAGATAACAAAAACTTTTCTTTATAAATTGAGTCGTTTAACCAAAATTTTCGATTGAAATGCTGCAGCATCAATAAAAGTGAAAAGTGCATATTAGGGATGGTCCGTAAGTAATGGTCCCAAGTGAAATATAAGAATCTCAGCCTTAAAGTATTACGATCTGGGGCAACTTGCTTTAGTGAAATATTGATAATAAAAAAGGCACAGGGTATCAGAGTTCCAAACAAAAACATTTACTTGAAATATCTCCAAAACGAAAAAAGGTGTTATTCTAATTCTTGTTATAATAGAGATATGAAGTACATTGGTTTTAGCTTATTAATACGTTTTTATTACGAACAATGGCGCAAAGAGCGAGGGGTAGAGCAACCATTTAATCCCTAATTTCTACACCAATGGAGTAAATTTGATTTTTTTCTATTAAAATACGAAACCTTAATGTTTTTCAGATGGAAAAGGTATACTTTGTCTAAATCGATAACTTTAACAGTTTCTGAGATATTTACATTTTTAGGTACTTATTACCAACTGCTTAGGAAGCTTATTAACTTTGACACCCTGTATCTCGAAAACGAAACACTATTAGACACGTTTATATGAAAGTTTAGTGTTAAAATGATTAGATCTATCATGTCCTGAAGTTGAGTGTATTCTTCCCAAAACACTCATTTTCACGTTTTGATGTGTTTCCCAAATACAATAATAATAATAACCTGCCTAGAGAGCGGATTTTATGCATTATAAATGCCAAAATATGTGCATATATATGCACTTAAAAATTGTAAAATATGCAGAAAATATGCATTATTTTTTCGAAATATGCAAAATAAACTACTAATAAAAAATGTGATTTTAACATCTTTAACAAAAAAAAAATTTAATACATAATATGCAAAAAACTTTTACAAGAAAGTATTTACATAAAAAATTGAAACGATTAGTTAAAAAATAATACATAATTAACATAATACGTATTAATAATAATATAATATACTTACCATATGAACAAAAATTATTTAGATAAAGGGTGGCTTTGGAATTCTGAACGTACCTTGCATGATTGATTCAAATCAAAACGGACATTTAATTGACATGTAGAACCAACAACAAGCTGAACCTATCAAAGACAGTGATTTTGTTTACCGTGGCCACCCCTTATCTAAATAATTTGTGTTCATATGGTATTATAAATTTTAAATTATAGGTACTTAATACTCCTATCCTTCATTGCGTTGATTTGCAAAACAATTTGTAATTATATGCTTTTCTATATTTTCTGGTAGAAAATTTTGACGTCTATCAGAAAGCATATATTTATAGGTGGAAAGACTTCTTTCCACGTCTACAGACGTTATAGGTGCATTTTTTAATACGGTTAATATGGACAAATCTAATTGTACATCCAGATCTTCCCGATTTTCGTCCAGAGTCAAAATTTTGTTAACAGCTGATAACCACTATTTTTTTATAAAATTTCTTTAAATTTATTTGAAATAATTTTGCCAGTATAAATTAATTTCTTAATATTATTTACTAGTTCTATCGATGCGTTAAGTGGCAATGCTTCCGTTTCCAATTTACAAATAGTCCCGCTTACAAAATAATACTGCGCGTTTATAAATGCTAATTGATTGCGCAATTCTGATTTCTTTAAAACCGATTGCGCTTTATTGATACAAGCACTTGAATTATCAGACAAATCTAAAATTAATTGCTTAATTTTTTCCACATTTTCTGCATAAAAAAGATCAGCATTTAGCCACGTTCCCCAACGCGTAATTATAGGTTCTGGTGGTAGAGAAATGTTAGGTAGTTTTTCTCTGTATAACTGTACTCGTGTCGGCGCCTTTACAAACACTTACGCTACTTATTAAACTATTTACTAAAGGAAATTCATTTCGAATTGCTTCGGCTACTCTACTTATACCATGAGCCAAACATGTTACATGAATTAAATTTTCGTATAATACCTTCAATTGTTGGCCAGCCTTTACCATATATGGCGCGGCGTCAGAAAGCATCAAAACAATTTTATCTGTTGGAACAATATCGGGAGCAAAAAACTGCATGAAAGTCTCATTTACAAATCTAACTATTGTTACATTATTGGTTTTATCAAGTACTTTACAAAAAAACAAGAAATCAAATATGATTTGGCAGGTTGTTCTTCGCTTAAATAACCTAACATTAAATTTGCAACATAACGTCCACGACAATCTGTAGTTTCATCTACTATGAAATAAATATATTTATTTTTAACAATTTCTTCTATATGTAGCATGGTTTCAAGATATACCCCATTAAGTGTGCTTTCATCTGGTACTTGCTTGTTACTAATTTTTTCTAAAAAAGATCTAAAAGTATGGTTTTGAAGCTTTTTTAAGAGAATGTTAGCCTTAACTAGAGCACTGCATAATTCAAAATTGAATTCTTCTTGGTCGTTTCTTTTGGATGTTTCACCACGTAAATATTCTCGCAGAAATGTTTGAGAGAGCTTGGTTTTCTTCTGTGTTTCTAATTTTCCCTTATGCAGAGCGGTCTCATTGTGTTGCGTAATTTGGGATTTTCGTTCGCATGCAATCTAAACCAATATTCTCAATTTAAAAATAAATCAAAACATAATCGATTAGTGAAAATGTAAACTTTCACCATTAACACTCATAATAAAATACTTATCTTTTTTGGGGTTTTTTAATGGTGTACTTTAAATTATACAATCTAAACGTTTCGATAACACTTACAGTTATCTTCGTCAGTAGTAATGTTTGTTAAAAATTGTTAAAGATGTAGTAAACAATTTTGTCAAATTTGAAAAATTAAAACATAAACATAAGCCTGCTATTAATATAACAGTTTGGGAAACATAAAGCCAACTATAAAATTTTTAGTAAAGAATAACTAGGTCATAAAAATTAAATTTCATTAAACTGCCTCAAAGATGACAAACCAGAACACTCTCTACGACGAATTTAACAAAATTTAATCGAGTTATGATATAAGTTATATCAAATAAAATAACCCAGTTAAATCTAACAAAGAGATATCTTCATCAATAATTGGAAGTGTTATTAACAATGAAAAGCACAATGTAGGACGTTCTTTGTAATTTTCAATTTTTATTTAATTTCAACTACTTATGTCAAATTATAGTGCTGTGGTAATTTAACATATAATTGGTAAAGCATTTGCTTCAAGGTCTAGGAAAAACACAGCAAAAAACCTAGACATACCAAAAGTTAAAAATAAAATCAAAATTAAGACGTATCCTTATGCTTTTTTTTTAATTATAAGATGCCAAAACCTATTTAAATGGAGATTTTCTTCTTATCTATTAAAATTATTTGGGTGTTTATATATTTCAATAGCTTCACGTTGTAAACGAACATAATAATGGGTTTGTCTTGACAATATTTCCATATTGTCAAATTGAATGTCATGATTTAGATTATTCAGGGCATGGTCAGCCACAGCAGACCTCTCTGGTTGACCCAATCTACAAAATCTCATATGTTCTTTGCGTCTTGTATCAAAGCTACGTTTTGTGGTCCCGATGTATACTTTTCCACATGAACAAGATAACTTATACACTCCGGAAGATGATAAAGGGTTTGACACATCTTTAGGTGATCTTAAATGTTCTTTAATTTTTCTTGTAGGTTTAAAATAGTCCTAATGCCATGTTTGATTAGGATTTTTCAATTCTATTTGTAACATTAGCTATAAAAGGAAGAAAAGCAGTACCAACATTAAGAACTGGTTTTTCTTTAAGGTTACGCCTAGAAGGTGTAATAACATTATTAATATCTGTAAGTGAATATCCATTATCTTGTAAGGATTTTCTTAAATATTTATATTCATCATTCAAAATTCAGGGTCACAAATTCGTTTTGCTCGATCTACTAAAGATTTAATTACACTAATTTTTTGACGTGGATGGTGGTTGGATAATTTATGAAGGTATCTATCAGTGTGTGTCGGCTTTCTGTAAACCTTAAAAGATAGTGAATTATTATTTTAGATATTAATATGTCAAGAAATGGTAAACTTCCATTAGTTTCTTTTTCCATGGTAAACTGAATACTAGGATGTATACCATTTATAAAACCAAAAACTCATGCAGTGCTTCTTCTCCATGTCTCCAAATAACAAATGTGTCATCTACATATCTATACCAAACTGAAGGTTTTTAGGTGTATTTTGTAACGTTAATGTTTCAAATTTTTCCATATAAAAATTAGCTATAACAGGACTAAGGGGACTACCCATTGCTACACCTTCAATCTGTTCATAAAATTTACTATTCCACTGAAAATAAGTTGTAGTAAGACAGTGCTGAAAAGAATGGTTATGTCCTTTGGAAAAAGATGATCAATGTATTCAATAGTTTCTTTTAGAGGTACTTTTGTAAAAGTGAAATAACATCAAAACTAACCATTATATCACCCTCTTCAATTTTGAAACTATGCATTTTTTCAACAAAGTCGGCAGAATTTTTAATGTAATGGGTGTTTTTCCTATATGAGGTTGTAATAACAATGTAAGATGTTTTGCAAGTTATATGTAGGAGAACCAATTGCACTAACAATAGGCCTTAAAGGAATATTAGGTTTATGAATTTTGGTAAACCATATAGTTTTGGTGAAATAGCTTCAGAGTTAGATAGTTTCTTTTTATTTCTTCAGGATGATAATTTAATCAGCTCTTTAGTTTTTAAAAGAAACTTTTTTGTTGGATCTTTTGGTATTTCACGATAAGTTTCTGGTCCCAACAATTGTTCTATCTTAGTGTTATAATCGTTCATATTTAATATAACAGTTGCATTACCTTTATCTGATTTTAATATTATAATACTTTCATTGCGTTTAAGATCAAGTAAAGCACGTCGTTGACGAAAGGATAAATTGCTCTTTGGAGGTTTTGTTTTACGTAATATGTTAACGGTGTTATATCTAACTTCATTAGCAGCATCAAAAGGTAATAATTTAATGGAGTTTTCGATGTTGGAAATTATATCTTCAAAAGGTATTACTCTTGGTGTTATCGCAAAATTTCCTCCTTTAGAGGGCGCTTCAATAGCATAATCTGAAACAACATTATCAGAAAGATTTATAACTGTTTTTTTATATTTTTCTTTCTGACGTTGACATGAGATGTCAAAATTTATTTTCATAGATTTAAACGTTATAGAATCAATTTTATCCCAATCTTCTTTATTCAATATAGATGAAATTTCTAAATGTAAATATAAAAGATTTTTATCGGTGTTATCCAATAACTTCCTAGTAATATGTATTTGATTACGCAGAAGAGCATTTTCAGTTCTTCTGTAAATATTATTCGCTTGTTTGTTATTAAAATTTCTTTTAATATAGATAAACTTTGGGATAATCTTTTGGTCTCGGCATCGTAATAAAAAAGTGAGTGACGATAATAATTGTGCTTTACGTTTCCTTAATTTTTCAAATTGTCTGATAGAACGATAAGTTTCCTCCCCTAAAGGACTGAAATATGAAAATGTAAACTTTCACCATTAACACTCATAATAAAATACTTATCTTTTTTGGGGTTTTTTAATGGTGTACTTTAAATTATACAATCTAAACGTTTCGATAACACTTACAGTTATCTTCGTCAGTAGTAATGTTTGTTAAAAATTGTGAAAGATGTAGTAAACAATTTTTATTTGATATAATGTTTAAATTTGTGAATGCTTCTATCATTTTAAAATTGAAGTTTTTCACAACTTTACACTTACATCATAACTCGACTAAATTTTGTTAAATGTGTTTTTTCGCTGACAAATTTCATTGTTAGCTTTCGTCGTAGAGAGTATTCTGGTTTGTCATCTTTGAGGCAGTTTAATGAAATTTAATTTTTATGACTTAGTTATTCTTTACTAAAAATTTTATAGTTGGCTTTATGTTTCCCAAACTGTTATATTAATAGCAGGCTTATGTTTATGTTTTAATTTTTCAAATTTGACAAAATTGTTTACTACATCTTTAACAATTTTTAACAAACATTACTACTGACGAAGATAACTGTAAGTGTTATCGAAACGTTTAGATTGTATAATTTAAAGTACACCATTAAAAAACCCCAAAAAAGATAAGTATTTTATAATCGATTAGGTTTCATCGTTGTATTTTAAATATTTCCCGCGTTATCTTATATAGCGATGCATTTAAATACAACGTTTGAATAGAAAACTAATACCTGCTCTGTATTCACTAAAGGCCTCGTTCATTGTTGTCAGTGTTTAAAAATATTTTAAAACAGTATCCTGAATTGTCACTTACCGCTTTTCCACATGCTTGACAAAACACCTTTTCACCGTCCATTCGGAATGCAGGGACATTTTTTATCCATACTGGAACTAAAGTCTGCAGTACTAGTCACTTGGACGTTTTAAAAAGGAATGGGCAATATTATACCTTATTTTAAAATAGGGCTTTTCTACTAAGCAAGGTCATTTGGATGTTAGAGATTAACTATGTATATTTTACTCATCAACTCTTTCCATACAAAAATTTAAGAAGCACTCAACAAAAAACCGTATTAGCTCTTTGCAATCCGGAAGTATTAGGATTTAGGATAGTTGTCAACTCAAACAATAATTAAAAGTAAACAACTACCTGCCGATGTTAGACACCACCTTGTAAAGATATTTATTTTAAAAGGATATAAAAATTTCTAACTTTGAACAAGAGTCCCGAAAATATTTCATAACCTGAGTTTCAACGCAAAAATTGAAAAAAAAAATGTTAAATCATACAAAAAAAGTGCAAAATATTTGCGTAAAACATCAAAATATGCAGTATTTGGCCAAATATGCAGTATTTGACCAAATATGCAAAATATGCAAAACTAATTATAATTAATGCGATTCGTATAAAAACCGAAACGCGTGTGTGGTACTATAAAACATAAGCAATATGCAGTTTGCATAAAATCCGCTCTCTAAACCTGCCTAAGCAGTTGGTAACAAATACCTAAAAATGCAAATATCTTAGAAACTGTTACAGTTATCGAATTGGACAAATTATCCCTTTTTTGTCTGGAAATCATCAAAGTTTCGTATTTTAATAAAAAAAATCCAATTTACTCCATTAGCGTAGAAATTAGGGATTAAGATATTGCTCTACCCCTTGCGTTCTATGTCATTTTACATATTAAAGACGTATTAATAAGCTAAAACCAATGTACTTTATATCTCCATTTATTATACCAAGAATGAGAAAAATATCTTTATTCGTTTTGGGCATATTTCAGAAATCATCATTTCTTTCGAACTTTGACCACCTGTGTCTTTTTCATTATCAATATTTTATTAAAGCAAGTTGCGTCAGATCATAATACTTTAAGGTCGAGTCTTACATTTCACTTTGGACCATTACTTACGGACCAACCCGTATACGTCGTTTCAGTTGGCTATCGAAATAAAAATCAACAAAAATGGTAAGATATAAAATTCTATAACAATTTAATAATATGCTAACAATACACACGGACACAATGGCGACGTGGTCAAGTGCTAATACAGGTAATGGAAGGAAGGAGAGTTCTAATCCCCGATAAGGAAATTATTTTCGTTAATTCTAATATGCATTTACACTTTAAAATGGCGTACTTACTCAAAATTGTATACAATCGTTAAACATTAGAAATTACTTACAAGTGTGTTTTGACTGTTTGTTTAAAATACAAAGCATTAGACATTACCTACATTAATATTTGAAAGTTATTTAAAAATTATATTGAACGTACCACATTGTGTTTTCACAGTAAAATAACACTTGTTAGATTTGACTGGTTTCTTAATTGATGTCAAGTTTCTATTTGTGAATGCTTTTATCAGTTTCAAATTGAAGTTTTTCACAACTTTACACTTTACATTTTGTTAAATCTGCTCTTTGATTATACTTTTCACTATTGACCTTCGACCATTATAGGGTGTTCTGATTTGTCTTCTTCGAAGCAGTTTAACAATATTTAATTTATCAAGGATCTAGTTATTATTCACTAAAATTGTTTTACATAGTTGGCTTTATACGTTTATCAAACTGTTGCATAAATTACAAGACATGTTATAGATTTGTATAAAATATAAGTACAAAAATTCACCATTAAAAACCCAAAAAAGCTAAGTGTTTATTTGTAGACCATTATCAAAGCTTCTGTATCTACATACAAAGTTTGATGCTTTCTTCGATCTACTTATATAAAGCAGCTTATATTGGAACCCGAAGCCGAAGTTATCGTTTCAAAAATAAAAAAGCTATACTCCTTTACTTATTATAGAGTTACTATACTTCCATTGACTTACACTATATTCAACATAAGATTAGAATACAATAAGACACTGTACCGTGACAGTGTTGCACCAACTGTATTCTATTGTGAACATAATCTTACGAAACACAATTGAAGAGTATAAATAAAAATACAACTGAAACAGTTTAAAAGTAATTGTAATCCTAAAGAATTTTGTGTAAATTCCGTATGAAAAGTGAGTTTATAAAGCTGATGTCGTTTTGTTCTTCCGTTTAAATATTAGAATTCTGGCAGGTATTTTTCATAAACGTAATTTTCCATTTAATTCGTTCTTGATCTTTCTTTATAAATGGCTGAAGATCTTTTGGTTTTATAATACATCTGCAAACTAAGCTTCTACTAAACCTTTTATAACCGTCTGTTTGTTTTTATCTAATGAAAAGCTTGATGGAATGAGCAAAGCATTATTTTGAAAGCTTTTGTCGTCAAGTGCCATAAACGGGCTATTCCGAATTGTCTCCATAATAAAAATTACTCTTTTGTGCTCATATCTTTAATTACCGTCAATATAATTCAAGTTAATGATACTTCATATTTAAAAATAAGTTTAAATTATCATAATGTAGTACTTAAAAGCTCTTTTTATCATGAATTTCTTAAAGGCGATTGGTTTCTTACTTCGAGTGAAAATAGTTTTAGTGAATGCTCGCTTAAAGGATTTTCGAGGGTTCCGAATTTGTTACGAGGTTTGGAACTAAACGTTAAACGGCTCGTAAATGCTAAACTGTGTTGGAGTGAAAAGGGGATGCGATAATAGAATGCTATAATGTTGACTTGTACTCGAAAAAGGTTGTAACAAACAAATAATGTCATTTTACTGACTAATTTTAACCTTAAATGTTGTTACACTGGTTTCGTGAAGAGGGTATTATTATTTCAATTACACGTCACAAAGTTTGAATAATCATTAGTTATTCCTAAATTATTATAATTGTTCGTCTTTTTGCCAAATTTAATTTTGGTGTGTTAATAATTGATGAATTACAACGAATGTTAAAAAAATAGTTTTATCTAGTATACTTACGGATGATAAACCTCATCAAGATGAAAATTTCGTAGAATAAAATAAAGTTAGTTACGAATAAAGCTATAAATTTTCCTTTAATAATATTACGTATCCTGTGACATCTGTTATGTATAAACTTTGAACATTGCTCTTTACGTTCGCTGTATTTTTGAGTTATTTCAATTAGAGTCGTTGGGAAACAATGAAAAAGAAGAAAATATGTATAAGAATTTAAGCTTACACCAATTGACTTATTAATCAAGCGTAACATCAAATTGACAAATATAGTAAGGTATAACTTATAACATATTCATTATCCCTGTTGAGATTGTTAGGCTGTTTCAGAATTTCAATAGCTTCTCGAATCTTCCTTGTATACCAATTCCTGTCGTTAACCAGAGTTTTTGTGTCTTTAAATGTTATGTTGTGCAAAGTGTTTAAGGCATGTTCAGCAATTGCTGATTTAGTATAATGAAGTAATCGTAAGTGTGTTTTGTGTTCTGTTAACCTAGCGTTAATGCTTCTTCCAGTTTCACCAATGTAAACTTTACCATAATAGCATGATACCTCGTAAACACCACATGTATGTAATGGTATTTGGAATTTAGAATTTTAATACTGTTTTAGCAAGCTATTTTTATATTATGCTTTTGTAATATTTTACCAACTTTTGTAAAATTATTTTGACACATCGTGTATATGCATTTTATGCTAACGTGTTTTGAATGTAAATGAATTGCTACTGGTCTTTTTTCTACTATGTACCAAGGATTCGGGTAGAAAATGGTTGTAACTGTGCGAGTAAGTGAATTTATGATATGTTGGTATTGTATTAATGTGTATATTTTTGCTTGTACGGGGTGGTCCGTTAGTAACGGTCCAAAGCAAAATGCAAGTTACTCGACCTCAAAATATAACGATCTGACGCAACTTTCTTTAATAAAATATTAATAATAAACAAGACAGAGGGTGCCGATTGATTGATTTTTGAAATATCTTCGAAACAAAGAAAAATATTTTCTCATTCTTGGTATAATAAATTACATTAGTTTTAGTTTATTAGTATATTTTCATTTTGTACAGTGGCGTAAAACGCAAGGGATAGAGCAACACTTTAATCTATAATTTCTACGTCAATGAGTAAATTGAATTTGTTTGTTAACATACGAAGCCTTGATGTTTTTCAGATAAAAAGTTATGCTTTATCGAAATCGATAATTTTAACAGTTTCTAAGATAATTGCATTCTTAGGTATTTATTACCAACTTCTTAGGCAGGTGTGTATATATATATATATATATATATATATATATATATATATATATATATATATATATATATATATATATATATATATATATATATATATATATATAGAGGGTTAGGAAAAAGTACCGGAACGCTTAAATATCTACAAAATCGTGAAAGTTACGATTACAAAATTCGGCATTTGGGGGGTTTCGGGGAGCACGGAATTGGAAAATGATATAGGCACTGTTGCCAGATTTCCCAGTTTTGCGATACACGTAGTCGTTTTGTTATCTTAAATAAAATTCCCTATTTATTTTTATTGCAGTCAATTGGGCGTCTCAAACTTAGTAAGATCTCAAATTTTCAAACTTTTAGATCTACTAGTTGCTGAGATATGACGCCACCGTATTTTCAGTAAAAAGTACCGGAACGCTTGAATATCTGCAAAACCGCTAAAGTTACGATGACAAAATACGGCATTTGGGGGTTCCTAGGCATGCGGAATTAGAAAATTATATCGGCACTGTTGCCAGATTTCCCAGTTTTGCGCTACATGTAGTCATTTTGTTTTCTTAAATAGAATGCTCTATTTATTTTTATTGCAATCAATTGGGCGTCTCAAACTTATTAAGATCTCAAAACTTAGTCTTTTTGTTATCTTAAATGGAAGATCCCAAATTCTCAAAGTTCTGTTTATACTATTAGATACTAGTGAGAAATATTATGGAATAGTTAATTATTTTAGAATGAGCATGCATTAAATTTATCGGAGATGCCCGAAAATATGAATACGCTAGGAATAAGTAAGCACTGCTTCAATTGTTTTCAACACTCTAGCCGTCGCCATGTTAGAACAATGACAAATTTAACACATCATTGTCTGTTAAGCCGCTGAATATTGCATCGATTACAAAATTATAATTTGGTTATGGCTTTTGTTCTATGAGAAACCCAACGTATTCATATTTTGATTTTTCGTGATATGGAAATAAAACAAGGACATATCAAGAAGTTTGCAACTTGTTTAATGATCGTTATCCTAATAAACCCATTAAAAAGTCTACCGTACACAGAACTTGTCGACGTTACGAGGAAACAGGGTCCATAAAATGTTTACCTAAAACCGGACGCCCAAGAACTGCTACAAGTGATGAAAATAAATTAAACGTTTTATTACAAATAGAGGAAAATCCAAAAGTAAGCACCAACCAGTTAGCTATAAATACCGAAATCTGTCAAAAATCTGTAAGGACTATTTTGAAGGAAAATAAATTAAAGCCGTACAAGATCCATTACACTCAAAAGCTTTTAGAGGATGATCCTGACCGCCGCAATGAATTCGCCGAAATCATGATGGAAAATATCAACCAAGATCCTTATTTTGCGCACAAAATTGTATTCAGTGACGAAACTACTTTTTGCTTGAACGGCCAAGTTAATAGGCACAATTGCCGAATTTGGTCTAGAGATAACCCCCATTGGATGGAAGAACTTCATACCCAATATCCTGAGAAAGTTAACGTCTGCGGGAATATTGGGAAAATTATCGGACCTTTTTCATAGAAGGTACATTAACAGGGCGAAAGTATTTGGAGCTCCTTAGAGAAAGTATAGTTCCTGCCATTCAACAAAATAGAAATATAGGTGAAATCTGGTACCAACATGATGGTGCTCCGCCCCATTCTTCAAGAGAAGCCATGCAATTTCTAAACAACCAATTCCCAGGAAGGCTGATTGGAAGACGTGGAGCATTAGAATAGCCACCTCGATCCCCTAATATGACTCCACTGGACTTCTTCTTGTGGGGTCATTTGAAGAACCGTGTCTACAGAAATCGTCATTTGAACGAACTCTGAGAAAGAATCCGCATCGAAATTGTACTTATAACACCGGATATGTTGGGCAACACATTGCGAGAATTTTATGATCGACTTGGATACTGTCTGGCAAATAATGGAGCACACTTTGACCATTTAATTAAAAGTTAGTGTCGTTAATTATTAATTAATTAATTTAGTTATTGTTGTTTTAGTCCATTGACTTTTATCTCCTTCTTATCTTAGCATTGTCGTTATTAGTTAAAGTGCAAGGGAAAGTGACCAATCACAAATAAAAAAATAACCTTCATAACTCAAGTCATTTATTTCAATAAAAATAAATGGGACATTCCATTTAAAATAACAAAAAGTCTATGTGTAGCGTAAGACTGGGAAATCTGGCAACAGTGCCGATATCATTTTCCAACTCCGCATGCCTAGGAACCCCCAAATAACGAATGTTGTAATCATAGCTTTAGCGATTTTGCAGATATTTAAGCGTTTCGGTACTTGGAAAACGCGGTGTTGTCTTATCTGGGCAACTAGTAGAGATAAAATTTTGAAAATTTGAGATCTTAATAAGTTTGAGACGCCCAATTGATTGCAATAAAAATAAATAGGGCATTCTATTTAAGAAAACAAAATGACTACGTGTAGCGCAAAATTAGGAAATCTGGCAACAGTGCCGATATGATTTTCCAATCCTGCATGCCCCAAAACCCCCAAATGCTGAATTTTGTAATCGATTTTATAGATATTTAAGTGTTCCGGTACTATTTCCTAACCCTGTATACAGTGAGGACCAAAAGTTTGGAATAATGAATTTTTTTCCTTTCCTGTCAGAAATATCAAAAAAGTATTGGACATGCCAAATTGATTTTGGTAATGGAAAACATTTTGCGATAATTTTCAATGTTCCTAACCCCATCCTTTCTGCGCAGTGACGTCATCCAATTTTTTTATGATGATAAAACCCCACTCTCTTAACGGCTTTTAATAGATTATAAAACGATGATTTTGCAAATACACGTTGTGCCTTTTAAGCGCAGACTTCAACAGATATTAATTTTTTAAAATAAAAAACGAGGAAAACATCAAATAGCGTTGTCAACAACTAAACAAGTTTTTGTTTGTGACGCTATAGAATGTCACGTTTTATCAATTTGACGTTTTTTAAATAATTTTTTACTTTATTGGTTATCCTTATTGATAAATTCTGTTCAAAATAAAAATAACAGTCAATGTTTAAATCTAGGTTAGTTTATTGATCAGTTCTTAGAGTTAATTGATTATTTTAACAATCAATACAAAAATGCGTCTTAATCCAACGAACTGAGATTCTCATCATTCGACGTTGTGGAGATCGAGTTCGTACCCAAGCTGGAGTTTGTAATTATTTTAAGGAGAAATATCCGGACGATGAACCCATTACTCAAACAGTAAATATGAAATATGAAGGATCCTCCAAGATCCGGCGACCTACAGTTCTAAAGATGTAGAAGTGGACGTTCCATTAGCGCTAACAGAAAACCCACACCTGCATCGCAAACTGTTCCGGCAAATAATAATATTTCAAAATTCCCGTTTAGGAAAATTAAAGCACAAATGGCATCCATACAAGATTCAGTTAGCTCAAGAACTAAACGAGGATGATCCTGATCGCAGAATAGAGTTTTGTGAACAAAACTCGATTTTCATTGACGGGATATTGACAGGTCTAAAGTACCTAGATAAGCTACAAAATGATCTTATTCCGGCGTTGGCTGAACTTTACCCGAACGAAGAAGATCCCACATCCTAATGAAACGTTGTGGTTTCAACAGGATGGAGCTCCACCACATTATTACCAAGAAGTACGCGATTATCTTGACGATATTTTTGAGAACAGGTGGATTGGCTGACGAGACTTATTGAATGGCTGGCTCGGTCTCCAGAGTCTGACTCCACTTGATTTTTTTTATAAATTAAAAATGTTGTAACGACTTTCGTCTCTAACTTTTCCCCACTCTTGCACTGTCCAGTTCAAATGGCGTTATGCAAATTCAAACCTGCATGGCGATTTCTTCGTAAATCAACAGTTTTTGGCTGGACGTCTGCTATAAAGGTTTATCTCAACTAATCGTCGTTGAACCGTCCTCGCACTGACTTCCAGTTCAGGAATTTCAGCAATTATCCTTGGCCCTGAAAACTACGGATCTATTTGAGAAATTCTTTTGATTCTCATATCCATCCAAAATGTAGTTTTTCCGGGGCTTCCTGATTTCGGATTTTTTTCTATATGTCCTTTTTCATTATATCGTGAAATAATTTTTGTTCTGTTTGAAATCGCCATCTTACTCGTTCCTTTTAAAAAGGCGTTTACGACCATTTCTTGTACGTCCGTACAGATTCGTTTTCCTTTTGGCATATTTATTTCTGCAAATATAAGAACCATTAAGGTTAATTCACCTACAAAATATCATTAATAAACTTACCTTCATCATAAACTCTTATTCTTTATACCATATCAAAAAGTTGCTTTACTTTTGTCGCTCTAATAAAGTGTATAGTTGAAATATATTATTACATACTAATTTATTTGACATTTGGGAACAATCCCATTTCACCTATGACAGCAGCCTAATATGGGCCCCTAAACTATATAAATTTTAATTTCCACGGTGGTTCAATTTGTTGTAAATATTCAAATATTACACTTTTGTCCAATAGTGTATACCGGGTATTTCACGTCGAACGACACGGACTGCAGCGCTTAGACGCCACCGATTTTCAAAATTCTTTCAATACAATATCATATAGGATCATAATGCTCACATTTTAAAATTATTTCCATTTATACAGAGTGTACCAAAAATAGTGGCACATCAAAGTTATGTTTTTTAAAGTGGAACACCCTGTATATTTTTGAATATTCGAATTGAAGAACTAAAATAAACCTAAGTTGCTGTTATACTGTGTATACGTAAACCTTACCCTTATCGAAATATTTGAGATTTTTCAACATTGTAAGGTAAATTTTATCAAGTGATACCTCGTACTATAGTATAATGATAAATTACTATTGCTCACTATGAACAGTCAATATAAGGAGCTATCAAATCCTATATGGCTGGAAGGAGGAAATCTGTCCAGGATGTTTAAAAAAGTTAATCCTTTTCATTCTTATTTAAACATGATTAACTTGCTTAGTTCTTTCTTTACATTAATGGAGAATTTAATTATCTTTCAAGCTGTATTAGGTTTACCTATTCCTAAAATCAATGATTTTGTAGTTATTCCCATTTAATTGAATGTATTTACAAGAATTACGTATTTTGAAAGATAGGATATATCCAGGCAATTATTGTTCTAGGATTGTCATTATCATTCTGTATTTAAATTGTAATGCTGGCTTTAACTGTGCTTGAAGTAATTACAAAAAGTCGAAAATGAAAATGCATTCCATCCAAGAGCGGGTCGTTATGGTTTTGTAGATCGGCGAATACGAAGAAAACAGTTTATTAGCTACAAGAATTTACGCTGAGAAATACGCCAACCGCAACCACCCTAATAAAGCTGTTTCAGAAAATGAAGAAAACTAAATCTCAACATGCAAGCCGTTATTGAAAATCCAAGTACCAGTTTAAGTGAAATTCAAAACCAAACAGGCATAAGTAAAGTAAAACTAGTGCTCGTAGAATACTAAAAAAGTACCGCTACCATCCCTATCATAGTCAAATGCACCAAAATTTAGAAGAAACCGATTTCCCACGAAGAATCGAACTTCGTTTGTGGGCACTGGAAAAGTTTAGTAGTGATCAAATTCTTTTTGAGTACGTCTTATTTTCGGACGAAGCGACATTCCACAATAAAGGTTTGGTAAATCGTCATAATTCTCATTATTACAGCATCGAGATTCATCATCTATATAGAATACGTAGGAACCATAGGAGGTCTTTAAATGTGTGGGGTGGAATAATTAACGATTATGTTATCGGGCCTTATTTTTTTGATGCCCATTAAAATGCTCAACAGTCTTTACAACTCCTTCAAGAGACACTACCGGCATTATTGTAAGAATTTCATTGAATGTCATATAGCGCATGTGGTTTCAGTTAGATGGCGCTCCTGCGCACTTCGGTCATAGTGTATGAAATCATTTAAATGAACGCGTGCGTGCGTGCGAGCGTGCGTGCGTGCGTGCGTGCGTGTGTGCGTGCGTGCGTGCGTGCATGCGTGCGTGCGTGCGTGCGTGTGTGTGTGTACACTTCGTTTGAAATACAATAATATTAGGAAGAACTTTGGATGTAGGGTCTAAAACGGACTGATAATTTTAAAAAATACTAAAATTGCATTATTATAGTCGATATTTCGAAATATTTTATTTCTTCATCAGAACTAAATAATTTTTAATTAAAAGTATGTATTTGATCAGAAGTTGCATGGAACATATGCGAATTATATGAATCAAACATGAATATAATGTAAGAAAGAATCCTAAGCGGATATTAATTAATGTAAAATTGGACAAAATTTGTTTATTTAGGTTTCCACGAGTGTTACTATTTAGATTATAAGACAATTTTCTTTTTTCTTTCGGATACTCGTGTAATTTAAAAACTGGTTCTTAAATTCTACGTTTCGCTAGACCAGTGCTCTCCTTTTATCAAGAAATTACAATATTTACGTTGATTTTTTAAATTATTGTAGTGTATGTCGTGTCCTGCTGCGGGTCGTAAGCCCTGTGTATGTATTTTTGTCTTTTGGAGTATTGTCAGAGTTATTGAGTGCACGTTGAGTTCGTGTTATAAGTTCAGCAGATGTAGAGCTGTGAATTTTGGTTGGGATAATTTTTCTAATGAGTGGTTTCCAAATTGGCGAAATTCGAGATCCACCATCTTTTTTGTTTAAAGCTGAAGGTCTTTTTTCGATTTCAATCGCTTCTCTGATTCTTTCGTGTAGTCCAGCAAGCAATTTTATTTCGTTAACGTCTATATTATGTCCAAAATCGAGATAACAGGTTGCTGATGAGTTTGATATTACATGTTGCTTAATTTCCAATTAATGTTCTTTTGCACGTACATATAATCTTCTATTAGTTTGCCCAACGCAAGAACTTTGACAACTGTTACATGTAATTTCGTATACACCTTGTTTAGTTTGAAAACAACTCGTATATTAATTTTCGAAAATTTCTTGGAAACTGGGTCGGTCACTCCTTTAATGTATGGCAATAACAATAAATTTTTAAATTCTTCAATTCAGTTCTTCGAGTTATAAAATGAGCAATAACGATCCTACCTTAGAAGTGAAAACCAAATCCATTGTCAGATCTACATCATTACGTGATCAAATCAAAAAAACAAGTCTTTCCAGGACACAAAACTTCACGAGCCCCCAAAATTTACGGTTTACTAAAAATCGAGAGTAACTGGCCATTACGCGCTATTGTAAGTGCTTCCAATTCTCCAACTTATGAACTTGCAAGATATCTCTCAAAAGAACTACAACCTATTTGTGTAAGTGCTAAATCCTGCATTAAAAACTCTTTAAACTTTTTAGAAAAACTTAAAAACATCAAATTAGACATTTGTGATATTTACCACAGTTCCAATAGAAGAAACGATCCAAAGTTTACAAATATAACATCCTATCAATCCAGATATTTTAATTCAGCATACTTCGTGTACAAAGGAGATTTCTATAAACAAATTAAAGGAGCTCCAATGGGTTCTTCGGCTATAGCAAATATATACATCAAAAAGAAACTCATACTAATCGATATCTTCTTGCAGAATCACACCACCACCCACATCAACCCCGTGGAGTTGTAAAATCATTAACAATCATACCTATTCGTTTGACAGACAACAGCTCAAGAACCCAAGAATTAAACCATCTTACTAATGTATTACTTCACAATGGTTATCGTTTAGAACTAATAAAGAAAATTTAGAACAGTTATCCACAACAAAGTTGAAGAATTCCAAAATTTAATGTTATTACCATACATTAAAGAAATGACCGATACAATTACGAAGAAATTTTCGAAAATTAATACACGGGTTGTTTTCAAACCAACACTACCATCCATCAATTATTTTTATTTTTCAATTGGGCGAACTAATAGAAGATTAAATGTACGTGCAAAAGAACACCAATTACCAATCAGGCAACATGTAAAATCAAACTGTTTTGCGGACTACGCCACAGAAGCGTTTGAAATCGCAAAAAGACCTTCAGCTTTAAACAATCTACTCAACCTATAACACCAACTAGACATGCACTCAACAACTCTGACAATACTCCAAAAGACATCAACACATGCACAGGGCCTACGACCAGCAGCAGGATACGACATACAATACAATAAATTAAAAAATCAATTTACGAGACATCTAGTGTCAATCAATTTAAATATTGTAATTTCTTGATAAAGGTAGACGGGTGGTCTATCGAAACGTAGAATGTGAGTACCAGATTTTAAATTTCACGCGTATAGGAAAGAAAAAATTTCTTTTAATCAAATATATATATATATATATATATATATATATATATATATATATATGGTGGGAAATCTCCCGGGCTAGAGAGATCTAGTGAAAATAGGGTTACAAGTTTTTATAAAAAAAATTCCTCCGGGGTTTCCCTAGGTCGATATTCGGTCTTGAAGTTGAATGTTAAAAAGTGAATTTTCGCTAAAACTTTTCCACTGCTCCATAAATTTAAATACATTTTGGGCAGATATCACCGTATTTGAAGCTCTTTGGACCCGTCTATTCAAATGTTCAGTGACGTTGTAGGAGGCAGATAGGCACGGCACCCTGTGGCTTTCTAACGTCAAAAAAATTTTGAACAGCTTTTTACCTTTTCCAAGTAAGCTTCTTAATCTTTGGCCTAATTTTAGTTCGGCAGTGTTTAAATAAAACGTTATTGACAAGCACAATAATCTGGAATGCACCTAAACGTAAAAATGGAGAAACTAACATAAACGGAGAACTGTTTATAAGAAATATGGCTAAGTATCAAAACATGACTCACATTGTTGAAAATCTTTAAGATTTAAATCCTGAACTATTTTGTTAAGGGAGTGGGGCATAACACGGTCAAGTTCGTGAATCTGAAAGGCAATCGTAAACTATTTTGTTACATTTTTAAAGTTAATGTCTCATTCCTCAGTCTCTTACTACGCAAATAGATCTACTTATTTGATTTCAGGTAACGAATAATAGTTGCAATTTTTATTTGCAAGTTAGTAATTAATTAATTGTAGATAATAGATACATAAACACAAGTTGACTGTTCATGTAGAAACAGATGCATTATCTATTAAATCGTGACAATAGTATAGCTATAAAAATAAGTCTTTTTTAAAAGTTTAAGAGCTTCATTTACTTTAGTATTGGTGAGAAATAAACTACACGAATACTGAATATGCGGATATGAATTTGATGTATGGAATGGCTTCTTGTAATGCATTAAGAGCAAGAAGAGTGCACTATCAAAGGTTCCCTAATCGAAAACTTTTGAACTTGATTAAAAATTTTGAACCGCAGAAAATTTCTGCGCTATTCTAGGCCAGGTTGCACCAAATAATGTAAAGAGGAGCGATCCGCGGGCAACACGTTCCCCAGAAGTGGAGGCAGACGGTTTGAATGCAGTCGCTGCTTATTAAACAATCAGCATCAGACCCATTTTTAGCGAACTACAATCCGTACCACATTCAAAAATTACATGACCTTAGTACAGCAGATTTTCCCGCCAGGTTGCGATTCTCGCACTGGTCTTTAGAACAATTTGAATGAAATCCGGTGTTTACTCGTTTGATATTGTACACGGATGAAGCAGGTTTTGGAAGAAACGGAGTAATAAATTTACTTAATTTACACGTTTGGGATGAAGAGAATCTACATGCGACGATTCAACGCGTCATCAAGGACAGTTCCAGATTAATGTATGGGCTGGAATTATTGGCCCGAATTTGGTAGGTCCATTCATTTTGGCACCTCGACTAAATGGACAATATTACTGCGAGTTTCTTCAAAATCAGTTGCCCGAGCTCCTAGAAGATGTGGATATCGGAACCAGGAAAAATATGTGGTTCATGTACGACGGAGCGCCCCCACATTTTAGTTTATTGGTCATGGAGCATTAGAATTATGTCCACCCAAACAGGTGGATAGGTCGTGGTGGACCTCTGACTGACTCGACCTGACCTGGCTCCAATAGATTTTTTTATGTGGGGTCATTTAAAAAATTTGGTGTATGCAACACCGGTAGACACACAAGAGCTCCTTGACCGAATGTTTTATTACAACGTATGGACAATTGATTGTAAAATTTTTATTAAACGAGGGTCAACTATAGACACAATTACAACTACAGAGGAACTGCAAAGTATGATATAGCTTGTTCAGTGCACTGTAAAATAACAATCCTACGAAATGATCTTTTCATTTCTTTTGATTAACTTTAAAGGAATTAATCACATATTAATAAATTTAGTTATTATTTTCTATTAAAAGAGTCTTGAATTTTTGTTAAGTAGTTATTAAGTTCATTTAGTTAAAATAATTTGTCTTAACATATAAAATGAATAAATTTTCAGTTGCATTTTTTAACATACGTTCGCTTATTAAAAACATTTCAGAATTTAAAGTTTTTTTACAGCAAGAAAATTTTGATGTGCTTGGTATCTGCGAGACATGGTTGACAAATAGTGTCAGTACTAATCTTTTTTTTTTTTATGATTGTGGACCTGAACAGGCTAAATAAGGCCTATCGTGCTAAAGCACTCAGGAACACTTAGGAGGATGGATAGGGGACAATGAATTGCCAATAGATGCCTATAAACAGCTACCTTAAATTTTCTCATATCATAAGTGAGAGGAAAACAGGAACTAGGGAGATCATTCCAGAGTTTAGAAGCCGTGTAGAAAATGTGGATTGCACCGTTTGGTACGATAAGTGGAGATTTGTACTGCATACTGATGATGTGAATGAGCGAACTGAGTGTTCTCGCAAAGATAGCCGGAGATGGTATCAAAGAATGTAATTCACCAGCACAATAGCCGTTGTAATAACGATAATACAAAGAAAGAACTGAAACCATCCTTCTATGCTCAAGGGACTGTATGTGAGAAGTTAAGGACGGTCATTTATAAGCCTAATCGCTCTCTTTGAATACGATCAACGATATCGAGAGCGGATTGGGGAGCACTCACCCAGAGGTGAGAATTATATTTCAGATGAGGCCGAATTTGGGCCTTACACAGCATAAGGAGTTGTCGAGAGGTAAAGCACTGCTTAGATCTGTACAAAATGCCTATTTTACGAGCAGCTGTTTTGGTAACTGACAGAAGATGGTCAACCCATGAGAGATTTGAAGATACAGTCATACCCAACAGAGTAATAGAGTCTGAAAACTTAAGAACTGAGCCATTCATACTTACAACAGGAAATTATCGATCTTTTTTGGCGGACATAAGGCAACACTGAGTTTTGTTAGCATTAAATTTAACTAGATTATTGCTTCCCCATTCGAGAATACGTTGAATGTCTTTGTTGATTGAATTTGCCATTTCAGCTTTAATTTCTTGATTTGACATAGAAGGTGGATTATCACTATGAGTAGACTGAGATGAACTACAGTGAAGAGTGCTATCGTCAGCAAAGCAATGGATGGGGTTAGTTGTTGAAGAAATAAGGTCGTTTATGTACAGCAGAAAAAGTGTAGGCGCTATAACGGATCCCTGTGGTACGCCCGCGTTAATGCCAACTTCTTTTGAAAAAAAGCCATCAACTACGACACGTATTCGTCTTTTATCAAGGAAACTAGAAACCCAGTTGATGAGCGTATCATTTAACCCAAACGAGGTGAGTTTGGCAAGTAAACACTTATGCCAAACTTGGAATCTGATTAAAATAGATGATTATGAATTTGTTAGAAGGGACAGAGGTTCGAGAGATGGAGGCGTAGGCGTCTACATACGTAAGAATTTGAGGTATGACATAATTAATACAAACGAATCAGAGTTTTCAGAAGAAATTTGGATAAAACTGTACATTAATAAATCAACTTACATTATTGGGACATTATATCGCCCACCTGCTAAAAATATCTTAAATTTCATTAACGCTTTGGAAGATTCGATATCTGATTTTTTACCTAATTGCACGGAACTCATATGTGGTGGTGACATAAATATAGATTTATTAGATTTAGGGAACTCGAAATGTAAGTATTTATCAACAGCATTGATAGTTTTAACTTAAAGCAAATTATTCACACACTGACGCGAATAACCCAAACTTCCATCACTTTGATAGATGTTATTTTAATCAGTAATGATAGAGATAAGTACACTTGTGGTACAAAAGAAGTATTTAACGTATCTGATCATTTGCTAGTATTTTGCACATATAAGATGAGCGTAAACAAGAATAAACATCCGAAAGTAAAAATCAGAAATTATAAACGGATTGACCTAGACCTTTTATTACAATTCTTAACTATCACACCTCTTCACCACATATTTTGCATGAATATCGCATGAATAGTATTAACGATAAAGTTGATTTTCTTAATACTGTACTGATTAACATCTTTGACACCTTAAATCCAATTAAAGAAGTACGTACTGTAAAATCGAAACCTCCTTCGCTCACCAATTTTCTAAAGTTACTGATGTCTTCCAGGGATAAAGCTCTAAAGAAATTTAAAATTACTAAATCTCTGAATCACTGGAATTATTATAAATCACTAAAAAATTATACTGCTAATGTGATCCGTACAGAAAAACAAATTTACCTTGAATATACCGTAAATAAATACCGCAATGATGGTAAAATGTTATGGCGCAATCTCAATAAGTTAAATATTTATAACAAACCTTCCACACCGGAACTGCCTGATAGCTTAAACAAACCAAATGAAATTAACAATCACTTCACACAATTTCTTAATATGACTACTCCAGATACTGAGTTGCTATTATTTTATAGCAATAATCAGAAAACAATATTCGAATCTTTATTGAAATTCTCTTTGATTGACGAATCTGTTGTCCATAAACATCTATTGAGTATTAAATCGCGTGCAATAGATTCCGATAATATTAGCAGTGACATGATTTTATTATGTTCCCCTTATATATTACCTTTTCTTACTCATATTATAAACTCCTGCTTATTTCAAAGGTTATTCCGCTGCCAAAAAAGCATGATATTTCTATGTACATTGACCTTACACCGATTTCTATTTTACCCGTACTTTCAAAGGTGTTAGAAAAAATAATTAATCATCAAATTAGGGAACATATTGATAAGTATGACATTTTGCCAACA
Source organism: Vesta saturnalis (assembly GCA_036346205.1). Lineage (NCBI taxonomy): Eukaryota > Metazoa > Arthropoda > Insecta > Coleoptera > Lampyridae > Vesta > Vesta saturnalis. Next base: position 650,551 of record JARFJB010000447.1, read on the forward strand.
AATCAATCCGGATTTTGCTCAGGCTACAGCTATGCCACTACCCTACTTGATGTTGTAGACGATATACTGCGTGATGTGGACGAAGGAAAAACAACCGCATTAATTCTACTTGATTATACAAAGGCCTTTGACACAATTAACCACCAGTTACTTTTTTCAATTTTGCGTTTTATAGGTCTATCTCATTATGCCATAAATTTGATAAAAGCTACTTTACAAATCGTTTTCAGTATGTCCAAACCAACAATGGTCAATCAGACCTTATGCAAATTTCTAGTGGAGTTCCACAGGGCTCGATCATAGGACCGCTAATATATTGTGTATACAGTTCTAACGTAATTGATTATCTACAACATAGTAAAGCATATCTCCATGTAGATGATACACAGCTGAAATACTCTTTTACTCACTCCGATCTAGCGTTGCGAATAACATTATAAATAATGATATACATATACCTTAGAGTGTAAGTCCAGAAAACACAATCTCAGCTTAAATCCTTCTAAATCTACCTTTATTATGTTTGGCAAGTTCAAAGAGAAAATAGGGAATGACTTAAAAATAACAGTTAGTGATGTAAATCTTAAATGTTCACAAGTGGTACGAAACTTGGACTTGGAAATGGACAATAACCTACGATTTCAAGAACATGTTATATAATGTATTAAGAAATCGTACTCTAGCTTAAAAATGTTATTTCCTCATCGCCATATACTTTCGCTAGCATTAAAATTACAATTAACAGAGTCACTCGTATTAAGTAATTTTAACTTTTGTGATGTAGTATACGGTCTATGCCTTGCAATTACAGAAAAAAATCGCATTCAAAGAGTACAAAAATCATGTTTACGCTTTGTTTATGGCATAAGGAAATATCAACCCATTACTTATAAATTAAAAGACGCTAATTGGCTAAACATGGATAGCAGAAGGGTATTTCATGCTGCTGTACTTTACCATTCAATTATTTCTAAGGAAGTTCAACCATACTTACACCAAAAAATCAGATACCGAAGCGACGTTCACAACGTCAACCTTAGATTTAAAGGACTTATTTCGCCTCCATCTTTTCGAACACATATGTTTCATCGATCATTTACATATAACGTCTATGCCTTATATAATAAACTGTTACCGTCTCTCAAATGCCAATCACTATCGAATTTTAGATTTTTCTACAGGAAACTATTGTTAACATCGCAAGCATAATTCATCATATTAATGTATTTCAAACTTAATACATATCTTTATATTATTCGTTGGTACAAAGCTAGCCTTATTTCTTATCTCTTTTAGTTATGTTATAACTTAGGGTTAAAACTTAGATCAGTTATACTGTGCACGTTATCATAAGTATTACTCTCCATTTGTTATTGCAAAAAAAATAAACATTATTATTATTATTATTATTATTATTATTATTATTATTTCGGTCAAATGAGAGAAGACTGACAAATTCTTTGGAGAGTCCAATAATCTTCAGTTCGTCGTGTATTAGGAAAGGGGGTGCTTATGTTGAGTATTTTATGTTATAAATTTTAGAATAAGATTCTCATATTTATTGTTAGTTTACTTTAGCTTTAGGTATCGAAGTGTTCCAGATTGTTGCTTTTGTAAGTAGTTTTAGGTAATAAATGTTTTGTGTTAAACTCGATTTATGTACTACTGTTGTTAATAGGGCGAATTAAGATCACCATCGTCATCATTAATTACGGTTAGTTTTAGCGAAATTAAACTAGTATACCTTTTTGACGTAAAAAGGCCAAAGACTAAGATCTTCACTTAGAGAAAGCGAAAAAGCTGCTCAAAAATTTTTTTTGAGGTTAGAGAGCCAGAGGGTGCTGTGCCCTCTGTCCCTTAAAGCGTCACTCAAAATTTAAACAGACGGCGCCAAAGAGATTCAAATGGCGTGGTTTTTGCGTAAAAATTATTAAAACTTATTGAGCAATTATATATACAGGGTGTCTCAGAAACATGTTGCCAAACTTTAGGGGTTATAAAGGCCGATGAATTAAGTACTTTTGCCTTATAAACGTATGTCCGGAAATGAGTCGTTAAGGCACTAGACGAAGAAGTGTTAAAAATTGCAGAATGTTCGCATTTACGACTTTTGTATTTTTAATATTTATTAAATAAGAAAACAATAAAACATATTAGTTGTTCAAAATTGCGGCCATCGACACGATTTTGGTTGCTCCAAATATGAGTATTGCGGTCTTTGAAGTAACTGTCTCTAGTAAAACAAGCTTCATTGATAAGCTTTTTAAATTTTGTTTTTCTTCCATCTCCACTGATGGAGTCGTTCTTTGCTGACTTGTACCTACATTTGGTTTAAAATTTCCTTTTCCATTTCCTCAAAACTGAAATGTTTCATAGCAAAAGAACTTTTCTTCAATTATCAAAAATTGTTCAAATTTTGAATGACGTTTTGAATGTCACTTTGATTTTGTAAATTTCAAATAGTTGTTATTTTAAAGTGATAATTTAAGTAAAGAAGAATTCTTTACTATGGAACATTTTAGTTTTGAGGAAATGGCTGATATGCATCTGATTTATGGAGAAGCAAGATGCAATAGCAGGAAGCAGCACGGATATACGCTGGTCGGTTTCCCAATCGTCGCCATCCATCTCGCAGATTATTCGTTTCATTACACCTTCGTTTAAGAGAAAAGGCAATTTTAAACGAAATGGAGGTACGGGTCAGCAAAGAACGGCTCGTTCGGTGGAGATGGAAGAAGAAGTATTGCGACGAGTGGAAGAAAACCCTCCACTAGTGTGCGAGCAATAGCAAATCAAACTGGAAATACAAGGGCATCAGTATGGCGTGTACTTCATGAACAATTGCTATACCCTTATCATCTTCAAAAGTACACAGTTTGACCCAACGGGATTACGGTCCAAGAGTAAACTTTTGTCGCTGGTATTTGGAAAATGCGCTCGACAGTTCGATTTTAGCTCAGTTATTCTATTTAGCGATGAAGCTTGCTTTACTAGAGAAGGTTACTTCAATAGCCGTAATAGTCACATTTGGAGCGACCAAAATCCTCATGGAACGTTTCAGAAGTCTAACCAGTATCAGTTCTCTATTAACGTGTGGGCTGGCATAGTAGGAGATCATATTATTGACCGTACCTATTACCTCCACGTTTAAATGGTCAAATCTACCTAACATTCCTACAAGAAGTTCTCCCTGAGTTGCTTGAAAATGTTCCATTGGACATTCGTCGTAGAATGTGGTATCAGCACGACGGAGCTCCGGCGCATTTTACTCGCAACGTGCGGGACCACCTAACTTTACAATTTCCTGAGAGGTGGATTGGACGAGGTGGACCTGTTAGCTGGCCAGCCCGAAGCCTAGATCTGACACCTGTCGATTTTTCTTCTGGAGTTACCTCAAATCATTAGTGTATGAAACACCTGTAACTACAGAAGAAGAATTGATTGGAAGGGTAATGGCTGCGAGTCAAGTTGTTCAGGAAGATCCGCACATCCTTTATCGAGTTCGCCAATCAATGGTTCGACGTACGACCGCATGTCAGCAAGTCGATGGCCGCAATTTTGAACAACTAATATAATGTTTTATTGTTTTTCTTATTTAATAAATATTAAAAAATACAAAAAGTCGTAAATGCGAACATTCTGCAATTTTTTAACACTTCTTCGTCTAGTGCCTTAACGACTCATTTCCGGACATACGTTTATAAGGCAAAAGTACTTAATTCATCGGCCTTTATAACCCCCTAAAGTTTGGCAACATGTTTCTGAGACACCCTGTATATATATATATATATATATATATATATATATATATATATATATATATATATATACCTTGACTGACTAATTTAGATAAACAAATACTAATTGAGGTCTACTTTGACTGCAACCTCAATTAGTATTTATTTATATATACAGGGTGGGTGTCTAATGCGTGATCGGAGGATTACTCCTTAAGTATTAGAGATATAAAAACCAATTTTGGTGTGGTAATAAACGATCATTGGACCTACATTCTAAAAATATTTAGGTATATACAGGGTGATCGAAAAAATATTCCAACCCAAACATGTATTTTTTTATAGAATACCCTGTATATATTTGCATTTTTGTATTCACGGTTACACTTAGAATAAAATTATAGAAATTTGCATCTGAAACACTAACCGTTCTGCAGATATCGTCACTTTAGTACCAAAATAGAGTTAACTTTGGAACCACGATGCAAGCCTTATTGCCATGATTTTGTAAATCTGTTTATACCACCGAGTATTAATAATAGTCTACTAACAAACAAACTGGGAAATTTTTCGATAACATGTAAAACTATACAGAATGATTAACTTACGCAAAATGTAATTTTTCTCAATTTTTTCAAATACAACGCCCTGTATATTTTTTCACATTTCGATTCCCGTGAAAAGTAGATACTAATTTATAATAAGTTTCATAGCCATGAGACGGATTCTTCTTGAGATATTGACGCTTTACGTAAAAACATCCTAAAATACAAATTTACTATGACCATAGATTTCAACAAAGCAAATCAGATAGGCTAGCCGCTCGTAATAAAGGGGAACAATTTCATCTATTGTTTTAACGTTTGTAAAATCATTAAAGGATTGTTCCATTAGTTTGTTTGTTTTTGGATTGTCGTTTTGTCAATTTTTGCATAAAATTAATTTTTCCAAAGAAGAAATGGTCGATATGGTATTTATTTACGGCGAAACTCAAAGAAATGATTTGCTGGCTACCCGTTTGTACTGTGAGCGATACCCAGAGAAAAGATAGCCGCGGAAAGAATCGTTTATGAATGTAGCTGAGAGATTTATAAATTCTGGAAGTACGTGTTACCCCAAGCGCACTAAAACAAGCCCAAATGAAGAAATTGAGTTTTAAGTTGTGGCATCTCTTACAGAAAATCCGAAAATTAGTACAAGAGAGCTAAGTACATACCTACACCTAAATAGAAATACAGTTCGCAGCTTTATTAAAAAAACAAATTGCATCCTTATCATACCGAGCAACATCAAGCTTTAAGTGAAATAGATTTTCAAAATCGTGAATCTTTCTGCCAATCGGTAACTACTAACGTCAATGAAGAATCCAATTTTGTTAATAACATTCTATTTACGGATGACGCAACTTTTCACAATAATGGCAATATTCATACACAAAACTATCATCACTATTCAGATACTAATCCACACATCTTAAGAATTGTTGATCACCAGCATCCATGATCAGTTAATGTGTGGGGTGGTATAATCAGTTTTAATGTTGGTCTTTTTTTTATTTGATGGGAATCTTACTGGAGAAAGATGTTTACAGTTTTTGGAAAATGATTTACCCGAGCTTTTGAAGAATGTCGAGGTAGATAATATTCATACGATGTGGTTTCAAGTGGATGGCGCCCCTCCACACTGTGCAATCAACGTTAAGCAATATCTCGATAAAAATTATCCGATGAGGTGGATAGGACGAGGTGGTGTTCAAAACTGGCCAGCCACATCACCGGATCTTACGCCCCTTGATTTCTTCCTTTGGGGCTACGTTAAAAAAAAAGTTTATCAACATCCTCCCACCACAAGCGAAGATATCGAAAATAGAATTAGAGCTGCGTTTCAATCCATTTCGCCTCTAATGTTGTTGCGAGTGAATCTTCCGTTTACCAAGCGAATTGCAAAGTGTTTAGCTAGGCGTGGTCACCATTTTGAACATTAGTAAGATTAGTAAAAAGTGTAAAGAACTTAAAGTTATGAAATCCGAACAAATTTTACAAGATTCATATAACTTATTAAGTTTAAAAGTGAAATTAACAAAGATGTTATAAACTTGCTTAACAGTGTGATTAGGAAGTGTTGCAAATTAACATTCTAGATGTGATTTAAGCTTAAAGGTTGATAAACCAGGTTATGATGATTTCGACGCAGTGCTTGAGATGGAATTTATTAATATGAACCACAAAAGTGTTTAAAACTGGTGAATCGCCATGTATTTTGGGTCAAGGAATCCAATTCTATTTGTAGTTTTCCTGTTGGAATTAGAATAAGTTAGTTATACGTAAATTTGTGTATGAAAATTTGCATATTTGGCATAATTTAGATAGAATAAGAATTTTTAAAGGAAATATATCACATGAGGCGCCCATGGAAAGGAAAATTTGCATAGAATTCAAAAATAATTATATTTGTAAGAAAGTTATCAGTAAAAATAATAATTTGTAAATTTCTGATAATGATTAACCAATGAAAATTAAGCAGCCTTATGCTTGTATTTGAAATATTTGCTAAGGTGATGGGTTGTTTTTCAGAAGCTGTATAAGGAAGTGGCAGAAATTTTTATATCTTGTCTTGTAACTTTCCAAAGTGTGAACATGTCACTGGATGTGTACATGATTTAAAATTTAACAACGTTCATGTGTTTCATATAACCTTAAAGATTTTATATTATTAAACAAATGAAAATTAAAATCTGTAATAAAAATAAGGTTAACGTAATTATTATTCTGGGTGATGTATATCGTTGTATAAGTGAAAGTAAACCGGCGTATTTCAATTATTTCGTTAAAATTCAAATTAACCGAATTGCTTTTGTATTCGAATTGAAGCTAAAATTGAAAATTGCATGTAATAATAATTTGAGTGCTGATAAAGGTTGTGATATTTTCGAATATAAAAACCTGAAAGTAAATTATTAGAATGTAATAAATAACTTAAAGTGACAAAGCAGATATTTATGCAGTATACCTATGTATATTGGTGCTGTACAGACCTTCCACCGATCGATCAAATATTGATGCAGCATATACACAACTTGCTGATGCTGTAGATCTTCCCCCGATAGATCAATAATATTGGAATTCGAATTATTTCTGAATTCGAAATTAGACCAGCTGTAAAAAAGGAACATTAACGTGAGTCTATGAATCTTACATATTTATTTGAAGGTTACGTTGAATTTTATTAAAATTTATTTATGTGTATTTATGTAAAGGATACTAGTGAATTATACAGGGTGTCCAGTTTAAGATGAAATGCATGGGGATATTGGAAACCGTTAGAGATACGAAGATGGTTAAATGGAGAAAAAGTTGCGTCATTATATGCCCAAGAAGTAACCATGGTTACATGTCAAAAAATCCCTTCCATTTACTAGACACAGGGTGATAACTGAAAATATGCGTTTTCTAAAAATCGCTATATCTTGTTTCTTGCATGAGATACATCCACGATATTTGCAGGATGGGGGTAACAGGTAGCGAGGATTTCAAAATGATTTTGAAAAATCTAGGCCTACTAGATTTTGAGATAATGCACGCAACTTTCGATTTTCTTATGGACGCCATATTGGATTTTTGCATTTTGAATTCTTCATAAAAATGCTTTTCAACCATATATCATATGTTTATAATCTGCCAATGAGAAAGTGTCAAATTACACAATTAAATTTATATCAAAGCAACCTTGACATATTATGTATTTTAATTAAATGAAAATTAATCTACAAATTAAACTAACTATTGAGAACAATATTATTGATTATTAACATAAATCATAATAATAAAAGTGACAAAAACAACAAAAATAAAATTTAATATTATACTGAATTTTACTATTAATTAATCAAATGCTCGAATAAACCTTCATTCTCCTGCAAACACCATCTGCATCGAGTTAGCACTGCATCACAAGAGTTCCTTATCATCTCGCATTTTGAATTCTTCATAAAAAATGCTTTTCAACCATATATCAGATGTTTATAATGTGCCAATGAGAAAGTATCAAATTACACAATTAAATTTATATCAAAGCAACCTTGACATACTATGTATTTTAATTAAATGAAAATTAATCTACAAATTAAACTAACTATTGAGAACAATATTATTGATTATTAACATAAATCATAATAATAAAAGTGACAAAAAACAACAAAAAATAAAATTTAATATTATACTGAATTTTACTATTAATTAATCAAATGCTCGAATAAACCTTCATTCTCCTGCAAACACCATCTGCATCGAGTTAGCACTGCATCACAAGAGTTCCTTATCATCTCGCATTTTTGAATTCTTCATAAAAAATGCTTTTCAACCATATATCAGATGTTTATAATCTGCCAATGAGAAAGTGTCAAATTACACAATTAAATTTATATCAAACTAGGCCTTTGCCAATCAACCATCTATTCAATTATTGCAAGAGAATTAATTAAAATCAGGATTGAATTTAATGTACAAAAGAACCTTACATAAATGTTTAATGTTTTTCTTTTTATAGTGAAGTATAATGAACCCTATCCCCTAGAAATGCTAGTCAAGGCAAACTATTTTAATAAAATTAACTAAAATTGTCATATTAAATTGATGATGGCACAACGTGCCGAAGTTGTAGTAAAATACATTACGATTTGCTAATACCATTAATCTCACTATTTCATTTAATTTAAATGTGGTAAAAATTAAAAATAATTATTAAAAGTAAAGTACGATACAATTTATTACACAATTATAGTATATTAAATTTATATACTCGTCGCAAACGTGGGATGAAATGTTTATAATAATATTTTATTTAATTTCATTCTCTAAAAGTATTTTATACATCTAAATATATATAAATGAATGTGCATATGTTTGTAACCACTAAACGGCCACATACTTGGAAAGTAGTTGGTCGTGGTCACCAATGAGGTTATGGATGTTAACCATTCCAATAGGAGGCGATGGTGGCCAAACGTTTGAAAAATCTTTATGTATACTCCAATTAAGTTCATATTCGGAATTTATGTAATGTTGGGCGACATAAACAGTTGCACAAACCCATTTTATTGGTAATAACATGTAATAAAAAAGTGTGTAACGGTGTACAATTTTAAATAATTAAAAGTAAGTTCTCCAAAAAAACAAACCTTACACCACTTATACTTGTGCCTTTGACTCTTTTCGGTAGATTAAATTGGGCCGGTTCAAATAAAATGATTTGCTTAATTACCACCAGATCTGCTCGATTATTTTCACTTACCATCAATAATAAAAAATGTAAAACTAATGAAATTATCTCGGGCGCCAAATTGTTTTTTATAATATCGGAACAATTAAACTGAGTTTATAAAAATGTAAAAAAATTACAATATACAGACTATGTTTATTAAATATCAAATGTAATGATGAAATAATGGAGGTCTTAAAATTATGCTTAAAGTACTAAATAAATCACTAAATAAATACCTTAGAAATTTTTGTACACAAACTTTTCCTTTTGACAACCTCTGGTATCTAAATATGATTACGAAGCAGTTAACCTGCTTCGACATTAAAACAGGAAGTGAAAAAATGGAGGTTTTCGAAGTAGATGAAGCGGTTCTGCGCAAATGAATATCAGCAGAATAACAACGCAGACCTTTGCGTATAGAATTAAGTCACGATGCGTTGCGCAACTCAAATGATTAGAAAACAGTTTATGGAATATAAATCTTTACGAAAATATGCACTATGTAGATATGCAAATTAAGTTGCCTACACACAACTTATTTTTAAATAATTAAAATTTTCTTGTATTTAGAACTAAATGAAGGAAAGATCCTAAATTGAGGATATAAAAAAATGAGGTTTTACGAATAATGAACGTTCTGCAAGTATCGCAGAATAATAAGAATAAATTAATATGCTTGCGTGATTAGGTTGAATATAAATCTTTTTCATAGTAACAAAATGCCAAAATTTATATTTTCTAGAACCAATTGGAGTTGTTAAAAAACAAAGGAGTCTGCGAGTCGGCTAGTACTACATAATAATAGAATAAATAACCTAATTATGCTATGTACATGTGATTAGGTTGTATATAAATCCTCATGTTTCATAGTAACAATGCCAATTACATTTTCTAGAAAATTGATTTTATAAGAATTAAAACCGGGTGTTTGCCCTGCCCGTTTCAATAACTCCAATTTCAAAGACAAGCTCAAAAGTACAAAACTCATAAGAAGTTTAATTATGTCAAACTCTATGCTATTATGAAATAGGAGCAGTCACGCAACCTCATAGTCAATAAAAAATACTCAGCCACCGAGGTCACTATGTTCTACTTGTCATGATAAAGGTTAAACAATCGCAGCAATATGTAAAATTAAACAGTATAAATTATTTGTTTTATCACAATAACTTAAGATAATGCACACATATCCAAACCAATGCTTCTATACTTCTGTCGAAGAGTTTCCTTCGTTTAGATATTCGTTTGCTTCATATTTGTCAATATATTATGTGTCACTTTGGCTGTTAACAAACGTTTATCTTAAACTCGTTGCAGTAATATATTTTACAACTGACAAAATGACATTTTCAGAACCGACAATCGTACTACTATAATTTGAAACATTTCCTAGATTGCAAAAAGAAAAAGAAATCGTTTCTATTGTAAAGATAACTTATATCAAGTTGAAATTGAGAAGTTGAAATATATGTGCTACCGTAATTCTTTGGGCAACATTCCAGATGTTTTGTTCTCTGTAGACGTCGTGTCACATTTGATAACAGGTTTTTCTTCCTTGACTTTGTACAGAAGCGAAAATGTTATACATATTTAAAAATCTCTAAGCAGAATTCGTTACATATATGTGATAAAATTCCACATTTCACTGGATACTTTTAATAAGGTAAGGTTGTCAAGTGTAACGAAACGTTAGATTTCAGATTACTTATTGAAAATAATTTCCAATATTATTCCTAAAGTAACGCTCTATTTCTTCATCACTCTTATTGTTACATATAGTCAGCGACTAAAAAAATTTGAGATACGGAATCATGTCAGCAAATTCGTACACCAAAAATCTGATCGACATCGATACCTTATTTTAAATCTTAATCTATAGTTTAATAAACTGTACGGGGTGGCCAATAAAAAATGCGAGGTACTGTATCTGGAAAACTATCCATCGTAGAGGCTTGCGCAAAAAAAAGTTATTACTAAAACGGCCAATACAAAAACCTGGAAAATATTTTCAAGTTTCTGAAATGGCCGCTAGGGGGCGCTACTGCAATCTTGAATCTAAAAAATTGATGTTTCTGTGAATTCTGCTATATTAACCTAATAAAAAATAACTGATCTTTGAAGTCGAGTATAATCTGATTTTTTTTTGTTTGGCACTTTTAGTATTCAAATCAAAGGTTTCCTTAAATCCCCTCCCGTATCTTCGAAACGGCTAATCCGATTTTAACAAACTTGAATGCGTTGAAAAGAGATTTTCTTGGGCTACAAATGTTAAAACAATTGAATTTTTGTTAGTTTAACATGTCGTCGCTAGAGGGCTTTGTTCGACATTCCAACCGAAACCGTTAATTTTCGTAAAAAAATTAAACGCATGGGTATGACTTTTTTTCATGAACAAGTAGCTAAATGATGCCTAAACAAGCTCCCGAAAACTGTATCTTGATATCTGCTTCCTAACCTAAAATATCGGCAAAAGAAAACTTTATACGAAAATCACTTAAATTTTTATTTTTTTTTTAACTATATTTTTCTCCGATTTAAAGGAGGAAGGTTTTTAATGCCCCCGTAAATGCTCGAACTGCTGACCATCACTCTGTGCATTGCTGAGGGCTCTTATAGGTAGACAAAACTGCAGCTTCAATTTCGGCTCTGAATAGGTTACCTAGAAATTGCGATTTTAAATGTTTTTAAATTTATACTCCAGAATAAAATCACCATTTTTGAAATTACTACGGGCAAGTAAGCAATGCATAAAGTTATACGAAAGGTCTATTTTTTTATTGTTTAAATGCATATTCACTATGGATATATACGAAAAATACAATTAACAGAAGCAGGCAATGGAAACAGATACCTAAATAAAACATACATAATCCTCAAATTGTCAATAGTTGTCAATACTTTCGCGCTACTTTGAGCAATTTTTGTGCTTTCAAAATGCGTTTTACGAATAATAAAGCTATTGATATGCTTACGGTTTATTTTGAATGTCTTCAGAATGCCGCAGTAGCTAAAAGAGTTTACGCGGATCGATATCCAAATCGGCGTCCTTGCGATGTAAGGGTTTTCCCCGATTAGTGGCGAGCTTACGAGCCAATGGTAGTTTTCCGCCTACGTTTCAACGGCAAAGAATTGGTAGAACACAAGAAAATATTAACCGTGTACTGGGCTATACTGAAGGAAATCCTCATGTTAGTACAAGAGCATTATCCACTGAGTTGGGCATATGACGGACAGCGGTTCAAAATATTTTGAAGGACCATAGGTAAGTTCTAATGGCCATCAAAATATTTAGGTATTCGTTTAAACTTTTTTTAATTACTTTAATAATGTACCCATGTCATGTCGTTTTGCATCAGGCCTTGAAAGAGGAAGATTTTGATCGAAGGTTAAACTATTGCCATTGGATGTTAGGCACGATACGCGAAAATAGAGAATTTTTATTTAAAATTCTTTGTACCGATGTAGCCACCTTCAGTAATGACGGGAGAGTCAATCTGCACAATATGCATTATTGGTCTGCAGAAAATCCCCATTGGTTGCGTGAAGTTCAGCGCCAAGGACGTTGGAGTTTAAATGTATGGTGTGGCATACTGGGAGGCAGAATTATTGAGCCATATTTTTTCGAGCAACCCCTAAATTGTAATGTATTTTTTGACTTTTTGGCCAATCAATTACCGTTGCTGTTGGAAGATGTGCCTCTGGAAACAAGGCAAAAATTATTTTTGCAGTTGGATGGTTGCCCAGCACATTTTGCTATTAATGTGCGAGAGCATATTAATGCAGTATTTCAACAGCGGTAGATTTGAAGAGGAAGTCTGTTTCCATGGCCTCCGCAATCGCCAGACTTAACTTGCCTCGATTTTTATTTATGCGGGCACTTAAAGGACATCGTGTTTCGGACTCAACCTACTATAGAGAAGATATGAAAAACCGGATTCGTAACGCAATACATAACATACCGAGAGCCGAAATTGAAGCTGCAGTTTTGTCTAGTCATGAGAGGCTTCAGCAATGCATAGAGCGTGATGTTCAGCATTTCGAGCATTTACGGGGGCATTAAAAACCTTCCTCCCTTAAATCGGTCCCTTTTAGGGCCACAACTTACATAATACAAACAATTACAGAAAAATAAATACATAAAAATTTAAGGGATTTTCGTATAAAGTTTTCTCTGGCCGATATTTTAGGTTAGGAACAAGAAATCGAGATGCGGTTTTCGCGAGCTTGTTTAGGCATCATTTAGCTACTTGTTCATGAAAAAGGTCATACCAATGCGTTTAATTTTTTTGCGAAAATTAACCGTTTCTGTCGGAATGTCGTACAAAACCCTCTGGCGACGACATGTGAAACTAACAAAATTTCAATTATTTTGACATTTGTAGCCCAAGAAAGGCTCTTTTCAACGCGCTCAAGTTTGTTACAATCGGATTAGCCGTTTCGAAGATACGGGGGGTGATTTAAGGAAACCTTTGAATAACCCCCCCCCCCCACGTTATTTTTATAGATACGTCAAAAGGTGTCAAACAAAAAAAGTTCAGATTATCCTCGACTTCAAAGATAAGTTATTTTTTTATTATGTTAATATAGCAGAATTCACAGAAACATCACTTTTTCAGAATCAAGATTGCAGTTACTCCCCTTAGCGGCCATTTCAGAAACGTGAAAATATTTTCCAGGTTTTTGTATTGCCGTTTTAGTAATGACTTTTTTTCCGCAAGCCTCTACGCTGTATAATTTCCCAGATACAGTACCTCGCATTCTTAGTTGGCCACCCCGTACAGTGGCCCACTTTCGATGGTTTTACAGGGTATCTTGGTTATTTGAAGGTTGCGGTTTTCGCGTCACTGTGCTACATTTTTGTTCAACAAATGGTGGATCAAACAGATTTTGTCTAGCTTTCTTTGTTGCTGAGTTATAGGGCGATTTTTAAGAATTGCCCATTTTGAACCCTCCTTGTAACCGTCTTATTTATTAACTATTTGAAAAAGTAAGATCTGTGTGTGGTTTTTGAGTTATAACACAAACTTATGTTTTTTGGTAATGAAATGCCCTACATATCTTGATTGAAATTAAATTGTCTCTTCATTTACTACCTAAAAATATAAGCTTTGCTATGGTCACCACCATCAATTTCAAAGAAAATTCAATTTTTGCGCTTTTCACTTCAAAATTGTGATGTTTTTAAGTTAGTTTCCATAAGAATATAATAATAAATTTAAACACTTATAAAACATGCTCAAAATGTCCTCCATTATATTGAACACATGCTACGCAAATTTTTCTTACTCTTCTTAAACTATTTTCTAAAATTAATTGCGGGTTTTATAAAGTTATAAAACTCTAATCAATGGAATCTTTAATTGCTCTATATTATTACCTACAAATTTTCTAATACGGATAGTAGGTGTATAGAATAGTCCGTGACGTCATAATCAATTAAATGTGGTGGTGGAAGGAGTGGGGTCATACTCCACGCCCACTTTGACCCGTGGCCCTGCCCGTTGGGTGGGGGTAGTCACCTAATCACGCCCCTACCCCCACGTGACCAAATCTGATTGGTGGTGCGCCCGCATACAGCCCCAGGCTATGCGTTCTGATTGTAGGGCCACGCCCACTGGTTTCTGATTGGTCCTTAGGCTCCGTCCAGCCTCTGTGCTCTGATTGGACAACTAAGACTCAATCAATTAATCTAATCAATTAATTACATCACTGAAGCAGATCAATCTCAATTAATCAACCAAAGCCAACCAGATTAAACTCAATCAAAGCCCAGCCTCTGCGCTCTGATTGGAGGCCTAAGGCTCTCAGTGAATAAATCAAATCAATTAATCCTATCAATTAAGCAGGTCAATATCAATCAAATCAATCAATCAGATTAATCTTAATCAAACCAATCTCGATCAAAGGGGCCTAAGGGTACGTCTATGCCAGATGACCAGATCAATCTCAATCAAAACCAATCTCGATCAAATCAAATAATTAAAAGTTGTGGTCAAATCAATCAATCTCAATCAAATCAATTAACCAATCAATGTCAATCAAATTCATCTCAGGTATCACGCAATCAAAAATGATTTTATTTATTAAACCAATCTCATCATTACACAACACTGATTATAAAACCATTTTTCTATGTAAATATTAAATTGGTTGTATTGCCTATACGTATTAATAATATGAAGTACTGTTACAGTTTAAGCACCTCTATGCAGCAATAGTTACTGAGTCTTCGGATTATGGGAAATCGTATTTTATCGTAGATTTAAAAAAAAATACCAATACTGTCTGCAACACAACTTTTGAAAAAATTATATGGTTCTACAGCGAGTGGCAGCCGTTACTCAAGGATCTCTCGGTGGAATTTCAGAAGGGTTTACCTGATATGGAGTCTTAGTAATAATTGACGATCTACTGCGCGAAACTAACGGTTCGGTGGTGGATATTTTTACAAGGAGTTGTCATCATAGACACCTAAGTGTGTTTTTCTTAACGCAAAACATATTTCATTAAAGACGAGGACAGAGAGATATTTCGTTCTACGCTCATTACATAATTTTGTCTAAGACTTCGCGTGACAGAGCTCAGATACAACATTTAGCAAGTCATATTTCACCTGACAACCCGGAATTTTTAGAGGCTGTGTACCAGGATACAATTTCAAATCCACATGGTTATTTATTGTTCGATTTAAATCAGAAGTTCTTCAAATATATCTACACTTTTCCAATCAGTTACGTCAACCTGCTAGCATAACCGTCAGTGGTGATGATGGTATTGGAGGTTTACAGAGACGCGTTTGTGTTCGCGTTCGTGTGTTGGTGTTTGTGTTCGTGTTTGTGTTTGTGTTTGTGTTTGTGTTTGTGTTTGTGTTTGTGTTTGTGTTTGTGTTTGTGTTTGTGTTTGTGTTTGTGTTTGTGTTTGTGTTTGTGTTTGCGTTTGCGTTTGCGTTTGCGTTTGCGTTTGCGTTTGCGTTTGCGTTTGCCAACAAATCTAAGTTTCAATGCAATATTCCTACTCCTTCTTGGTGTTGAAATTCTATGTCACTGTGGGTGTGTGTGTGTGTGTGTGTGTGTGTGTGTGATTATTATATATATATATATATATATATATATATATATATATATATATATATATATATATATATATATATATATATATATATATATATATATATATATATATAATATACCGGTGTCGGAAATGGTGTGTGCAACGTTTAACCAAAAATTCCTTTATTGCGTTAAACATCCACAATTGTGATTGAAAATTTAAATTCTTATTCAAACTAAAACATTTTCATGTAATTACATCTTTTTTTGGACACCATTAGATTTTTTCATTTTCTACGTACTGAAAACAGTTCCCATTTACGTCAAATTATGTCAATTTATGTTTCCCAAATTTAGTTAAAATCGATTGAAGCGTTTAGAAATTATTTTGAAAAACTTTGACGCTCTCTAGCGGTAAAACGAAGCAACTTCGGATATATGTATGTTTACCCGGATCGCCTTACTTTTTAACGACGAATCTCTGGTTAAACGTTGTACACGCCATTTCCGGATCCCTATATGTATTGGCAACTAAGCCAAGTACTTGAAGGACAAAACTTCAAAAATAGGATACATTTCTGAAATCGGACCCTTTCTCGAATTGGAGAAAGGAGATGACTTTCCACGGCAATGGTCTTGTACACAGGCATAATTTACACTTCTACGCCGATACAAATCCACATTTTATGAGAACTGTTGTACACCAGCATAGCTGGAGTGTAAATGTATAAGGAGCCACACAATAGGGACCAATTTTGTTATATGGACACCTAAAAGGGGAATATTTTTCAAAGCTTTGTAAACGATGATCCCGATAATCTGCAGGAAAGCATACCATTTCAACTATTGAGAAAAATGTGGTTCCAGTTAGATGGTACGTCTGTTAATTTCAGCATTGGAGTCCGAAATACCCTAGATGAAAAACTTACAGGCCGTTGGATCGGAAGAGGAGGACCTGTTTCGTAGCCTCTAAGGTCAACAAATCTGACGAAAGTTGTTTTTATTTATGGCGATACATTAAAGACCTGATCCAAAAAAAACCGCAACTAGAGCAACAAACATGCGGGAAGGAATAAGAGAAACGTTTTATTCAGTTACTCCCTTGATGTTACAAAATGTAAATAAATCTTAACCGATAGGTTCAATATGTGTATTGTTTGGATTCCTTATACTATGTAGCCTGTGATTTTTCCCATTTTCCCCATAAATTTTTAGAGAAACCTTAATATCTCAAAAGTAGATTGAGATAGATACAAAATAATACACCGAGTGTTTAAGAAATTCATTTAAAATAAAAGTGAATGTAGAGCTAATGGAATCCTAAAGTAAAGAAAGTACGAATAGACTAGGCCAATACTAGATTACACATAAGTTTTTCAAGGAAATTAACGAACAGTAGCAGATACATGACAGTTTAAAAATAGTATGTCTTTGAATACATTCTTAAAGAAAAGTTCATAACTTGGTATCTCTGCATTTGACAACCTTACAAATTTGTAAATGAACATAGAACCTGCAGAGCCACAAAAAAAACTGTTGTATTCCGTTTAAGAAAAATGTAATTTTTGGTAATACTTTCTTTTGGAACGCCTTGTATTTTTGAGAATAATTTTGGGTTGCAACAAAGATGACACATATGTTTCATTAAGATAATTTTTCCATAAGTACAACGGTTTAGTAACTATTGGTCTAAGCGTGCTTATTGGCCTACCCGGTATAATTGTATGCCTCGCTTTCAATGCTACGATATCGTGGACATTTGAATATAGAGGAAGAGATTTACCTATATATTACTATATAAAAATTTAAAAGAGTTTATGATTTTGTATCCGTTATTAATTTAAAGCGAGATCATACCCGCAACTCAGCGACTCAGTACTGAAAGAACACTTAGTTGCGTGGGGGAGAATTTATTAATTTCAGTAAAACTAGTAACGTTGATAGTCAACATTTTAGTAGTAATGCAGTCCACACGAGTTTTTAGAGAAAATCTTTACAGCATTCGAAATGGGTCAAACAAAATATCGCAATTGCATAACATTTTATAAAAAGTTAGACTTTATTTGACGTTTAGCTAACGAGCAACGCCTGCAAGATAAGCCCAGCCATGCTACATCAGGCCACATTATTACCCCGCATGCACTGGGTATCCCATTTTCGGCCTTTTGTGGGATATCTCGCTTATTTTTAAACATCAAGAGTATGCAACTTTTTGTGAAATTAAAGGTGGCGCCAGCAGAATTTATATAGCCCTTTTGTTTTCTGAGATACAGGGTAGACTTGAAAAGTATTGCTTTTAAGGGCCCTCGTATCCCAGTTGTCTTTAAACTTATTGAAGAGGGTAAAACGTATTTTTTAGTAGAGTGTCAATAATCCAGAATAATTGTGACCCGACCCTGTTCTAACTCTCAAAATGACCGGATTTTCGAAAAGAACCAAAAAAAGATCGTGTGAATTCATAACAAAAAGAAAACTTGCCAAAACCGTTAATAAACCACTTTAGTGGTTAGATAATTGGAGCAGGTAAATGAAACCATTAATATAATGTATTTTAATGACAGAATATACATACAGTACATACATATGTATATATTTACAGAATACTGTACATTTGTACATTGTCAGAGCTCTTAAAATAATCTGTTATTGATTTTTGAACTGCAGTAGTGGTTCGTTTTTTTGCGGCCGTCTTTGATTCGTTTTAATAGAATGAGTTAGATTGATATACTCTCCATCTGTTTCTCAAGCCATGACATCAGAGTCTCTGCTGTCATAAGAGCTTTCGAATGTGTTGGCGCTTCGTCTTCTATTTCATTATCACTTTCCCCATCTGATTCCACTGTTTCTGCGTCCCATTTAGATACCATGGAAGCTATTTCTTGGTCACTCAGAATATGGTACCCAGGATCGTTGTTGTCAACAGCTAACCACTCACTGGCATCATGTTCATCGCGTTTTTCGAATTCCAGGATCGTGCTGCATGTTTCTGCCACTTCCTTTACACCGCAGTCTTCGTTATCAGTTGCAATCTCTTCACCAGCACTATGTTCTTCAGGCCATAATTTATTCTAGGCTCTTTGCAAGTTGCTTTTGGTGAGAGAACCCCCGAGCATCTGCACGCGTGTAAATGCTACCTTTAATGTTCATGTCATCCCATTAAGCTGCTCATTTAATTGTAGGGCTTTCTCGCAGATCAGTAGGGCTGAAATGGGCCCTCCTAGGTTCTTCTTTGGATTAACCACATGCTTTGTTGTTTGCTGAACGCGCGGTTTTTCTTTTTAGCGTCCCTTCTTCTGAATCCCGTTTTGAAGCAAATTGGTCGAGTTGAGATCTTTTCGCCTTAAAGTCACTTATAGTGCATGTTCCTACCACATAAATATTTCACCTTTTGTTAACGTTTTTAAAATTTTATATTTCGTTTCAACGTTTAAGAAAGTGTCATTTTTCTTCGAACTTGACGCCACCACATGTAACGAAAAAATATGTTAGTAATGCGTCACAAAACATGTACAGCACTACTAAACACAAACACACAACAACACTATTGGACACAGGCGATAGGCTATAGAAACAAAAGTTTTGAGTACGGACCGAGAACATTTCACTCCAGGTAGTCAAGGGACGCGACTCACAGTGAAAGTGATAGGTGTTGAGGGAGTGAGACTTATTGTCTTCCGCTCCCTCCCCCCTCCACTATGCGCAGAACATTTTTGTGGCGGTAAGACGACCCCGACCAGCCGGTCGCATTCACGCTTTTGTTTGACAAATACCTACTGTGTGTATGTATTCACTTCAACTTTTTTTCGCCGTAATCAGTTTTTTCTTCCGTTTCTTAGGTATAAAGCAAACATATTTTTTTAAATAACTCACACTGTATACTATTTCTTATATTTATTAGGCATGTGTGCTCTCCTAAAATATATAATTGTATACAATTATATATTATTATTATTCTAAATTTTTCTTTTGTGCTCAATTAGTAGGTAGTAGGCTATTGCTAATTTGTTTGGAACAAAAAACCAAAATGTCAAAAATTTTGCGGTTTGTCAGTTTTTGATTATTAGTAAAATAATTTTGTTGTTTTGGTGTTTCTAGTTTACTTTATTCTATATTTTATTTATTGTTGTACAATAATGGTGGTTTATGAAAATAATGAAACGTATATGTTGGTTTGTTTTATACAATCTAATGAAAATCCCCAGAAAGCCTCGGAATTATATTTACAGAGGTAACGTGTTTTGAGCGTTATGGTTAGGACAATGTCTTAGTTCTTTTTATTCGTATTAGATATCTGGAAAGACGGTAACCTTTCGCAGGGTTATTTTCCCGCTTTAAATCAAATTTAGTAAAACACGGATCATTTATCAAGCCCCGTCCGTTAGAATACTCCAAACAAGATAGAGGGAGAAAAGAAATAAACGTGTTGGGTTACGCAGAAGTCACGCTTTCATCTCTTTGCAAGCAGATAGAGGAAGTAACTAGGTTATCCAAATCGTACGCTCAAATAATTTTGGAAAAATACAAGTATCACCCCTATAAGCGCCATATAGCTCAACATTAACACTCCGGCGATGTCGAGCACCGAATGTTGTTTACCAATAATATTTATAATACATACTGATGAATCCTTTGGTTATCGTCGTTATCTGGTCCGATGAATCTTATGTTTCAAGTGCGAGAATTTTCAATCACTATAATGCAAGAAGTTGGTCTTCAAAATATCACCATTTAATTTTTGAGAGGGCCTTACAGCTCTTCGGTGCCGCGAAATCCTTGAGGAAGTTATTCCAGAACTGATGGAAAATGTTCCATTGGCCCTTTATAATGCCGTTTATCTTCAAGAAGACAGTGTCTCAAGCCACAACTCTGTGTTGATAAGCACACTTTTAAACGATAATTTCCTCAACGGTGGATTGGTAACTACGGACCTGTAGGATGGCCCCCTCGATCTCCGGATCATTCAATTTTAGATTTTTTCTTATGAGGTTTTATGCAAAATAAAATCTGTGAAAAACAATATCAGTCTGTAGCAGAGCTTCGTGCGGCAATCGATTTAACTTTCCGAAATTTGCAAAAAAGGTCTGTGATGTTTTTAAAGGTATTGAAATATAACGGAAATGTGCCAATTTTGCATAAGGGAAAATAACCGTCAATTTGAAAATCACCCTTAAACAACTCTTTTGTTTTCTCTAACTTAAGTCTTAAGTAAGATAGGTAATTATTGTTTTGTTTTGAGTAACATTCAATAACTTTATCATAATTAAGTTAAAATGCTGTAATAAATAATTAAGGGTTGAGAAATAAAAAAGATCTGAAATTAAGTTTGACAGTATAATAAAGTATAATAATTACTTAGATGGATTTTGTTTCTAATCAATTTTAGCCGTAGCCTACTACCTACTAATTGGACACAGAAGAATATTTTAAAAAATCTTAAATTTTGATCTTGTTTTTGTCAATAATTTGATGCAATTAAATGTTTTTGGAAAGCCCATATTATGCATAATCAATATAAGAAATAATATACCGGAAACAATAAACGAAAAACAATATTTTATAACATGCCTCCTCAAATAATTCAAATATAATGTAGGATACTTAGTGAACTGAAGCAGCAATCAAACAATCGCACCATTTAAATCAATTTATAACGAAGATGTGTTACATAAACTTACATAAAAATATAAAAAAAGAACAAGATATGTATCCGCACGAACAAACCAAAACCTCCCTAACCACACTTATCTAAAAATGACACAAACTTAAAAGTTCTTGATAGTCAGATTCAATAATATTTGTTAAATATAATTACCTGGCATGAAAATGTCACGCTGTGATAAACGACAAAAGTGTCACCTTAAGACATTTATTCAATAGACAGGAATAATAATAAATTAAAAATGGTTTGCCCACACACGTAGTGAGCTAGTAACTTAAAACAGTAGTAACAAAGGTAAATATAATAGGCACTTAACTTAACCATTGAAATTATTATAACCTAAAACAAAGATATAACTCAAGAATTAAAAATAAACTCGACTAAATTTTGGGAAAAAAATTATACTTTGTAAGGAACTCAAAGGCAAGTACCAAAAGCAATTTAATTAGCATGTTTCTCCATGTTAAAGTTCGCAATGCGTTCCGATTCGTTTAATTACAAACGTTACTACTATGTAGATGAGACAATTTTTATGATAATTATATTTAACAAATATTATTGAATATTTAAGTTCGTGCCATTTTTAGGTAAAAGAGCGGTTTTGACCTGTTTGTTGCCTAACGCGGATGCTTGTCTCGTTCATTTATATTTCCTAGTGTATGTAACACATTTTCGTTAGAAATTGATTGGAACGGTGCCGTTGTTTGATTATTGCCTCACTTCATTAAGGATCCTACATTATTTTTAAATTATTGGCTTAGGCATGTTATAAAATATTGTTTTTTTCTTTCCTAAACAGTTTTATTTTTAGCGTTATCCTTTTAGCGTCAATTTTTTGTTTAACCTCGCTTATGTTTTCGATTGAATAACAATAACTTACTTGAGTTACTTAAGTTAACTTAAATTTGGGATAACTATGTGAAAAATTATTTCTAAAAATAAAAACATCCTTACAGGTGAATGCTACTTGCATTGCATTTGTTTCTTATCACAGTAATTATTGAGTTAATTAAACGCGTTTGCCTAAGTGTTAGGTATTGCAGTATACCACTGACTTTCGTGCTTAAAGTTTACTTTTTGAAAACAGTGTTACTATACGCACATGATTTGTGTGTGGCCTATGCAGTACGGTACCTTTTTGTACAATAATACAGAACTTTTACGTTAAATTGAAGTTAACTTACTTGATAATGCTTTAGTTACAATATTTAATTTAAACACTGAGTACATTATGTTAGTTGGAAATAATTTAAATGTATGTATTTCAATCACCCAAGAGGTTTTTGGCTTAACCTTTTCATTCACTCGCAAGGGTCTCACAGTCATTTTTGTACGAAGTTTGTTGTTTCTAACGGTATCCTCCCGTTCATTACAATTATTATTAATCAATGCAGAACTTTCTGTTTATTTAAGAGGAAAATACATATTTTTATCAACATAAGCAAACTCCATAGAACTTACTTTATGTAACCATAAACTTTGTTCTGGGCCTACATTTAAGTTTAATTTATTAACATCAGTCTACTTAATTCTATTGAATTATATAGATAATTATGCCAAAGAAATATTGGTAGTAGATTATTCACTTTAGGAAGGATTCGTTTAAAAATTTGAAAAATAAAACTGATAAGTAACCAAATGGTATCCGCCGGGGATGGGATTTAAACACTGGTCTTCTCGATTTGAACTCATTTGTTTTAATCACTGGACTAATACTCTCATTCATTAAATGTGACAGTGTCGGTGTTTGGATGTAGCATATTCATTAATTATACGCAGATGAAACCAGTTTCTACTTAGGTTTAACTGTGAACAGTTTTTGCTTTAAATATTTGATATAAAATCAATTGGGATGACAATAAAGGAGTAAGTAGATTAACACTGAATTCTACGCGTAGCCTTGGTTTTTGAAACAATACGTGGAAGTACAAGATAGATTTGTATATGGTCAGATAATGTGGCAGCCCTTTTGCCTTCGACACTATCACAGTTTCTTCAGCAGTCACCACGACGCTTATGCATGTTCTGCGAATATATATATATATATATATATATATATATATATATATATATATATATATTACAAGTGTGTGGTGTGTGTGTGTGTGTGTGTGTGTGTGTGTGTGTGTGTGTGTGTGTGTGTGTGTGTGTGTGTGTATGCAATATGCATTATTACGCTAGAATTATATGTAAACCCTACATTATGAGGAGAATGGCATCCTTACTGCGATGGCACGGTTTCAACAATCTGGTGTTACATTAAAGACCATAAACCAATTCATTGTACCCCATGCTAAGTGGAGCTTCAGTTATCCAGTTAATACCTACTCCCAATATTTAATATGTAATAGCGAAGTTATCTTTAGAGATAACTATGGCAAGCGGCAAGTCGCTGAATTCTACTTGAAAATGCCTTTCAAATAGTATGCGATTTGACGCCCCTTCCTTTTAAAAAAAAAATCAAGTTGGCTGTGCAGCTCCCGACCTTGTCGTTTAAAAAATAACAAAATAGTGGAAATAATAGAAGGCTTTGTAAACAGCATGCATATTAAGTTTTATCAGTTTGGTTTGAATACATTTGTTACGCACTGTGTATATGTATACATATATACATATACACATATATATATATATATATATGTATATATATATATATGCAATAGTGGACGCCTTGAATTTTCTAAAATACAACCCTTAGTATTCAAAGATAAAGTAAAGAGAAAGGGAAGATGAGCGATAAAATTTTAATTAGCGGATATACAAAGACCGACAAAAAAACAAGCACTTAAGTAACCAGTAAATAATAATTCGTTTATCCAATAATAATCAAATTACCGAAATTTCTAATTCTTAAGAAAGCAATAACACATCAAAGTAATTCATTAGTTGTAAACTTTACTGTATACCCACTGTAGTAATTGTAAATATAACTAAAAGACGTAAACCGTTGAGGTCAAGTGTATAAGAGTAAATTGTTGGAAATTCTAGCTCAAACAAGCCGATCTAAATGAAACACGAATACTTATACAGATACGAAGGAAGTTTACATTGTTCTTTTAAAGAGATCTAAGTTGAGTCACCGAAGTAGCTAAATAATGGCTAACAGATATTATATACAAATTATATAAATATTTGATTCTAAAATATATAAGTTAATCAATTTTATATGTAGAATTGGTTCATGTAACCAAATTTCAAGTAGCATGACAAGTACCGTTTAAAAACGTTTGGGTGCCTTGACAAGACCTTATTACTACGACTCCGAAGGGGCATATTTCAGCCAGAAGTATATCAGTAGTAGGTCCATAATGAAGTTGACATTTGCAGTAAAGGATCGTGAGCGTATCGAGAAGATAATCATACAATTTGGTTTGCTTTATTCTTCAAAAGGATCACACAACGATATGCCCGTAATATAAATAACGTTAATGGTGCAGAGAATGTGTACAGAAAAATGTGCAGAAAAGTCCACAAAAAGTCCCGAACTAATTTGAGATGTAAGATAAATGAATGTTATGATTCATGTACTCAACGCATGCATTATAGAAAAACTTCATTTGCGAGATAGGCTCGTTGATAAAGGGCCAGTCTTTATTTAATAAATAATTGCCTAACTAATTTGGGTTGTTTAAGAAATATTAACCGTGGAAATGCCCTAACACATGCCTTTCAATTAATTATCATATTTGGAAAATCTGTTATCAGGTTCTACTTATTGCCGCTAGATGGCGTAAGTTAAAATGAATTTTAGAATTGATGTAATTATAAATCATTATGTTAATTTCAATGTAGAAATAAGTTAATAACGGTATACAACGATGAGTTAAATAATTATTTATCCCCATAAAATATAAAATCACAAGTTAATTATAGAATAGATAATATGAATGATGTATGGATTAATAGGGTAACATAAGGAGGTGAAATTATTATGTATATTCACACAAATTTTTCCATATAATTATGAACATGGACTAAAATATGAAAAACCAAACTAAGCACGACACAAGATAAAAACCCCACTCGATGCAAACTTAGTCTTTATACATGTAGAACAGGTGTAAAGTCTATTATGATGTCGCAGTCGGCTTTTATTTACTATTGGAATGTCAGCTCGTAATTCGCTTGACTTCATACACCAGGTAATTTTTCTTTGTGTATTTAAAATGTTCTCCATTACATATAATGCACATCTGAACTTTTGATTCATTCCCTAAAACGAATAACTATCAGAACTTACTAATATTGTTGAAAATTTAATAATCAATTGCTTTGCGATGGCGTGTGTGAAATCTAACAAATAGCGAACTCACGTCCCGTAAGTTCACAAAACTGTTAAAATAGGATTTACATGTATTCCATATTCATAAAGACAAAGTAGCAAAGTACGAGTAGTGGATATAAAGTCGTGGGTTCAAATCTCACTCGAGGCAATCTATCTTTATGTATTTAAAACATTATATATATATATATATATATATATATATATATATATATATATATATATGTATATGTATATATTGTGATAAAATGAAGTGAAAATAAAATTTTTCAACTGTCTAGTGGTATCTCCGCTATTGAAGAGACGACTTGAAGTCGAAAAAGTTAGGAAAAATATTTCTTTCGAAACCAATCAAACTGGGTCAGAATACGTTTTCATAACCGGCATTCATTTCAAAGGCAAGGAATACGTTTGCCTGCGATTTGGTGGGAGGGATATTTCCTGGCACAGAAGCCTTATAGCATGGGTGATATGATTGTCGCATTTTCAAAAAGAGCAGTCTTTGTACCGCTTGATTATTTCGCAAAAACATAAGTTCTTGCATCAAAGTGCTTAGCTACAACTGAACAGAATTTGGTATGTTTCACGACATTACCTTGTTCAAAGAGCCTGATTCAAATTATATTTTAATGATTCTGCCAAAATGGCTTGCCACAACGAACGAAATTTCGTAGGACCTCACGATCTTTTATATAGTAATGAAAGTCCTTCGAACAAAGCCATATATCGTGACGCCCTACCAGATTTCGTTCGTTGTCGGATGCAAAATCATTAAAATATAATCATATATATATATATATATATATATATATATATATATATATATATATATATATATATATATATATATATGTGTGTGTGTGTGTGTGTGTGTGTGTGTGGGTGTGTGTGTGTGTGTGGGTGTGTGTGTGTGTGTGTGTGTGTGTGTGTGTGTGTGTGTGTGTGTGTGTGTGTGTGTATACATAGTGATGTACCTCAACTGGTGCATCTGTACCTAATTTATTTTATAAATTAAAAGGCGAGTTGATTTGAAACCATCTAGTAAATATGGGCGGCTGCTGTTAATGTAATATATTCACTAATTGTATTTTCTTTCAGAAAAAATGCTTATAATATTATCACCTCAACAAAAGGGTAATTGAATTATAAGAATAATATAACTTGATTTAAAGATAGAGAGTTCTTTTATAAATTGAACTAGATAATAATTGAAATGAGTATATGATTTGTATTACAATACCATGGTAAGCGTGATTATTTCGTCTAATATAAATTAATATCAATGATAATCTGAAAGTTAATGTTATATCACAATCTTGTTATTTAATGTAGAGAGGTCTCTTGATTGCATTATTGATATATTTTATTTTGACATTTCACACCTATAATGTAGCATATTTTAAGATGGATGGTCCCTTATAAATATAGTGGAAGTGTAAAATCAGCACTCCGGTAAAACTGCATAATGATCTAGGGGTGATAACCGTAGCAAAACTAAAGTATGTTCTCGTTGGAATACTGTGCGTGTGTGTGTGTGCGCGCGCGTGTGTATGTGTCTGTTATGAAATATGTTAACTTTTGGTTCGTTAATTGTAAATGCAGACCCTTAACATGTTGTGATGTTTTATTTATACTACAGTTAGCTAACTGTACAACCTGGTAATCACCATTTATGAAGCACATGCCTGTATTAAATTACTACTACTACATTGATTCAGTTATTAAGGTTAGAGTAGGATGATAGCAATAATCTTGGAATAACAGTAGAATCTAAATACGTATTGATCGAGGTATCTATAGTTAATACTGATCATTTATGTTGTTATTCTTGTTGTAGTATGAGGCGGTAAGGTTTTTTTTTTGTAATTCCCTTCCTCAATCCGCAATAAAAATAGCAGAACTACACTTGCACTTGCTTATAAATATATATATATATATATATATATATATATATATATATATATATATATATATATATACTGTGTTACCTTTATTTTTATCCTCTGTTGTATACCGCAACACATATATCCCAGTAACAACTGATACATTTCACATTTTTAGTTCGCGCGTGCGTGATTGTTCGTTGTGTGATGTATGCGTGCTTGTGTTTATGCATGCGTGACTTATCAATTGTTTTTTATCACTGTTGTTTTTCCAATTGAAAAGTCAGTTTCTTGTGCCTTTCAAAGATGTAAACACAATAATATTATTTTTAATAACTAAAAAGTTACAGAATAAATATTAGAGTAATTAATATATTTCAAGAGGCTTTGGCAGTATGCTGTATTGCCGATCTAACCAAGGAGTTCTTACGGAAAATCCTTGTAATTAGTTTAATTATTACGTAACTTAACAATAGTGAGTGAGTTAGTTGTAAGATAATTCCGAAACATCATGGAAGATTTTTACTGATTTACTCTCTTGAGATTTACAGCAGTTGAAAATATATTTGGAAAATTTTGTGCAATGATCCAAACATTGTAACGTGCCAATGTTTCGCTATCGTTACGTGAATGCAAGTTTTGGATTTGTGTTATTATTTGTAGATGTACTAGATTATTTGTGGATATTTAGCCATATTGTAGTATTTTTTTCTCCAATAATTAGCTTTGAGTCCATATATCGATATTTTCTTCTGAGTACATATAATTACGAATACCAGTCGTATTTTAAGATTACTTCTCTGCATAAGGAATGCAACTGCATTGAATTACATGTCTGTATTAATTTATTTTGTTACATCGAATAGGGAAACTCCCTCCCTTGCGTTAAGAAAATTTTGTACCATTTGAAATTGAAGATATATGGTTCTATTTCATGTTGAAGGAAGAGTGGTGAATGACGAGTTCGAAATGGCGTGCATACAATACGTTGGATGACGCAATGCGGTTTCTTAAAGAAAAGCTTGAGTTGGAGATACTGATACACGGACGCACTTCCAGTACACGTTTACATAACACTGGTTTAGTTTGTAACACAGAACAACAGAAATAAAGTATACGTTTTAATCGTCTAACATAACAAGCAATAGCAATGTGATTGTAATGTGGGAGTTACAATATGAACGTGGATGACGTGACCTTGGCACGCTAAACGCGCAGGTTCGGTGCACCAGATTACTTAAATTTCGCAAATAAATAGTGATAAAAAACACTAGTCTCTGTGGACGAGTCCGTCGTACAAATAATATAAACGTTCTAACCTAGGGTAATATGTACAAGTTTATGAATATAACACTGAAAATAGTCCTTAGTCCTACACAAAAACATATATACAAGTCAGCAAAAATGTCACAATTAGTCAATATTACACACAATATGAGCACACGTGAAGAATTGTTAGGTAAAATATCCTGTAGTCGAGGTTCGGTGTGGTTGTATTAAGAAATACAGAATACATGTGGTAGCAACTGGGTCTCGATCTCCCTACTTCCAGAAGCTGGTGGTGGCACTTGGAGTGAACCGCTGGTATCAGCGGCGTGCAGAGGTAAAAGTAGACTTGTACACTCCAAGTGAATTAATTCGCAAAAGATCAAGCAGACTGACTGTCTCAACAGCCTGTATAGTAGTAAGAGACTTCTACACCTGATTTGATTATTGCCGTCTCGGGATCCGCTATTTAAATAATTTTCACCGAAAACCCTGACGTCATACCTAGGTGAGGAGTTTTGCGGATTCCCCACTATCGCGTAATAATACCTTTTGTTTTTGTGTTAATAAATATGGAAACAGGCCACGTTACGCTTGCTGTTAGTTATGTTCGATTTAGTAGCAACAATATATCGGTGCTGATTGCTTTGTGTCGAAGATACATTACTTATACCTTTATATTATTGAAAAGTATTGGAAATTAGCTTACCTTCCCTGATGTTTTAGTTTATCATGTTGTTTAGAAACAAAGTTCACGACAGCAATACGTTTCAATATAACATATTAACTTTATTTTGGAATGTTCAAGTACGTATCCTTTTAGTGCAAATTACGTTTTTGTTACGTGGAGAAATTGGATGAATTGATTTACGAACATTGCAGTAAAGCTAGTCTAATAGTGTTTCGAAAGATTTAATACTGCTGTATTGAAAAGAGAACAACCGACTTTGCTTAATGTTTTCTAAGATAAGTGCACAACCTTACTTCAGTTGTATTTTATTGACAAAAGACAAAAAAAGTATGTTATAACGTTGAAGTTACAGTTTCAATATTCCTTCATTTTGAAACAATTCTACGTAAAGACTATATTTTATGTATAGTTTATGTATCAATTAAAAATTAGTTTACTATAATAAAGCTTTGCGAAACTTTAAACACTGTTTTGTTTGCTTTTATGCTGAAATTAATAAGCAGATATTATTTTGTTTTATTAAATATACAAATAAATACATCTGTTGTGTTATTATTAGTGAACATATCATATGACCGTATTTTATCAATGGAAATTTAAACTCTACTCGATATTTGTCACTTTTGCAAGAATCAATAGTTCCAGACCTTATTTAATTGTTTCCGAACAATAATCATCCAAATTGAATACACATATGGTTTCAGCCGTATGGGGCACCTCCGCATTTTGGGCTTTAAGTAATTTCTAAATCAAACGTTTCCTGGCAGATGTATTGAGCAGAGGGGAACCATTGAATGGCCAGGTAGGTCTTCCGATATGCCCCCCTTGACTTTTCTTGTGGGGTCATATTAAAAATTCAATTTACAGATATGAACTAAAGTCAAACATTTACAAGAGAAACTATTTAAAAAAATTTAGAAGGGGAACTGTTACTGAAATTCTTAATATTGTGTTTGAAGTTCATTGCTTGTTCATTGGTCTTAATGTAGTATATTTCATGTCTTTTTTCTGTAGTAACAATGTTTCCATTGTCATAATCCACATTATGGCCATTCGTATTACAATAAGAAGTCAGGGTGAAGAATCTGGTTTAATTCTACAGTCAATCCTATGTTGGTATAGCCGATTTCGTACTCTTTGAGATCTTTTGCCAATACATTGAAGATGATAATATTTGGAAGGTATGCAATATACCACGCCAGATTGATTAATAGTAGAAACCCTGGTTTTCAAATTTAAAAAAGGTATTGTACTCTCCGAAATCTTGAATTCATTGCATTAATAGGAAGATGCTGGATTTTCTTTTTAATTTTATAGGAAATTCGTTTGGTGTAAGATAGTTTTTTATATGCTCAATTGAACGATTAATGCTAAAATGGGACAAGGTAAGGCTCTAAGCTTATTTTATCGTACAAAATATGTAATCACTGATTTTAAAACTTTCTCCCTAATTCTCGTTATATTTGGGTAATTGAATTTATTTACGCAAATCAAGGAGACATTGAACTTGATAGAAATTAATACTTTGTATTTCCGTTAAATTCTACAAATTTATATCAAGCGATCAAAGCGGTTTACGCTTGTATATGTGAAGAATGTATAAATCTATTCTTAGAAACGAGCAATGGAATTGATCACAGGGCAACGTGTTTTGATTACTAGGTCAACAGGTGCTTTATCGATTTTCTGTTTTAAAATAAGTGTTATTTATTTAGCAGTACAGTAATAAAAGTTTGGAATTATTACTTTTAATTATGCAAAAAAAGATGGAACGTGAAATAGCGGGATCGTAAACTCTAGAATAGACGAATATATTAAAAGCAGTTGGTGGTTATTCCACCACTTTTACGAAATGTGATAATTTCGTATTTATTTAGACGTGTAATATAGGAGTTTATATTTTATTTTTGTTGCGATTTATTCTTATCGCTTCATGGAACATTATACAAAACGGGATTCTCTTTTGAGAACTGAATCGGAATTTTGACGTTATCATAATACGTATAAATTAATGAGCTTTTATTCAGGATAATCTAACAGAAACGAATTTCTGGAGATTATTATGCGATCAGTTGTCTGCAGGTTTTACTAGCTTCCCAGGTCGGTCGTGTATATGTTAGGTATATTTTACGGTAGGAAAGGATTAATCAACTAAACGGGAGTACGCCCCATTAACACTAGACTAAACAGGCGTACGCCTTCCATACAAGCAAATGCCGGAAAATGCAGATACAGGCATACGCCTTGGGGCTATTTCCCGAGGAAATCTCAGTACTTTTCAGGTATACGCTTGAAATCAAAGAGGAGGATGTTGTGTCTTAGGATATGTTTGTTTACGCTGGGCATACGCCCGAATAAATGTTAGTGTACAGGAATTACGGTGTTTTGCAAACGGGATCGATTAATAATCTACCAATACAGAAAAGAATGCCTTATAACGGAAAACGGGTTTGGTAAATATGATATGAAAATTTATATGATTTATAACTTACCCCGAAATGGGTCGTACATATAAACGGCTTCTGATCTCAACTAGGCCGGAATAGAAATCAGGAACGAAGGCAGGAGGACTTCGACGGAGAAACAAACAAGATAGTTACTTCGGCGGCTAAATAGGTCGGTGAAGGCCATAGGCCGTAACTAATATCGCGTCGCACTTGCACTTATACGGTCCGTGCATTAACATGATCGGGTGCGATATTGGCGTGTTGGTGGGGTTCTTGCGTCGAAATCTAAAACGATTTCTTAACTACGGAAAAAGGGGACATCATTAACTATTGAACTGCACCGGAGCGTTTTTAATGCAAAACTAACGGATAACTAAATAATTAATTTACTGATATTTTGTAAGGCTTTGGAATCATTACGTTATTATCCGTAATGTCGTAATTTGGTCAATAGATGATGTGTTTGATCTGAATCCGCTTTGCTCCTTCCTCAATTTATTATCAATTACGTTAATTATTGTATTCAAGATTATTTTACTTTATACTTACTAGCGTTATCCCCACGGAATTCTCATAGTTCTTTAAGTCACCCTTTTTCGGTATTTTTATTATTAATCCTTCACTTTTTTCGCGCGGGAAACTTTGCATGGTCCTAATATTATCTTATTAGTGGTTTAAGTAGCGTCTCTGTGACTTTTAGATCCACCTCTAGCATATCTGCTGTTATAGCATCTATCCCCGAAGCTTTACCACATTTCACCTGTTTAATTATAGTTTGAATTACCTCTTCGGATGGACGTTCAAAGTTTATTTGCAATTCTTTCAGTGAGCTTGGTTGTATCATTTCTTTATTCATCTATTTACAACTTAGCATACCTTGGAAATACTCACGCCATCTCTGAATCTGTTGCTCTACTGTACAAATAATATTCGTATTTTTACTTGTAGTAATGTAATTGAGTCTCCTAGACGTAGTTAGCTTTTTAATATTTGATTAAAGCTCTCTAATGTCTACAGCTAGTTGTGCATTTTTTGCTATGCTATTTATATGTTTCCTTTTATCCCTCCATGCTGATTTTTTTTTAATTTCATTATTAATTTTGTTGTATTCTTCTTGTAATGCTGTTTCTTTCGTGAATCTTTATTTTTCTTCCAGATATCATCACTCATCCATTCAACTTTGCCCGTTTTAGCAAAGCTACACGTTTTTCTGTATGTTTTGTAGCACCAACTCTTTGCATTTTTCCCAGGTTTCTTCGATTCCTCCTCTATAGTCTATGTTCTGTAAACCTTATTTTAATTTATTAACATAAGTTGTTTTCACATTTTCATCTTTAAGTTTTACTGCGTTACGTTTTCTCTTATTCAGCTGATAATATGTTCTTTCTATTAATATTCTTTGTTAATTGCTTAAGTTTAGTCATATAGCTTGGATTTAATAAGAATTCCGAGTTGATACAGGCCACTATTAATTTGTAATCAGCTTTCATCATTAGTGGTGTGACCTTTGAATTATTTGTTCTCATTTTATTACTTATATATATATATATATATATATATATATATATATATATATATATATATAAATGAACTTTAAAGCACTTCACGCGAATGCACTTCAACTATATTCTCTATATCAGCTCTATCTTAACTAAGGACTTAATCACAATGATAAAATAAAAAAACATTGAAGTAACTTAGTAAAAAAAGGCTTTATCCAAAATATCAAAAAATTACAAAAAAAAACGTATACTGCATTATGCCAAATATGATCTTATTTAAAACTAATTTTAGTATGTTATCGGCCAACCCTTGTTTTGACTAGTTGACATCTTTTAGGCATGGAATTCACCAGGTTTTTCAGTTCCTCTCTAGTGATGCAGTGATTCCAGGCGTCAATTAGAGATTCGATGAGGGCGACCTTTGTCGTTGGTTTTTTTCTCGATATGATGTGAGATATCCTGTTCCACAAGTTTTCGATGGGATTCAGGTCTGGAGATTGCGCTGGCCAGTCCAACCTGATAATTCCATTCATCTCCATCCATGATTGAACAATCTTAGCTCTATGGCAAGGTGCGTTGTCATCTTGAAACTGAAAGCTTTCTTCGCCAAACAAATCGTTTCCACTTCGCAGCATTTTGTTCTGTAGCACTTCGATGTATTTTGTGGCATTCATCATTCCAGAGATGATGTGCAGCCGACCAACTTCTCGGAAGGACATGCAACCCCACACCATAACTGAGGTTGGATGCTTAATTGTTGGAATGATACATTTTGGCGAAAATTCTTCCCCTGGAAACCTTCTGACATACGTATTTCCAGCATGAGTATTGATGCTAAAAGTTGATTCATCACTAAATAATACTCTTTGCCACTGATATGTTGTCCACTCTAGATGTTCCTTTGCCCGTTTCAAACGGTTTAGCCTTTGCTTCTCGGAAAGTAATGGTTTCTTACGTGCTTTACACCCTCTCAATCCAAAACTAATCAGTTTTCTCCTCACAGTGGAAGTGCACACACTTATACCTGTAGCTCCACTCCATATTTTTGTTAACTGGGTGGAATTGAGACGTCTATCTGCAAGGCTTGTTCGTCTTAAGACAGGA
This sequence comes from Vesta saturnalis, assembly GCA_036346205.1. Classification (NCBI taxonomy): domain Eukaryota; kingdom Metazoa; phylum Arthropoda; class Insecta; order Coleoptera; family Lampyridae; genus Vesta; species Vesta saturnalis. The sequence continues at coordinate 685,430 of JARFJB010000447.1, forward strand.
TCATCTCGAACGGAGGTTTTCTTTGGTCGCCCACTACGCGGTTTGTCCTCGATTTTTCCAAACTCAGTATACTTTTTAATGATCCGAACTACTGTAGATTGGTTACATTTTACTAATGACGCGATTTCGCGACTAGAAGCACCTTGGTTATGATGAAAAATAATTTCAAACCGCGTTTGGTCTGATAATTTCTTTGCTTCGGTTTAGAACACATTTTAACTTTCTACACGAAATGCAATAAATTAATAATGGCTTAAAGTATTTTCAGCCCATATATACTAACAATTTAATGGAATTATTTTCTTCAAATTTACTTTAAATAGATTTTAACGACTTCGCTTTACGACCTATTAATTAAGCTATTTTTGGAATTCTTTAAAATCTGCTTAATTAGCCGATTTGATTAATTATAATGACATCGTTATCAATAACACTAATGATATATGAAGTACAATCAGATAATTGAAGGTAGTTAACGAAAGAATTCGAAAAATTTCTGTTAGAGTCTAAAAACCATTGTAGACGTGGGTGATGCATGACTTTTTCACACCACTGTATATATATATATATATATATATATATATATATATATATATATATATATATATATATATATATATATATATATATATATATATATATATATATATAGGTGCCAAGTGTACTCTGTGGAGCCCGATATGTTATCAGGTCACTATGAACCCCGAGGTTGTGGTTGCTTACACAACTCGTTTTTTTTATACAAAGTATATGCTCTTAGGTACTTGTGAGTTCCGACAACGTTGCCGCCGTAAAATAAAACTAGCAAGATATTAAGGACCAACTATACAATATGACAAACGAAAATGGCTAACTACGTTGACATAATAAATTTGAGAGCTTTAAACATTTGTAAAATTAGAATAGTATTTCTTTGGTTCTAACAGCATTAAAATCAAAGTAATACGTCCAATCGATTATTTTAATTTAGTAATGCTATCATCTTCAATATTTTAAAATGTTTATTAGTACTTTTAACAATAATAAATTTATCAATAACCACTATATTTAAAACAATGTACTTACTTGATGCTTGTTCGTTATATTATAAGCATTTTTCTAAAGGTACTATAAATAAATCGTTGTCATCTCTAAAACTTAGTTCTTGTTATAAGTATAGAGTGTTTGCAATTAACACTTTGTTTTAACACAAAAGTTCGATTCATTTTTTTCACTTAAACACTTTATTCATTACAATAAATAAAATGCATTGTTATTATCGTAAAGATTTTAAATGGTGTATCATTTGGTTGTTAAAGTTAAGAAGTATTAAGTGTTACATGTGCTATGCTACGTTTTTGTTATTTTGCGCTAATTAAATATAAAATAATGGTAATTTAAAAATAAACCCGAACATTTATAATAGTTAATTTTTTTCTACATAGTAAACAGGGACAAGAAGCTATATTAAATGCGATTATTTCAACTTTCCGTATGCGGTGTTAATTTCATTATATTTCATTTTTGGATTAATACTACTGAATAGAACAACAATATAAAGTTATATTTTTTATCGTAATGGCGATTGCACAAAAAATGGACCAATTGGTACCTATTCAGTTTTTTTTTTGTAGAAATTTATAAAGTAAAAGATAATAAAGGTTTACTGCATAAGTGAGCAATTTTACAAGTATTTAGGAAAGAAATTGGCTTGTAAATATTTTGAATAAGCAGGCTAATTTTTGTATTATAAGTGTTTTGTAGGCTAATTTTTATAATTTTTATTTTTATAATTTTATAATTGAATTGTATATAATTCACGTATATGAAAATGTAAGCTTTTACCATTATTACTCATAATAAAATACTTATCTTTTTGGGTTTTTAGTGGTGTATTTTAAATTATACAATCTAAACGTTTCGATAACACTTACAATTATCTTCGTCAGTAGTAATATTTGTTAAAAATTGTTAAAGATGTTGTAAACAATTTTGTCAAAGTTGAAAAATTAAAACATAAACATCAGCCTGCTATTAATATAACAGCTTGAGAAATGTATAAAGCCAACCATGCAATTAAATTTTAGTAAAGAATAACTAGGTCATTAAAAATTAAATATTGTTAAACTGCCTTAAAGATGACAAATCAGAACACTCTCTACGGCGAAAGCTAACAATGTATAAGTTATCTTGTTCATGTAGAAAAGTATACATCGGAACCACAAAACGTAGCTTTGATACAAGACCTAAAGAACACATGAGATTTTGTAGATTAAGTCAACCAGAAGTCTGCTATGGCTGACCATGCTCACAATAATCTAAACCATGACATTCAATTTGACAATATGGAAATATTGTCAAGACAAACTCATTATTATGTTCGTATACAACGTGAAGCTATTGAAATATATAAACACCCTAATAATTTTAATAAACAAGAAGAAAATCTCCGTTTAAATAGGATTTGGCATCTTATAATTAAAAAAGCATAATGATACGTCTTAATTTTGATTTTAATTTTACTTTTGGTATGTCTAGATTGTTTGCTATGTTTTTCCTAGACCTTGAAGCAAATGCTTCACCAAATTATATGTTAAATTACCAGAGCACTATAATTTAACATAAGTTGTTGAAATTAAATTAAAAATTACAAAAAACGTTCTGCATTATGCTTTTCATTGTTAATAACACTTCCACTTATTGATAAAGATATCTCTTTGTTAGATTTAACTGGATTATTTTATTTGATGTTATGTTTAGATTTGTGAATGCTTTTATCATTTACAAATTGAAGTTTTCAACTTTACACTTACATCATAACTCGATTAAATTTTGTTAAATGTGTTTTTTGGCGGACAAATTTCATTGTTAGCTTTCGCCGTAGAGAGTGTTCTGGTTTGTCATCTTTAAGGCAGTTTAACAATATTTAATTTTTAGTGACCTAGTTATTCTTTACTAAAATTTAATTTTACAGTTGGCTTTATACGTTTCTCACACTGTTATATTAATAGCAGGCTGATGTTTATGTTTTAATTTTCAACTTTGACAAAATTATAAGATGCCAAAACCTATTTAAACGGAGATTTTCTTCTTGTCTATTAAAATTATTGGGGTGTTTATATATTTCAATAGCTTCACGTTGTAAACGAACATAATAATGAGTTTGTCTTGACAATATTTCCATATTGTCAAATTGAATGTCATGATTTATATTATTCAGGGCATGGTCATACATAGCAGACTTCTCTGGTTGACTTAATCTACAAAATCTCATGTGTTCTTTACGTCTTGTATCAAAGCTACGTTTTGTGGCTGATGTATACTTTTCTACATGAACAAGATAACTGATACATTGTTAGCTTTCGCCGAAGAGAGTGTTCTGATTTGTCATCTTTAAGGCAGTTTAACAATATTTAATTTTAATGACCTAGTTATTCTTTACTAAAATTTAATTGCATGGTTGGCTTTATACGTTTCTCAAACTGTTATATTAATAGCAGGCTGATGTTTATGTTTTAATTTTTGACTTTGACAAAATTGTTTACAACATCTTTAACAATTTTTGACAAATATTACTACTGACGAAGATAACTGTAAGTGTTATCAAAACGTTTAGATTCTATAATTTAAAATACACCAAAAAACCCAAAAAGATAAGTATTTTATTAGCTCACGTATAGTTTAAAGTTTTTATCCAACCCTTTCCTATCATTGATTATTAGAAAAATAATAAAAATTTATTAAATTTATAATATATAAAATTAGTTGATTTATTTAATAATAATTTAAAGCAAAATGAAATATTTAGTAGATGTCAAAAAAGCTGATTTTAGGTTAGTTCCAGAGAAGTTTCAAATACAGTATAAAATTTAATTTCAAGGGTTTGAAAATTAGACCGTTCAAACCCAAGAAGACTTTGATGTCAAGGGCAGCAATTAAGCTTAATATTCTTGCTTTTAGTTATGTATTTGGTGTTTCGTAGAGTGCGCTGGTACTAGAAATTACCGGTGCCTGCCTTTACGATGCATTGACTTATTTCAACATTATAAATATTGTACAGAAAGGCAAACATATTGTACATATACTGATACTCGATACCAAGCAGGAAGATTCCTAGTATTACAAAAAGACGTTGGTAAATCCGTCTGATTTCATTACAACATGTGTCTAATAGATCAAGATTTATGTACTGGCCATAGCATGCTTTGTACTTCGGCAACATTTCTGGCGATCGCCTGGAATCATATTAAAACATTTAAATATCAGGGTGAGTAAAAATTACCCAGGTGTACAATGAAATCTCTTTTAAATTGACATTGCGAAAAAATTCGGGAAAAACAATACAATGAGGCAAATGCCCATAAAAGGAACAGCTGCAGTCTGGCGCAGTACCGTGTTCTACAAAATAAATCTGATTTCACATTAAGTATAATGTAAATGTCAATAAATAAGTTTGTGAGGCGGTCTTTAAAGAAAAGTTGAGTGAAAGGAATTAAAAAATTGAAGAAACAACGTTGAGTGGTTAAGTGAAGCTATAAGCAAAATTTAGCTCACCACTTTAGCCCATAAGTGACTTATACGTTACATTATACTTTTAATATTTTAAAAGTTGTTTAGATGGATTAATTATAGTTTTAGAACAGTAACCGAAAATTGAGTATTTGTCTTCTTTTTAACAATTTCGTAATATTGTTATAAAAAGTAAGGCTATCACGATTTTAATAATTTTTATACATGAATCACAAAGTTGATTCACTGACTGATACACTCATCAGCCCACAGTCCAAACTGTTTAACTTAGAGACATGACATTTTTAGGTATGAACGCTTACATGGTGGAGTTGTAAAATAAAAAACGAGCTTTGACTATCTTTTTTCAACCCTTCTAAAAAGGTTGATCAATTCCACCAGAATTGGATCACATTTTGCTTTCATTCTTCTGTAACTATTAACACTGACACATTACCTTTCACATAAATATAAATACACGCTTGTTCGTACTGCTCAGGTCGTTGTTCCCAATAATGGAGTCATAACTAATCGAAATTACACGTTTAATTATTCCCGAATAGATTTAAATGTGTTTGACTGCACAGATCTGCAACCACTATCTGTTACATCAATCATTTTCAATAGTACGCCAGTGGAAAATCATGTCTTAACGAGTGATTTCAGAAGGTGCAGAGACCCCTACAAAATATGAAGCATCTCAGGGTGTTGGGGAACTAGTAACTTCCGAAATTCTACGATTGTCAATCAACCACAAAGTGTGCTTATTCAAGTAAGTCAAAACCGTATAGCAAAAAGGGTTAAGAAATATGTGCTTGATTCCAGGAATCGCGTGGAAGTGTAAAGCGAGCTGTTGGTTATAGAACTTGGGCACAAAAGTATTCTTGCCCGTATTGCTTCACAGATGTTACACATTTCTCTCGACATTTGATAACAAATCAAAAAGAAGAAGGAGCAGTAAAGGAATTCCTGTCTCTAAAACCCAACGACCCTAAGAGACAGAAAATCATCAAACTCATGCATAGACAACGGAATTTTACGATCTCCGAGCAGATAAATCAACTTCAACCATTTAGGAAACCAAAAGAATTAGTCACGTTAACGCAGATGATCATCTGCTAATTTTGTTTTGGATTTTTTAAAAAACCTATTTGAAAAGGCATCAAAATCGCTGTAAATTTCATACAACAGGTAAAACACCGGGTCAGCGTGAGAATCATCTGACAGAATCACAAATATGTCACTTGGTCAATCCAATTTTAGAACTTACATTTATTTTAGATTATCTCGAGCGTTATACCAAACTGCTAAGGTGTCAAAACTCCTCCTGGCAATCAACAAAGGGAAAGCCGCCAAGTATAAAGGAAAAACCTTTTAGGTAAGCGAGTTGTCAGAAAATGAGTCAGAGGGATCTGACGTCGGCAAAGAACAAGGCTCTAACAAAGAAATAGTCCCAAATTCATTGAGTTTCACTAATTCATGTTTTCTATATTGTCAATTATGTATGACTGTGGACATGGCTGATTGTGTGTCAATATCTGATTTAAAACTCGCACGAGTTGAAAGAGCGATGCAAGACAGATCAGAACATTTGCACATTTTGAACTGAGTTTTTTTAAACTTTGAGTTACATGTTCAGCTTCTGGTTCAGAAGATTATACAGAAAACTCAGGTAACACAGACAAGAATAAAAAGAAAAAAATACAAGAGAAGGATGGACTAAAAGACAAAAAAAGTTATGTTATAATATTTCCGTCACCATATGAAAAATAAAATTTCGACGAAGAAAGGAGAAGTAGAAAAATTTATTCCGCCAGCATGGCCCATTTTTAAAGGTAGAACTTGGGTTGTAGTTAAAGCATATGTTTATAACACATACAGAACAAAATGATATTTTGGGAAAAAAAATAAATTTTAATGTTTCTGTAAAGAACGTATTTAATATATCTATCCAGTACAGCTTTCAACATATTAAATTGAATCCCGTTAATCCACCAGTTTTCTGAAACCACAAGTAAATCAAAAGTAGGTAACAAATAATATGTTATATACCAGCGCTTATGGTACCTCACATTGATGGAATATACGAAGTAGCCCTTAAAGAGCCCGAACATAGCTGCGACTACTTGGGCTACACAAGGTCACGGTAGTATATTCAGACAAGCTGTAGATAAAAGCGACCTCTGCAGTGTGATGACAAGAACCAATCTGTATATGCTGCACATATAAACCCTGCCCTAAAATTAGTATTTACGCGTTGTGTCTGATGTACAATGATATTTTGATGATATACACATGGGTACCTTAGGAAGCCCGCAGCGGGGCTTTTTAACGTTTTTTCGGGCTTGAGAGTGTACTGTTAATATGTCGTACCGGCTCCACAATAACTTTAAATATGTCTATATATATATATATATATATATATATATATATATATATATATATATATATATATTATATATATATATATATATATATATATATTATATATATATATATATATATATATATATATATATATATATATATATATATATATATAATTTATCCAGCTATCAATAGGACGGCCATACATGGACATTTTACCACCATTGGGACGGATAATGCATTTGACGGCCATATATGGCGTCAAATAAATTTGTGTTAAAACAGTTCGTAATCATGAAAAGTACCATAATATGCAATAAAAGTCGGCCGTTCAATGTAGGTTCTATGAATTTTCGCATATTATTGATTCCGAAATAATCCGTCGACAGAAAAGTGGCGCTGTAAAAATTGTGTATATTAAATATACGTTCACTCCCATGTCATCGACTATATGACGGCCGAAGCTTTGGCAACAAAGCACTGAGTAAGTCGCCGCTTTTATTTAGTTTGTAATTGAAAGTTTTATTTTTAAAACATTATAGATAAGGGTTCTTATACCGGATTCCTAAACTTAGATTATTTAAACAGTAGTACATTATCAACCCCTTTTCTTATTAATAGAACATTAAACGTGTAACTAAAGATTTCAAATATTATTTTCAAATTAATATGAAGCCGCGATAGTAGTCCGCGGAACACGATTGGGTTAACTATGGTTTCTAGATTTTAAAAGGAATGAGTCGCCTCTGTGTTGTCTTGTTAGACAATGCCATATTCGAAACTGGAGTATGTATAATCGAAGTATACCAAGTGAATCAAGGCTATTACACTAGTCTTTAAGTCTCAGAACAGCAGCTACCTCAAAATAGCTTAAATATTAGACAAAATCTGTAACAAAGCAAATTAAGAAGTCTAAAATACTGCCGAATGACACAAAATAGTGACATTTAGTTTTTCACATTGAAACCACCACATAAGATTGTTAAAGTCTGATTTTACTACTCTCAACTATGTGACAATGGTACTTCCAAAACACTTTTCTCGTAACGTCAGCTCGTGTGAATTGTAGCTGTAACTTACTAAATAGAAGTCTTGCTTTATAACGCAAGGGACATGAGTGAACGAACACGATGAAATCACGAATGCATTTTGATAAGTAATTTAGTTTAAAGTGTTTCAATTGTGTTTAATCTGGAGTGGAACAACACACGACCTTCCAATCTATAAAGTGAAAATTAAAAGAAATGAAATAATTTTAATAATGCTGCCTCTTTGGCGTAATGGTTAGAGTGCTTGCCTTTCACCCGAGCAGCGCGGGTTCAAACCTGCCGAAGTAGCCGCATCTCTAAAACGGAGAGGTAGTAAAACTGTAGGTCCCGTGGCAGTACGATGTTTGTCACGTTAAAGACCCTCCTAAAGGTGGAATTCTTTTAGTAGGTCAAAATTCTAGTGACGGGTAGTGCTATTAACCATTAGTAGTTGATGTGCATAAAGATGTCTGACATTTCTGATTGTGTCTAGATCTCGGCCCACAAATACAAAAAAGTAATAAACACGACTTGGTGCTGTACAGGTAAGCTTGTTTACCTTTCGCATGGGAAACGCGGGTTTGAACTATGCAATGGTAGCCGTTTTGCTATAAGCAGAGAAAAATTGAAACACGTGAAAGATTCCTTTCCGGGGAGGAATTTCCTTAGTTAACGGAAAATTCTTCTAAGGCTAGTTATAGTAACCATAACCGCTATTTCTAGATATCCACAAACCATACAATAGTAATAACAAAAACAAAAGAAGGAACAAGAAAAACAAAAACGAGGGCAAAAAAAATAAACCGAAAACTACAGAAACCACACAAACACAAACAACAAAAACGCTAATTACAAAATCGGTTTTATCGTTAGTGCTGTTTTCCATTGAGCAGTGCAGGCTTTCTGAAACCCAAACCACAGAGATAGTCTATATTGTTTGTGCCTTTTGTGCTTTACGGATTGCATCAATACGGCTGACAGTATTCCGTCCTGCAAAATAGCTCTTTACTCTTCATGGAAACTCTAATAGGGGCCCAGTTGATGTGAACCAGAAAGCGCTCACTATGTGCACTTATGTTGTTAATACTTCCAATAAACGAAAGTCATCACTCGCGTCATTTTGAGGTCCCGTCTCCTTACCATTATTAAAAACTATTTTTATACAACCAGTGTATGCAGTGTGGGTCAACACTAAGCTGGAAATATTACACACCAAAATGTTATGTTTGAGCTCATCGTGCGTTGTACAGATGTCGCTGGTTTAAGAGATACAGAGTGTTGAACGATAAGATTGTATTCTGAAAATTCTCAGTAATTTAGAAAGTTTTGATAGTATGACTCTTAAATTGGTAGTGTTGGTTTTGTGGTATAAGAATTGAGAATTTCAAGCTTACTTTGACATTGCTTCTAGAGGGCGCTGTTTTGACGGTATTATGTACGTAAATCAAAACATTTTTTGTTTCTTAAGCTATGCTTAAAAAATATCGCGACATACTAATTTTTCCAACGGTGGGATGAGTAATATGATTTGTATTTTTGCTCAGGCTAATTTTAATTGACATTGAAACCTGTAATTATAAATAACTCAGAAACCGATAAAGTTAGGCGACCTAAACAAGAGTACATTTTTATGTAGAATTGAACGTTCTTTTGGCTGTTTTACTTTTTTCAGCATAGCCAACAGATAAAAAATATGTTTTGTTTTACCTAAATACTACACAATACGGTGAAACTAGCACCCTCTAGAAACAACGTGAAAATAAGCTTCACATTCGCAAGTTTCACACCAAAAACAACACTACCAATTTTCAGATTCATGTTATCAAAATTTTCTCAATTATTGAGAAGTTTCAGAATAAAATTTAAATTTCAACACCCTGAATCTCTTAAACCAGCGACAGTCGTATAAGGCTTGATGAGCTCAAACATAATATTTTGGTGTTTAATATTTCCAGCTTAGTGTTGACCCATTCATTCCGACTAACCCTGTATAACTTGTGGTTCGTTAAAGTTCTTTAGTATTATACGGTCTGTATCAACACTACCAATGCACACCACCAGAGGTTTATTATTGCATAAAACGACCCGCGGTTTTAGAGAAATGACGCCTCCCTAGACATAACGCAGGAAACAGTAGTATCAATGTATCAACGATATGCACTGGTTCTGCAATCATTTTAATTAGAGTAGCAAGCTAGCATTACAATAGGAAGAAAACACTATCATACCACTATTACTAGAACCATCGGTGCAGTTATAGTGCTTCATTTGTGCCATTTCGTCAAAATTCTATCCAACACACGTAGTGTATCGCACAATTTAGCTCTTAGCCAGTGAAGAAATTAGTTTTGAACGAAGTTTGTGAATAAATATAAACTTTGCAACGTTTGTTCCAAATCTAACCAACACACATGTCTCACGGCAACCAATTTTGCCATACCCCAATGGAATTGGTATATAAATATAGATTTGGAACAACATTTAGCGCAAACACTCATCAGGTACAACATTCAGTTCTTGGTTATCGAGTAAATCCATTTGCCTCGACCCCAACAAAATTTGTCAAAATATATAGTTTTGCAAAATTCGGTCCTAATGCTGACCCACTTATGAAATATAAAATTGGGCGCTTAGCCGTCAAGGGAATCAAAATTGCCGAGATTCCAACAAAATATAGATTTTACGCAACGCTGAGCTCCAAAATTTCACCAACACTAACAGGCCACAGAAATTGGACCATCGAGGAAATCAATTTTGCGGCGACTGTACAAATATAGACCTTGGGTAAAATTCTGACCAATACCCATGGACACGCAACATTTGGCTTTTAGCCATCGAGGGAATCAATTTTTCCGCAACCACAACCAAACTGGTAGATAAATATAGATTTTGGACAACATTCAGCCTAAATTTTAACAGAAACTCAAATTTTGTTGAGATGTTTGCAAAATGAGCCACAAGAGTGTTTGTCAAATTTTGGGTTAAATTTGGGAATTAGTGGAAGTTGTCTATGTGTTTTGCAGTATCTTACAAAATTTCATATTTCTCGAAACAACTGATTTTATCGAATTTAAGAAAGCACCTTTTATTAGGAAAATAGTTGGGGAATAAACTGAAAGTTTTTAAGTTTGTTGCTTTATCCTTGTAAAAGTGAGCTAAGTATAATCCTGACTTTCTACAATATCTTTATACCTAACGGTACTGCGAAAATGGATTATTGATACGATTAACGTATTCATCAAATTTTCATTAAATTCTAAAATATAATTTTAGAGATCAATAAAAATGTGTTTCAATTTTCAACATTACAGCCCTATAACTATGCAAAGGCAGCAAAAAAAAAGCTATATGAAGTACCAATATTATTTTCCAAGTTTTGGCCTTTCATTCCTGAGACACCCTGTATTTTGTTGAAGTAACGGCAAAATTGATTCCTTGATGGAAATCGGTGTGTAAATATAGATTTTGGGCACCATTCATGTGATACATAATTTAGCTCTTGGTCATCGAGTAAATCCATTTTGTCGCGACCCCAATGAAGTTGGTTTATAAATATATATCTTAGAATTTAGCTCAAATGCTGACCAATACTCATGGAACACAAATTTGGCTTTCCGCATCAAGGAAATCAATTTTGCCGTAACACTAGCAAAAGTGGAGTGTAAATATTTATTTTGGCCCACGTTCTGTCCAAATGCTGACTAACACGCATGGACTAAGGAATTTAGACCACCAACGAAATTGGTGTATAAATATAAATTTTCGGTAAAAGTTAGACTAAATTTTAAAAACGCCCATAGGGCACAAAATTTAGCTCTTTGTCACTGACTGGATCCATTTGCCTTAAAATATTGTATATAAATATTGATTTTGGCCACCATTTAGCCCAAATTTTGACAAGCATTCTTGCGCGCAAAATTCATTCCATTTGCAGACACCTCAACACAATCGGTGTATAAATATTTCCACAAATAAGAAAGTTATGTTTTTCTATTCATTTTTTTGAGTTTTACGGAAAACGAAAGCTATACAGAAAAAAAGTTCAATCAGTTTCTTATTTTCTTCTACTCTAAAACTTATTCCTTTTGTCAATATCTTCGATGTTTATCTGGGGACTTGGTAACAAGAAAATACTGAAACGACGACCGAGCAAGTATGAAATTTAGTGACGAAAATAATAAGCTTACGCTAAAGCGTTCGCTTAATAAGTAAACTCATACATAAACCATTAAGAAATCGTCATATTGTACTGCTAAATTGGCCTCTATGGCTTTTCACCTTGACACCGCTCGGATATGTATTCAATAATACTACAACTATGTACAAAATTAGAACTAAATCAGTTAATGTATCTCGAAAATTTGTGTACTCGCGTGTTATATATAAAACGGTTGCCCACGCGATGCAAATACTATGAAAACCTAATGTAATTGCTATTTAATAATCAATGAGTAATGAATAATAGACCCGATTCAATTTGGCAACGGTGTGGGCCGTCCCAATCACGCGTAGTACAATATACGGCCGTCCCATACGTTCGAACTGTACATAATATATACATTTCTGGCCGTCATATTGCGGTTTTACGAGATGCCGTCATATTGATAGGAATATGGATTATTCTTAAAAAAATGAGGTAGTATTTTTCATCAAAAGTCAGGTCTAAAATTCATTATCTTGCACTATACGCGGTGTATATTCACTTATATATGCTGCTTTTAGTGGACGTCCGATGCTTGTTCCATGTACGGCCGCCGGATTGATATCGGGATGTAAATAATATATATATATATATATATATATATATATATATATATATATATATATATATATACATACAGGGTCCGGCAACAAGAGTGCCTTCTTCCGTTTCATATAAGCTAGATTAGTAAAATTTGGGATAGGGTCATAGTTTAGTTGTGTGCATATTTTAAAATTATTCACGTGTATACAGGTTGTTTATTTAAAAATGAACAAACTAAAATAAAAAAAATTTAAATGGAACACCCTGTATATTATTACTTTTTTGAATTCTACACATTGTTCCTAATAAATTCGCAATATATTTCCCTATCCCTAAATATAGCCGTTTTTGAGTTATGTCGATTTTTATAAAAAAAATTGAAATTACAGAGATAGCTTTGAAAATGTACCTCCTACACAATTGAAAAACAAAAGTTATCTAATTTATATCAGAACAAGTACACAGATAGAGCTTTCTTATAATGCAAAGAAAATGTCATAATTGCATACAGGGTGTTTACAATTGACTTGCCAATCAGACATTATTCCAAGTAGTAAAAGTTTACTTTTTCAAATAGAACACCCTGTATATTATTCCGTTTTTGGTTTCTACATATTAACCCTTCTCAATTCGATATACAATTCTCTATCCCTAAATATAGCCGTTTCCGAATTATTTTTCAAAATGTATAAGATTATTGGAAAATTTTTTTAAATCCATGGCCTCGTATCAATAGAAAAAAACAGTGGAAAACAATTGTATTGCAAATTAAAAAAAACGCAACAGAAACTAATACACTATAATTATTAAAATTATTTCTGAAAACACAAAACTAATAAAATAAAAATAAAATAATTTAACGCTAATCATTAGTGATACTGATTTATAATAATTGTTCAATATGTTGTCCGTTTTCGCGGATGAAGACCTGAAGTCGATCTTTAAAAGATTGTTCAACTCTACGCAATAACTCAGGAGTAATGCTATGAAAAGCTTGTGTTATACGATTATGCATATCTTCGGCAGTGGTTGGTGGTTCCCTATAGACAATACTTTTTATGTATCTCCATAAAAAGAAATCTATTCTTGTCAGATCAGCGGACCTAGCTGGCCATCTCACAGGTCCATTTCGGCCAATCCATTTATTTTGAAAGACTCTATTGAGATAATCTCTTACATCTGCAGAGTAGTGAGCTGGAGCGCCATCATGTTGATACCACATTGTGGCTCTAATATCAAGACTAATATTTTCTAATAAGCCCGGTAAATCGTTACGCAAAAAGTTAAGGTACTTCTCACCATTCAAGTGTCCATCAAAAAAGAATGGACCGATGACATAATTCCCAACGATGGCACCCCAGACACTTAAAGACCACTTATGTTGATTATCAACTTGTCTTAATAAATGTGGATTTTCTGAGGAATAATAATAAAAATTATGTGTATTAACAAATCCATTCTTTTGAAATGTTGATTCGTCTATCCATAAAATATTACAAAAAAAAATTGGGTTTTGAGTAATTTTTTCTCTGGCCCAGTTACAAAACCTTACTCGATGATCGAAGTCTGCATCGCTCAATTCTTGGTGTAACTGAATATGATAGGGATGTAAGCGATTCTTCTTTAAAAGACTACTGATCTCTCACTTATACCAACTATTTCACTTATGTCCTTTTGGCTTCTGTGATGATCCTCTTCGATGGCGAGAAGAACCCTCAATTCACTATCTTCATTTGTAGAAGGTTTAACTCGTTCATGTTTGGAGTAATTGGCACATGAAGTTGCCATAAATCTATTTATAACTTTCTGAAACGATCTTGCGTTTGGATGTCTTCTATCTGCATATCTTTCAGCATAAATTCTGGTGGCCAATAAACAGTTTCTTTCTGCAGCACACAACACAAATATCATATCAACTAACTCATTTTGTGTAAAATTCATTTTATAAAAATCTTGATTACTAACAATAATACTTGTAAATGGTTAACTACAGTTTTATTTATTTACGTCAAACATTCAATTTTTATAAGAAGCACACTTGATTTTAGAATTTTACTTGAAATTGAAGTAAATATTTGTCAAATTCTTGTTAACATGCAATGCCTCTAGTACAAAAATTGTAATTAGTCATCTATCATAATATATTACTTTCTGTTGCGTATTTTAATGTATAATACAATTGTTTTATGATGTTCTTTTTTATCTATACATACATTTAAAAATGTCTCAATATTCTTATACATTTTGAAAAATTGAAAATAATTCGGAAACGGCTACATTTAGGGATAGGGAGTTGTATGGCGAACTGATAAGGGTTAATATGTAGAGAACAAAAATGTAATAATATACAGGGTGTTTATTTGAAAAAGCAAACTTTTACTAGTTCGAATAATGGTTGATTGGAAAGTCAATTATAAGCACCCTGTGTGCAATTATGTCATCTTCATTAAAAGGAAGCTCTATCTCAGTACTTATTCTCATATAAATTAGATAACTTTTATGTTTCAACAGTTAAGGAGGTACATTTTCAAAGCAAACTCTGTAATTTCAATTTTTTTTAGAAAAATCGAAATAACTCAAAAACGGCTATATTTAGGGATAGGGGAATATATTGCGAATTTGTTAGAAACAATGTGTAGAATTCAAAAAAGTGTTCCATTTAAATTTTTTTGCAATATCTTGGTGTTCTTTAAATAAACAACCTGTATTCGCGTGAATAATTTTAAAATATGCACACAACTAAACTATAACTGCATTCCAAATTTTATTAATCTAGCTTATATAAAACGGAAGATATAGAAGCAGGCGCTCTTCTTGCCGGACCCTGTATATATGTATATGTATATATATATATATATATATATATATATATATATATATATATATATATGTATAATATATATATATATTAAGATGTTCAGAAAGGAGTAAGACAAGGATCGGACAGTTTATATAGTAATTTCTTTATAAAAAGGGGTGATTTCAAGCTTAATACATGTGCGAGACATTGATTTGATAGAATTTGGTTCACGATGGGTTTAAAGTGGATTTGTTATGGACAAAATAATCTGAATAATATTTATACAATTTGATTTCATTATAAAAAGCATTGTGCTACTAACAAAAATGTCAGGAATGTTAAATATACTTATTTTCGTAAAGTCAATTTAGTATTTTCCTTTATTTCATAAAAGTCTATTTTTCAAGAGTATTTTGGCATGTGAATATTTTACAGGTGTTTAAACAAGAATTGTAAAGTTAGAATTATATTAGGGATGTTGTGTAAATAGTTTTAGAATGCAGGAAATGTGATAAATTCATGAAAGGGTTATAATATGGACTTATTAGGATTATTTCTCACATATTTTTGGATGCGATTGTGTGACAAACTTAGTGATACAATTTAAATAGCAAGAACAATGCATAGAACATTTTAACACAAAGACATTCACAGTTAGATACATTTTTGTAGTGAAAATTCAAGTAAGTGTGTTAAACGATGTGACTTTTAGATGCAATACTATATTATACAATGCGGATGAAATGAACATTAAATAAAATAAAGACAAGTATTACAAGCCACTAGCATAACATTTTGAGTTACAGAAACGTTTTAAGTGTAAGTTATTTGCAATTTTAGAATTAAGTTTGGTTATGTTGTAGATTCTAGGTGTTTTCACAAATTTATGGTTTTTTTAATAATATTAGGCTTAAATTATATTCTTAAAGTGATTAATAGGAGGTCTTCCTCAGTATTTCATAATATTAAAAAGGATACAATGCATTTTACCGCAAAAATGTCATGAAATGGGGGTTGAATTTAGAATTTTTCTACATAAACATAAAATTTCTTTAAATTCGAGATTTCGAATGTTAAATGTGTGTTTTCTTATGTCAAATTTTACCAGGATTACATATATGTAATTGGATTAAGTGTAGCTTGTAAGTTTAGGTAGTTATAAGCAAATTTAAATTAGATTAGGTCATTTCACATATTATTTTAAGGATCCATATCTTGTTGGATGTCTATCTATTCGAAATTTTATACAGTTTTCATTTCTGTCGTTAGTTTTTAAATCCGTTAGTATATAAGGAAGATATGGCCAAATTTCTATTTTAGTTAAAATTGTAAAATTTTTCATTCAATCAGAGACATAGTTACAAAGGTAGATTTGCTAGAAAAAAATTTTAGTAACAACCAAAAAGGTATAAAAGGAATTGCCCTGGAAGTGGTGAGCACTCTTTAATTTGTTCAGTTTTTTTAAAAAGGTTAAAATAGTGTTGTGTATTTGTGTTACAAGTAAGTTTTTCTAACCTAATTTAATTATCGGGAAAAAGTTATAAATAACGGAGAGAAGAATATTCTAGAGTAATTGTTTTTATACCGGCAATAATTTAAATAGTTCGGTCTCCGATATCTGTTCGTTTCAAAAAAGATTCATTACGATTTAATTTGTGTGACGATTTTGTTGAACGATTAAAGTTTTCGTTTTGTCGAAATTGATTTGATTACGTTTTACCAAATTAAAGTCGCAATTATTATTGATCATTGGTGTTTTATTTCCTGTTACGAATTCTTTTAAATAATTCACATTTGAACCGGCACCTAAAATAAAAGTGAAATTAAAATAAATTTTGGACAACCTTTAAATATTTTATAAACGATACCATTCAATAAGCAATATTTTTAAATAAAATATTACCAAGATAAAATTTGTGATTGGAGTGAAGCCGAAGTGAAAGAAAACGTTACTAGTTACGGAAGTAAGTGTGATCTACAACCCGAGTACATGTTAGCAGCCAATGGGTATATGGTAGCAGCAAGAATTAATTGGAAAGTGCCTGCATCGAATTGGAACAACTTGTAGGAAGACATCAGTTTGATCTTGGAACAGTATATGTGAGTCATTTTTCATTATAGCCCTATTTATGGTATTCATTGTTGTGTTTAGATTTCCTGCAATTATTATTTATTGATTTATGTATTGGTGTAAAATTTCAAATAATACTTGTGTAAACACCTGTAAAAGAAACAAAACTTTAAATTATTTCCAAATTTTAAATTCAATTGTAAACATAAACATTAAATCTGCAAATCATTGTTTGACAGTTTTGACATTTATTAACTTAATTCAGGAACGTTACAACGCATGCGTTAGAAGTATAAATTCTGTTCAGATTTATTTCTTGTACATACAGGATATTTTACCTAAAGAGTAATTCATATAATTACATACAAATTTAAATATAATTTTCCACTAAATCCTGATCCCTATCCCCACAATGAGATTGAGCTAGTCCGGTGCACAATTATAATTATAAATTATTTAATTATTAAATAAAATTTTAAAATTATTTCATCATAACAATATATATATATATATATATATATAAAACGAGTGATCAATCTCAAGTGTATACCACGTGATCAAAATATTTAAGTTGGTACCATTGATACGTTGGTAAGAAGCTGTATTGCTCTAGCTACTCTAGAGCATGGTCCGAGTAAAAACTACGATCAGTTTCAAATCTGTATGAAGGTCATAAACTTATACATATTATAAAATATTATCTTAATTTAAATAATGACTATTTTGTATTTGATTAGACTGCATCCCTATAAAATACAACAAAATAATATTTAATGATTGAATTAAATCATTACAAAATAATGAATCTTAAGTATTTAAATGTTATAATTTCATTATAATTAAATAAAATTTACAGTACATGTTTATGGAATGACAATGTCTTTTACAATTTTTTTTTAACTCCTTAGCTACACATTAGTTATCACACTTTGCTTTACAGCATATGTTCAAAATGACCGCCATTAAATTGTAAACATAAGTTCACCCTACGTTGCATATTCGCAAATACATTTTGTAACATTTCGGCACCAGTATTATGAACTTCAGAGTTATAGCATCTCGCAAATCTTGAAGAGTATGCAATCTTCTGCTGAACACTTTGTTTTTTAAATAACCAAGAAGAAAAAAGTCTAACGGTGTCAAGTCTGGTGAATTCGGTGGCCAACGATTTACACTAATGATTCTATCATCAAAGAAGTCTCGTAAATAATTAATTGTAGCCTGTGCAGTATGTGGGGTAGCGGAGTCATGCTGGAAATACCCGTTTCGTAATTCACGATCATCCAAATTATTAATAAATGGTTCTAAAAGTATTTCCCTGTATCTTGCCGCAGTAATTGTGCCATCGAAAAATACTGGTCCAAATATTCGTTGTCGCGACATTGCTATCCAGACACCGACCTTGATAGGGTGTAAGGTAGTTTCACGAAATACATGTGGATTTTCTGCAGACCACGTACGATAATTTTGGCTATTTGTGTAACCGGACAGATGAAACCAAGCTTCATCCGAAAAAAAAGATACATCCAGTAAATCATTGTTCATCGTATTGTTGAACCATTGACAGTAGTTTACTCTAAGCTGAAAATCTCTATCTCGCAACTGTTTTAATACCGACACCTTGTACGGGTACAAATGTAAATTCTTCTTTACTGCAGTGTGGACACTTCCATAGGATACATCTAAAAATTATTTATGTAAAATTATGTTTCATACGTGTTTGTGCAGATAGTTTTCGTAAAGATTTATTGGGGCTTGCATTCATCCTTGCTTGGATATCTGCTAAGGTGTCCTCTGTTAAGACAGTAGCCGAAGCTTCACGTTTACGTTTTGCAACACTACCAGTTTCCATGAATCGAGCTATCAATCGATTACGATGTTGACTAAATGTTTCGTAACTAATATTTTTATTGGGGTATTCAACAGTAAATTGATCGATGCATGATTTCAATGAATAATGCCATTGCCCATTACCATCTTGGAAGCCGTTACGAAAATGAGCCACAACAATGAATGTGTGGTCTTCGATTGAAAACGGCATGACGATTAAATTCGATATCACAATTTGAAATTTAGAATATATAATTTGTCTTGATATAGACAGTTTGTAAATAACTCAAGAAAATACAAAAGTGAAAAACGAAGGTATAATATGACATAAACTGACATAAACTAAAACGACCAAAACCGCACTAAAAATCCAAAGCAGCCAACTGCAAAACACAACAATATTAACAACTAGGAATTTTTGTCATACCACTACAGTACACTTGAGATTGATCACGTTGTATATATATATATATATATATATATATATATATATATATATATATATATATATATATATATATATATGTATAACCAATTCTCTAGTAGTTACTGTTTTAACCTTTCCATTTCTGACATTGTATCTTATTTTATTTGCCAGAAAGTAATTAATTATAGATTTCTCGTTTCAGCTTGGTAATTTTCTGGGCAATTACGTCGAATTTTTTCATGTGGAAAATGAATTAACACTTTTTACTATCGGCTTGTTAGTTGAAAAATAAATCTGATCTGAAAATTTAACAATTGTTATACAATTGATTAATAGTTTTGACAGAATAATTATATTGTTTTCTGAATATTTTCATATAAGCTAATTATCTATTATTTTGTATAAAATGAAATCCAATTATTATAACTACGCTTCTAACAAATTACATTTTTATTTAACATAATCTTATTGACCTTTTATCTCAACAGCATTATTAGAAAACATCCCACCTACCTATAGGAAATTATATGAAACTTTCACCATTATTATACACAATTAAAATACTCAGCTTTTAGGTTTATTAAATGGTAGTTTTCTTTTTATAATTTACATAAATCTATACATATCAATAACAATTACAGTTATCGTCCTCTGCATAAGGTAGGGTAAATCAGAGAGATACAGTAAATCGGGTGAAATGGTGAATTACTTTATTGTTTTTCCCGGTACGCAGATGTCTCTATAAATCTGAATGCCGACAGCTTATGGTCATCTATTTAACGAACATCTATTAAAAACCAGCCCCGATATAAAAGCTGTAAGTATTTGTCTAACACTGTTTCCGATACTGAATAATTTTATACAATCGATGCGTTTTCAGGTAGCCTAGTTCGCGAAGTATTTCTTGATATATTCTGCCTTCTTAGACTGTTTATATACTACATCGTTGCCTCAAATATTCTAAACTTCTTGCCGCACTATTCACTATTTCACCCATGGCAAATAGGATAACTCGGGCATGGATGATACAGTGAAGGAGTTTTCTTACCTTTAAAAACACACTGTACCTCCTCGTATTTCTCGGCTTAAGTAAAATCGCTATCACCACTGTTCCAGGGAAAGTTGTCTGCATTTTATAAAAGGCAAAGAGAATCCACCAGTCCCGATTGGACAGAAGAGAAACTTAAAGATTCCGTAAAGACAGTACAAAATCGAATGAGCCTGAATGAAGCATCAAAGGAGTTTGGGGTTTCTTGGTTAACGCTGAAGAGAAGAATAGCAAACGGGTGCTTTGCTTTTGTGGGCCAGTCCTAACATAAGAGTGAGAAGACGATAGTAAAACATATTACAAAAATTCAGATTTGCACCGACAAGGACTGTGGCATATAGACTGATTGAGAAACGTAACCAGCATCACAAATTTAACCGGGAATGAATTGGCTGCATTTATTCTTAAAAATAAATCCAGGCACTATCAAGGTGTTTAAACAAAAAAGAGCTTTTCAGGCTACGTTTTATTGCTTCAAAACATCTTGATGGAGTACAACTTTCTTGATAATCAGGGAAATATCTTTAACGTAGATGAGTACGCACTTCAACTGAATAATAGATCAGGTTATGTGTTTGTAGCAAAGGGATCTAAGAGCGTTCCAGCAATGACGTCTGGTTAAAAAGGTGAAACGATATCTGTAATCGCTTGCTGCAATGTAGAGGACTTGTTGTTACTCCTAGCATGTGTTTTGAAGGGACAAAATGCAAAGCCAAGTATAAGGACGGTATGCCGCTGAGTTCCATGATTTTCATTTCGTAGCTAAGGAACCATTCTGCACCGAGAAACTGAGGGAAAAGTCATGCTCATTTTGGATGAACGTAGCTCCCACTGCAGCAGTGTGGATATATTAGGATTTGCATAAGAAAATAATTTTGCTCTGTCTACCCAGCCACACGACCCATTATCTACAGCCACTAGACAGAGTATTTTTAAACATCTAAAATCCTTTTATTACAATTCAATAGAAAAATTTCCAAGCAACTACGACTGAGAACCCAATATCGGGGTTCAGAAACACAGAAATCATCCCGTCCAATCTTGATACTATCCGCGAATTTTATTTTTAACATTAGCTGCCGATCAACAAGTGGAAAACAACGAGCGATGTGAAAATAGGTCTCCTTCACTTCAACCAGGTTGTTCGCACTGACATGAAATCACGAATCTCTCGGAAGAAGCAAACGCAGAGGTAGATAATGATTATTAACTTCACTATAACCGGGCTGTTCGCAACTAGCGGAAAATCCATAGGAAACATGCATTACGCATCAGAAGGATCAGATCTGTCTAAGTTTTGAATTCTCCACCAAACATCGCCAACCTACGAAACAGAAAACGACAAAATAAGACCATTGACGCAGTGAATAGTGAAGCAAACACTAAAAGGAAAACCATAACCAAAGAGTCATCGACTCATCGCTGGATATCCATTTGTAAAACGATGATGATGACTTGGAAAATTGAAGAGTGTTATTGTGTAGGGTACGGTAAACTGTACATTTGCACTAAAACGGAAGAGGATTGGATAAAACGTATTAGCTGCCAACTTTCACTGCACGAAGACTGTACAAATATGAATTCATGTGATATATGTGGTAAAAAGCAGAAGAAATAAGTTCACCATTTCACCCAAAGTACATACACCATTTCACCCGTATGCATGGGTGTTGTTTTGTGGTTCCAATGTATACTTTTTCACAAGAACAAGATAACTCTGGGTGACCTCAAGCATTGTTTAATTATTCTTGTAGGTTCAAAAGAATCCTGTCATGATTAATTAGGATTATTTAACTCTATCTGTAACATTAGTTACGAAAGGAAGAATATCAGTACCAACATTAAGCACTAGTTTTTACTTATTATTATGTTTATAAGTTATCTTGTCCTTGTGGAAAGGTATACATTAGAACTCCAAAACGTAGCCTTGATACAAGACGTAAATATATGAGATTCTGTAGATTAGGACAACCAAAAAAATCCGCGGTAGCTGAGCATGCTTTAAATAATTTAAACCGTGACACTCAATTTGATAATATGGAAATGTTGTCAAGACAAACTTATTATTATGTTCGTTTACAAGCTATTGGGATACGTAAACATTCCAATAATTTCGATAGGTAAGAAAAAAATCTCTGTTTAACTCTGCAAACCGAAGATGAGTTTGTTCTCTATTAAGAGCAACATAAGTTTCACAGAGTACCAGTTCGATTTTTCTACACACTAGGCGTTTAAACGTTTTTTCGAAGTATGTATAAACACTGAACACACAAAAACATTAAACCGTGAGAAATGTAAACTTTCTTAATCATAATCTGTAAATGTAGATGTTTCTTGAAGAACACAAAAATCTCTTATTAAAACACGTACAAATAAATTAAAAATTATTATTAATTTTATTAAATACATAAATAAAAAGTTTACCTCGAGTAGGATTTGAACCTACGACCTGTACTTTGCTAGAGTACCGCGCTAACCAACTCCGCCATCAAGGTTCAAGCCCCAATCGGTATAAATTTTGTCTTTATGTATGTAGAACTGATGTAAATGTATTTAATAAAATTAATAATAATTTTTAATTACATATTTACCTTTGAACTTATCCGTTCATAACAAAAACTTATAATAACCTACAAATAAACATCAACAAAATATGTCCCGAAACTATAAAACTAGAAAAGTGTCTTACTATAATCCAAACTAGTCAGAGTCACTCAAGAAACTATAACACTTGAGAAATTAAAGACTATTAATCAAAGCTAAACAGATTGTTAGGTATGATAAAAATACATCACAAAAAGAACGAGTAGCTCATTTCGAAAAAGAGAAACTTACCTAAGATGTTCTGAACATATTGTTTATTATAATCGCAGATACTGTACACTCTTCTTAAGCTTTTCGGTGAAAGTACATTCAGTACCCATTTCTTGTTGAGCTTCTTCAATTAGTTCCTCAGCTCTTAAGATAAATTGTTAGTCTGGTTTTCATGTAATCATTTGCCAAAGAGAGAGAGAGAGAGATAGGTTCCTTATGAAATTATGTCTAGAAGTGCTCTCAGGTCCTGGATACATACTAATTAAAACTGCTGTATTTGGTGGTGCCACTAATTTCAGGTGATAAAGTATCATTAGAGGTCACCTCCTTGTTTTGCAGTTAGCCCAAGTAAACACTGCGTGTCTGATCTAATGTGGCTACTTCTGATTTCGTGACGTTATAAAATTATATAATTTCGGGTGTATTATTGCGCACATCAGTGTGTGCAGAATGGAACTTTTGGTACGTAAGCGAGGCTTTTGTAAACCCATAGTTACTTGACCCAGCCTCCCCACGTCTGTTCGGCATAGATACTGATGGAATCTGTGGTTGATTTCTTTTGAGTGTTTCAACCACAACCAATTTGTGTTTCAAAGGTTCTGAGGCCAATTACAGTGAAGAGAACCAATTGCCACAGCTTGTATTAGGGTTTGTTCCTGCAATGCATTTTACTCGGAGAATCGTTTGGGTTGGAATACTTAGTTTTTTCTGTGTAGAGGTCAGTGTTCCTTGGTCACTGCCCTTACCCGTATAAACATATAATAACAAAGCAACTTTTTTCAGTCATGACCGCTCGGAAAATAGGTTGTCCTGTAATTGAAGTAGAAAAAAAAAGGGACGTTAACGCCTCTCTGTCAGTTTTGAAAATGTTACATAAAAACACCATTGCGAACAATGCATTTATTTCGTCTTTGTTTGTATTTTTGTATCTTGGATCACCTTTATGTTGTAATTTAGCATGCATTTTTTCTAGTTTTTCATTAGTGTGGGTCACTATTTTATCAATCATTTCACGGGTGAAAAAGAGATACCATGTCTGCCTATGGGTCAGTTTTGTACCTAGTATACGGATAGAACCACAAAGTTGAAACAAACGAACTTTTATGGTGTTTCTTTGGGTTGTTTGAATGGTGCCAAGTTACAGGCTTTTTATTCCAAATAAAACAATGGTTTCTTACGAAAACAGTGTTCGCTCTCATCTGCTTCAATATCTTTTTGTTGTGTAGTAGATTGGTGTCCACTTTCCTGAGAAGTAGACGGCTGAGCTTGTTTTTCAAAAGCAGACTGGCCTTTCTTATCTTCTCACTCAAATTCTGATTCGCTGACATGCTCAGAAATCTCTAAATCTGAATTTTCAGATACTTATGGATCATCAGAGTCTATTTGGGAATCTTATTCTTCGCATTCAGCAACAGCAAGACGCATCATTTCTTGTGAGCGTCTTCATATGTTCGGAGGTGGTTGGCGTGACATTTTCTGTACAAAAAAAAACGTTTTCAGTATAGTAATAGTGCTAAGGATTGAAATAAATGGTGGTAATACTAGGTGCGAAAGGCAAAAGCTAAAAGTGGAGAAAAGAAGGACATAGGTTTGACAAACTACTACTGAAAAGGGTGCTCCGTGAGCGGAATGTAAATCTGACAAGCTACCTACGTTTTCATACTAAGCGTATTATCAAAACCGTGACGTACACCACTGCAGAACCTTTCTCTTCGAACTCAAAGGAACGACTGAGGTTTACACAGAATGAATTTTCTAGATTGAACGTAGCGAATCCTAGCAACAACAACTCGTGTACTCGTAGGGGTATGTGCCGTTTTTTTATTATTAATAGTATTCCTGAACAGGCTAAGATTTGCCTAACGTGCTAAGGCACTCAGAACACTGGGAGGAGGTTAGGGATGTTGTTAAACTGTCGAGAAATGTTCATGAACGGCTACCTTAAATTTTCTTAAATCAAAGTTTGAAGGAAAACAGGAACTGGGTAGTGCATCCCACAATTTGGTCGTCTTGTGGAGAAATGTAGATTGCGCCCGTGTATGTAGTGTTACAAGAATTAATTTCATGTACGTAATTATGATGTGAATCTGCAACCGAATGTTCCTAGCGAAGATAGCCTGCGAAGGTATTAAGGAGTGTATTTCGGTGGCACACGTACAAGAACAAAGAAAGAACCGAAATTGTTCTTCTGTGATCAAGAGACTGTAGGTCAGAGGTTAGAGACGAGTCATTTATAAGTCTTACAGCTCTTTTTTGGATGCGGTTTACCATATCAAGGGCGTATTAGGGAGCACTGATCCAGTGGTGGAAATTGTATTCCAGGTGAGGTCGAATTTGAGCCTTATACGGTAAAAGGAGTTATTGCGATGTGTAGATCTGTATATAAAGCCCAGTTTACGGACAACTGTTCTGCTTATTGACAAAATATGGTCAACGCTTGAAAGGGTGGATAATACGGACATACCTAACATAGAAATAGGGTTTGAAAACTTGAGAACTAGGACATTCATATTTACAGCAGGAAATAACCGGTCTTTCTTGGCGGACACAAGGGCACGCTGGGTTTTGTCGGCGTTGAACGTGAGTAGATTATTCCTTCCCCATTCAAAGATAGGTTCTAAGCCACTGTTGACTGAGGCTGCCATTTCCGCTTTAACATCCTGACTAGACCTATTATTGTGGGAAAACTACAATGTAGAGTGCTGTTGTCTGGAAAGCAATTGATCGGCTTAGTTGTTGAGGAAATTAGGTTTATGTATAGCAGAAGAGGTGTGTGCGCTATCACTGATCCTTGGGGTGCGCTCTCGTTAATAGTAGATTGTTTTGAAAAGAAGCCATTGACGACAACACGTATACGTCTATTGTCTAGAAATTCTGGAGATCCAACTGATGAACGTATCGGATAAGCCAAAACGAGGTGAGCTTGGCAAGTAGGCACTTGTGCCAATCCTGGTCAAAAGTCTCTGAAATATCTAAAGCTACTACGAAGGTTTCACGGGACCTTCCTAATGTGTTATTCCAAAGTTGGGTGTTATATGCAAGACAGTTATTGGTCGATAGCTTAAGTGATCGGTTTTATCGCCCTTTTTTGAAATAGGTTGTACATTTGCCAACTTCCACGATGAGGAAAACTTTCCAGATGATATGAAGAGTTTGGACAATACCGGTACTAGCTTGGGGGAGCATTTTTTTAAGGACGATAGCTGGAATGTCGACAGGGTCAGTTGGCTTGATTGAGTCAAGTTTATTGATAATTAATTCCAGGAGTTTGTATGATAGCGTATGGAGTAGATTTTGGCGATGGCACAATTTTGCCAGAATCTTGAGACATGAATTTGACGCAAATTAATCGACCAAGAGGTTGGCTTTGTCAGCAAGATCAGCTACTACAGCACCGTCACGAGGCATCACGGGAGGAATGGAAGATGTACTAAAGTTTTTACTGATGGCTTCAGCAAATGACTACCCAAAGGACATGAGACTAATTATTTGCATTTACGT
Source organism: Vesta saturnalis (assembly GCA_036346205.1). Classification (NCBI taxonomy): domain Eukaryota; kingdom Metazoa; phylum Arthropoda; class Insecta; order Coleoptera; family Lampyridae; genus Vesta; species Vesta saturnalis. Next base: position 712,548 of record JARFJB010000447.1, read on the forward strand.
CCTTCAAACATATTTTTGACCTTGCAGTAATATAGTTGGCGTGATTTACAACATATTTATTTAATGTCCATTTCGTATAAAGTTTATGCTTTTGCGATAATACATCAGTTCAAGCTCTATGAAACCATGGTTGGGAATAGGCATGACCTACGCGATTATGTTTTTTGGGAATGTATAACTCCATACCCAGCAAGATTCTTAGTCTTGATTTTGGCGTTGACAAATTTTTTTACCCCCTCCCCCTCCCCCACTCCCACCATAGAACAATTTGATGTGAGAGTGTGGGCGTCTCGCCCTACTCACCTAGGGTATAGCGTCTGTTTTAGAACTTATCATTTTACGGGTTTAGCCGTTAAAACGCCACGCTAGTGCGTGTTGGCGAGTACATAAGGAATAAAGGAGATAGTGACCGGCAGCCCCTACCGAACTCAGAAAATTGGAGCACCAATATTAAGGAATCCATGGTAAAGGTGGTGGTTTTGTACCGGGCGGCATGAGATATACATGCCTTCCACCTACGAAGTTGTAAAACGTTAGAGCTGAAAAGCAAACAATTAATTTAAACTGCATCATGCAAAAAAAATTTTGTACGATTGTAGAGTAAAGTGCATTGAAAACAAAACTGAATATTCATTAACTTGATTTAGAGGAAGATCGTGCATAGGTTATGTAGTATCGCAATCTGTTTATGATTAAGTTTCGTGGTTGTTGACAGCATTAAGTTTAAAATAATTTGTTTATTTTAGTTTATAATTTAGGTTTCAACTTGCATATTATTGTTATTTTAAACTAATCACATCTTTTAACTTGTAAAATGTTACGACTTCCCGTTTTTTTCGGAATTTATTATTTAAGCACCATAAAGTATTGTCATACAGACATTTTACCAATTTTCTTAATAAGATGCATTTTTATTAGGACCTTTTTTTGTTGCTGCATTCATATTATTACATTATGTTTACGGATCTCATACAAATGGCTTTTGTAGAAACCTAATCACTTGATTTCTTGATTACTTACTATTTTTATAAACATATGGTTGCTGCATTTATATGCTCAATTTACTTCACGTCTCCGTACACTACTTAATTGGTTAAGATTTCGAATTTTCCGCATTTAACACGCACATATTTCACTCCCACGATAGACAAGCAAAACAAAAATACGAACACAAAATTTGTTTACATTTAAATTATTGATTACACTTATTACACTGCATTTTAATTTTAAAAAGTATAAGATTTTAATAACGTATTCATATATAGTTGGTTATGGCAATTATTTAAACTAAATTAGCACTTTAAATGATTTAAAAATTATTTATTCTTCAGAGCGTAACGCATACACGTCCGTACTTAACGAGGGCTCATTTCCCTCAAAAAATTTACAGGGTAAAATAGGTTGTGGCATCATCTTTTAAAAAAAGGTACAATACGGCTTAATTTTAATTTTAACCTGTGGTGTGCAAGGTTCTGTGCTGTTTTTCCTATACCTTGAAATACATGCTTTACCAATTATATATTGTTACCGCAGCACTACAATATGTAACATATGTAGTTAAAATTAAAAATTATACGAAACGTACTACATTGTGTTTTCACTACATAACCATTACAATTATTAACAAAAAACTATTTCTTTGTTAGATTTGGCTTGATCTCTAATTTGTGTGTGAAGTTTCTATTTGTGAATTTTTTTTATCAATTTCAAATTAAAATTTGTCATAACTTTACATTTACATCTGTAACGTGCCAATTCTTGTCTATCGTTACCTTAATTTAAGTTTTGAGTTTGTATTATGACTGGTAAATATATTTACATTACTTTGTTGTCTAATTTCTTTCAATAATTAAATTTTGGAATGTATTTCTATATTTTCACTTTAGTCTACATAATTATAAATCCCTGTGTTTATTTAGTAACATATATTTTTGTTGTTTTGTGCGCAAATGCGAACAGAACAGCTTAATTCATTTTCCTTTCCTTTTCTTCTGCCGTCCAGTTCAGTACGTTATCTTTTTTTAAGTTTTGCTTCCTTTGTATAAGGTTTGTAAGACTTCTAATTCCATTTTTGTAAATATTATATTTAATAGGGTGCAGCGGTACGCCTCTACATTAAGGAAAACCGCTTATATTGAGAAAAAGCTGAAATTTTACTGAATCTCCTATTTGCAGAAGCGCAATGGTGATATCATGAAGTTACATAAAATGGCGTGGACGATATGCAATTTTATCTTGAGGATTAAGAATGGAGGTACCTTTGGTTTGTGCCGATATTGCATACTGTTAGTACGCCTGCTGTTAGTTTGCCTGCATTTGAGGTTTTTCCATTACTGATATGTGGAAGATATGAAAATTACCATACATATATGGTCTACAGTTCGTTTATTGGTACGTTATTGACAAATGGAAATTACCTTTATCGTATGTTTATCTTATGAATGGAAATGAAATTCTCCTACTACAGTGCATTTTAAGACGAGTTTAATATATTTATTTTGAGTGCAGGAAAAGTAAGATGTATCATTTTATGCAAAGTACGTTTTAAGCAAACAAATCAGTTATTCTGATACGGTTATAAAGGAACAGCTGTTTTCTGTTTCTGAGATAAAAACATTTGAGTTCATAACTTATAGTACTGTAATATTTATTGACATAGGTCAGTAGACGTTTCAGTATTACTGAATACAGTGTTGATCATATTACATGTTGAATATTAAGTAAGATTAGATTATATACTTATGTAATTTCGTTTTAGCATTGAGTAAAACACTCAATCGTTTTAGTTATTTTATCCTGATATTAATCATACATTTTGCTTTATTAAACATACATATAAATGCAGTTGTTTAGTGTTTATTCACCTTACCTATTATGCTATTAAGGTATAACTTTCTCAAATTTTGTTGTATTTTAATTATTAAACCTATAAATTGAGTGACGCCCAAAAAGAAAAATGCATTACTGGTTATACCTACGGATATATATGTGCCTCCCTCACGACCTGAAAATCAAAAGCAGTTCTCAATTAGAGTAAGTTTCATTAGTTTATACCTCACTGAGCTAGACCGTGGTGCAATTTACCTTTTAATATAACAATCTATCACATCTAATTTTTTATTTGTTGTACATCATAATTAGATTAAAGTTTGTTAATTTTGCTCTTTGATTATGACATTTTTCAATGTTATCGTTAAAGAATGTTCTGATTTGTCATGTTCAAGGAGTGTAACAGTATTTACTTTATTCGGGATCTAGTGATTCTTTACTAAAATTAGATTCCATGATTTGTTACGTGTTTAGTTGGAAAACGTTTCTTTTTGATAACTTTCGTCATTTTGTCCAATTTACTTACTAAAAACAGCAATTTATTCTTAGGTTGAATGCTTCCAATTCACTATTTTGCAAATTTTTGCGCATCCCTAATTGCATTTAAATTAACGTATGTAAACATCTCTTATTTAGTTCAAATCAGTCAAATTTAATACCTTCAACGACATCTCTAAGATTTCGGCTCATTTAATATAAAGCAGTTAAATAGAAACCTGGGATCTTTTGGGTCAAATAATATATATATATATATATATATATATATATATATATATATATATATATACATATAATAAATATATATTTTCTACACATTTTTAGCTTTTGGTAACAATTATTAAATAAAAATTTTCGCAAGTTTCTTTCTTCCTTTTAAGAACGCCATTGATGGTGGATGTTAAGTTTCTAGAGAATTTTTCGTTTCTGGTTCTGGATGATGAAGCACTTAAAGTAATACTTTGTTAAGTAAAAGTATTACTAACGCTTTTAAAAGGCGGATATAATTGAAATTATTCATTCGTCCACATCTTCGGTAAGTGGCACATGTTTCGATAACCTCATGGCAATTAAAATTGTTTTCAGGTTTTCAAATATAAAAGCATTCAATACTAATTCTTTACATATATAGACACTTCAATCGAAATTACGTTGAATGTTCAACTACCGGCTCGTTTGTCACCTGTAAGAGGTATGAACGGTCATAATTAATTAAACATCGTACTTATATTTACCTTCTTTTAGCATCTCTGTACTACCTGTGTAAGAATATCTCTGTACTACCTATGTACGAGCATCTCTGTACTACCTACGTAAGTTCTCCGTTGTACCTATGTACGAGTATCTCTGTACTATCTACGTAAGAGCATCTCCGTACTACTTACATTTCTAACGGTATTCCTTCTTAAGTTTTCTGCTCACATTTTACTGTTACGTTGCATCCAAAGTGCATGGTTATAGCTGGAAGACGTAAGAGCCTTGCTGATATCCATGACCATGTATGTGAAGGCTGCTAGATCATTGGAATAGTACCCGAAATTAGCAAGATCAAATAAGTAATAGTTTCAACAATAAAGGTCAGGTCTCTTTTTTTTTCTTTATCACCTGGTTACACAATTGTGTTTCCAAAATTTCAATTACACCTAGGAAGTTCTTAGTGAATTTCTACAACGAAAATAAATGGACTGATAATATTGATTTTGTAATCAAATAATCGACAATTGTTACCTCTTAATTAAATTTATATATTTAAGGTACTTCCAACAAGTTCACTTTCACAAAATTCTTTTATCTAAAACCGTATATATATATATATATATATATATATATATATATATATATATATATACACTAATTCAGCTTTGAACATTTTGCACTCAATCACAAGTAAAATTTTAATTGAATCATTAAAATAGATAGACCACACCTAAACAGTTTTAGCTACCATTTTGACCTAATTAATTCTAGCTTCTATGGCTACATTCACCCAACGATTTAACTCCTGTTTTGATTGCAATATACCGGGTGTAACGATTATCTGTATTACGTGAACTACTGCAAATGTTAAACATTTAATTTTATATGAATTTGTAATTTTGTGTCGTAATCTTTATGTATTATGTACATTACTTTTCTTGTGGACAAGATTGTTCGGGTCAGTTTATTTCCTATAAAGGAGGGGGCACGTTTTAAATGTAAAATACCTTTCGGTCAGAATTTAACCAAATTTTGATATGTTCTAGAACTTGACCAATTGATCAAACGTCTTCATTGCCCGAAAGCTCAAAGTTCAACAGTTTTTCATATACAGGGTCTGCAATATCACTATTTAATACTTTCAATATATCATAAAATGGACATTTTTGGCAATATTAACGCAAAACTTAGTGGAATGTTATTTTTTTGTGCTACTGGTTACAACCTTTTCTTTACTTTCATTATTTTTGTACATACACCTGATATACAGGGTGAGACCAAATATATGTATCTGAAAAGAATTATACGGTGGTATTGCTTTGATATTTTGGTGAATGGAAGTTAACACATATATATATATGTCCATTTAAATTATTATTGCAAGTTAAGTCCCCTAGACGTCCGTTATATAGAGTGTTTCATTTCTTTAATAGATTTAATTGAGTATTATTATACTTCCTAGTTAATTTTCTGATAACTTAATTGGAAAGTCTATGTTAAAATAAACTATTTGCTAACTGTATATACCTACATAATAGTCACGATGTGTTTATACTGATACTGGGTGTCCAAGTACAAAGGACCAAAGCGATATCTTAAACTTCATATAGGTACGGAAAAAACCGTTAACATAAAAAATCCCTTGCAATTGGATGTCGTTGCGAAATACAAAGCGTTTGGAGATTGACAGATAGAAAGGTTAGATGTGCTTCATTTATTATGCTCACAATTTTCTAATAAAGTTATATTTAGCATTTACTTATTCATTTAAACCAAAACCGTAATGAGGTATTGCGCTTTTTCTTCTGCTTTTATTCGTACAACTAGATTTTTTCTGATTTTGCACTTTTCTTTCCGTTTTCATACTACAATTATTATGTTTTTCTATTCCCGAACTTATAAAATAACAACAATATAGTAGGTGGCTATGAAACGTCAAAAATTAATCCACTAATTAAGTGATACTGTTGATGCTTAGTTGCAAATCTACTTTTTGAATTAAAATCGTTGAAGAGTTTATGTTAAAAATGAATCGAATTCCATGTTTTGCTTGTGGAAATGCTTTAGTTCCTAGGGTTATGGTAAAAATAAGTGGTGAGGTAAATGCAAGAAAGCAGGAAATTGTGATTGCACGTGGCCGCGAAGCAAATCTACCAGAGCGGGTCATAATAGAAGAAACTTGAATCTGCAATGTCTGCAATATTTCTATTGTAAGGGAAATTCAAGCAATAGACAATAATCCAAATTGTTTGCGATTAAATGTGCTACAAAGATCAACTCACTTATGCTGCATTTGTAACGATGGGAATGATATACATAAAATATCCATGAAAGGTAGAATTAATATTTTTGTTGAGAGAGATACGTGCCAGAAAATACGTACTGCTGTAATATTCATTTGGATGAGAATGGTAATCTGTTTGAGTTTCTGCTCCCTGGGTTACGATATGTAAATCGGCCATTATTAGCAGGTAATGAGATTTATATTTTTTTACAAGCATTGCGTACGGAAATTAAGAAAAAAAGCTACCACACGGCTTACGAAGACGAAAATAACTTCACAGATTGTCAATTTAAAGCAGTTTCTCCTATAACCAAAGATCAATTTAATAATCTTTTCAACTTTTGTGACCCCGTTAGATTAGGAAATTCTTTGAGATATGTAAGTAAAAAAGATCTCTTAGCATTCCTGTGCAAGTTACGACAAGGTCTTAGTGATAGTTTTTTAGCGGTTATTTTTAATTATTCCACAAGACAACAAGCCAGTTTAGCTATATCTTTAGTTAGACAATCTCTGTCTGCAAGATTTATACCACAAAATATTGGATTTACTGCTACAAGAGACAGCTACATCGAAAATCATGTAACTCCTTTTGCAAATAGTCTATATAATCAAAACCTGGATCAGCCTCAAGTTATAGTGTATAATGACTGTACTTACCTAGAAATAGAGAAAAGTTCTTGTTTTAAAGTGTTGCGACAGTCCTACTGTACTTATAAAGGTAAACATCTTATCAAGCCATCTATGCTTGTTGCCCCGAGCGGATTTATTCTAGACATTCAAGGGCCATATTTCTCAAATTCTGAAAACAACGATGCTAACATACTTATAAGTGAATTTAATAGAGATATGAATGGAATGCGTGAATGGTTTAATGAAGGAGATATTTTCATTCTCGACCGCGGGTACTTGGATGCTATTCCAGATTTAAATAGATTAGGTATTAATTTTAAAATGACAGCCTTTTTGCCCGGAGGTCAGCTACAGTTATCCACAGAAGAGGCTAATGATAGTCGTCTCGTTACGAAAAACAGGTGGATCGTAGAAGCACGCAATGGGCACTTAAAATCAATTTTTCAGCTTTAAGATAAAAACACCCCACATTTGTAATATTGCTGATTCTCTTAAAATTGCTGAAGCCATTATAAATAAATATTTTCCGCCCATTTTAATGCAAGATGCTACTATTGAGCTAGCTGAAAATATTCTTCAAAAAGTTCAAGAGCCAAATGTTGTTCAAGCCAGGGTTGAGGAGGAAAACTTACGCGCTAGAAGGGGCAGATGGGTTGATTTAAATGAAATTACCACCTCATTACCACGTTTGTACATTATCTTAAAGAGCTAACTGTAGGTATTTTTCAATTAAAGCTTGCTCCTTCTTATATACAGGACAATGAAATAGAGGGCCGCCAGGTTCAATATCAATTTTATGAAAACTACGAACCCGGTTTTATACGGGTAAGGATATATTCTCGCCTCAGAAATGCTACTCGTTACCAGTTGTGGATTGCATTTGTGCCGAATAACGAGAAAGAAGAACCTAATCCAATATTAGGTACTTACTGCACCTGCAAGACTGGTGCCAGAACTTTAGGTTCTTGTTCTCATGTGGCAGCTGTACTATGGTTTTTACGATACGCTAGGTATCAAGAGCTAATCAAATATCCTTCTACAAAAGTTTTAAATCATATACTAAATGCAAATAATGTGGAGGTGATAGACATTTAACATTATTTTGATTATGCAACTTTTTGATTTCTATGACAATCAAGACCAAAAATTATTTACTGTTTTCTGCCCCATCAGTTCAGTTAACTGGTATCTTATTAAGCTTAGATATTTTTAATATATTAAAATACGTTCATTGACGTTTCTACATAAACATTTCTTATTTCCAATGACTGTACAAAGCGGTAGTGATGATGGAGGTAGACCTGCGAAACCGGTCTGTCGATGCTGTGAACAGTGAAGACACTGGTATCTTAAAGAGTTTTCTTTTCTTAGTTTTGCAAAATAAAGATGAACTTCGACAAGCGCCTTCTTCATCAAAAGAATCTACTGAAAACTTTACTAGAAAATAGTGAGCATAATAAATGAAGCACATCTAACCTTTCTATCTGTCAATCTCCAAATGCTTTGTATTTCGCAACGACATCCAATTGCAAGGAATTTTTTATGTAAACGATTTTTTCCGTACCTATATGAAGTTTAAGATATCGCTTTGGTCCTTTGTACTTGGACACCCAGTATCAGTATAAACACATCGCGACTATTATGTAGGTATATACAGTTAGCAAATAGTTTATTTTAATATAGACATTTCAATTAAGTTATCAGAAAATTAACTAGGAAGTATAATAATACTCAATTAAATCTATTAAAGAAATGAAACACTGTATAACGGACGTCTAGGGGACTTAACTTGCAATAATAATTTAAATTGACATATATATGTGTTAACTTCCATTCACCAAAATATCAAAACAATACCACCGTATAATTCTTTTCAGATACATATATTTGGTCTCACCCTGTATATCAGGTGTATGTACAAAAATAATAAAAGTAAAGAAAAGGTTGTAACCAGTAGCACAAAAAAATAACATTCCACTAAGTTTTGCGTTAATATTGGCAAAAATGTCCATTTTATGATATATTGAAAGTATCAAATAGTGATATTGCAGACCCTGTATATCAAAAACTGTTGAGCTTTGAGCTTTCGGGCAATGAAGACATTTGATCAATTGATCAAGTTCTAGAACATATCAAAATTTGGTTAAACTCTGACCGAAAGGCATTTTACATTTAAAACGTGTCCCCTCCTTTCTTGATTACTTTGTTTGTTGCGGTAGTTATTTACTGTGGACAAACAAGCTTTCCAATTTACTGTATACTGTGTGAAGCGTAAGGCAAGCACGTTAATTAATTAAATTCTTTTTATTTATTTTTTTATCACACTAAATTATGTGTTAAATTAGCCAATTCCTAATACGAACAGTAAGATCTTACAACGACCGGAAGGGGGCATATAATTACTTTACTTTTTTTTTATATATTTGTATATATATATATATATATATATATATATATATATATTATTTTATTCTTTTGTCAGAATATCGACAATAAAAATTACTTTATCAGGGGAATTGTCAACTCATTTCTACTTCCTCCTTTCATTCTTATTTCCTTCTTTTTTTGGTAAATCCTGTTTCAGGTTTTACAGGGTTTACTCTCCTTTCAATAATTGTTGAGTATTTCCTTATTAAAGCCTGTGGCGCCTACTCATATCCGGTTCCTATCTAACCAGATTACTATTATTTTAAACTATACCTCCAAAACAACCACGCATCCGAGTGTTCTGCAGTCTTCCGACCGTACGCCTGAATTTAGTAGAGGCCATTCCTTTTTTTATGCCATATGATGGTTAGACACGTGGCAAATTGACATTATACGTTTATCCAACTGTTATATTAATATGAGCAGGGCCTCTTTTGTAAATGGGCCCGGTGGGCCCGGGCCAGGGCGCAAGAGGTTTTAGGTTTGAGGGGGGCGCAAGCAAGAGAAAATAATTTAAAATCACGCGCCAATGGATCGCGCGCCAGCCGCCAGTATGTCCAACCACGCATGATTCATCACTGCCACTGCCTGCATGTTGCTACTTGATCTTTGCTTTGTCTTGCTTTGTCAGTTCGTTTTGTGCAATCGCGTGAGACACATGTTATTAGTTGGCTTGTGAATAAGTTTATTGACCTGTTTTTGCTAACTATTTTAATGCGATTGTATTTATGTTCGGTTTGATCTTTTATCACAAATGGTACAAATAGTAGAATCACATGCTTGTTCTGTAAAATGAGTAAAAAACCAAGTGGCAGTAAATTTAGAAAGGGGGCGGCCAAAAAGCTTTTGGACAGTGAAAAAGTGTTACATAAAGTCCCTAAAATAAGTAGTTTTTTCAGTGAACCAAAAACTGTACCTACAGTAACTGTCGCATTAGAAAACCCTGAGGAGGGGCCTACTCTGTCAAGGGAAGAGGTATGTAAACCCATAAGCAGTGACGATGTTTATCAATCGGCTGAACTAGTAACGACTGAAACAGATGATTCCGTAAGTGAGCTATTGCCGAGTACAAGTACAATAAGTTTAAATTTTAAACCCGGCTGTACAAAGCCAACCACTTCATCTTCAGTTTCATTTTTATTTGATCTTGATGACCCGGCACTTGGAATACCAAAGATGAATATGTGGTAAAAACAATCTTAACTTCAAACGTAAAGCAAAACTTAAATATTGATCTTTCGAACTCTGTCAGAATTTATCCAGACAAAAAGCGTACATTATCTGTCAAAATCTTCTCATGTGTTTTACCCAATGGGGAAACTTATAACAGAGATTGGTTATTGTATTCCAAATCAAAAGGTTGTGTTTTTTGTATCACATGCTTATTATTTCAGATAAAAAGTAAACAAACTGCGTTTAGAACAGGATTTAACGATTGGAAACACGCAAGTGATCTCGTTAAATGTCACGAACAATCAAGCGACCACAGAAAAAATATTTGTACATTTTTGTGCAGAAAAAAACCGCATCAGTAGGCACTTTATTTTTATCTCAATATGAAAAAGAAGTGAAATATTGGAGAGAAGTTTTAACGAGAGTAGTTAGCGTTGTTCGATTTTTGGCATTGAGAGGCCTCCCTTTCCGAGGAGACAACCAAACATTTGGTTCCTTATCTAATGGTCTATTTCTAGGCTGTCTTGAACTCTTGAGTGAATATGATCCGTTCCTATCTCATCATACAGAGAAATATGGAAACAAAGGGTCAGGCAATGTGTCTTACCTTTCGTATGACGCCTGTGACGAATTCATTTCAATTATGGGCACTAAAATCTTAAACCAAATAATTAAAGAACTCACTGAAGCACATTATTTTTCTCTGGTAGTTGATTCTACGCCGGACATGTCGTACACCGAATAGTTAGCAGTTGTTTTAAGATACGTTTCACTGAACGATGCGTGTGCTAAAGAACGTCTCGTACAACTTTTACCTGGTGTTGGTCATAAAGCGGAAAGCCTAGAACAAGCAGTTTTGACTTTACTTCAAAATCTAAACTTAGATATTGAAAATTTCCGAGGACAAAGCTACGACAATGCATCCAACATGTCGGGTTCCTACACAGGCCTACAGGCAAGAATAAAATCCAAAAATAACAAAGCAGATTATGTTCCGTGTGCTGCACATTCCTTGAATTTAGTTGGAGTTTTTGCGGCCGAAAAATCATGCCCTGAAGTGACTAGGTATTTTTCGTTTTCACAAGGACTTTTCAGTTTCTTCGCGGGATCAACTTACGGATGGGGATTGTTGAAAGAATGTATCAAAAATGAAAACAAAGAAAGGCAAAAGCAAAACAAAAACAGTGACACGCTCACTTTACCAAAAAATTTGAGCGAGACTAGATGGTCTGCTAGAGCAGACGCTGTGCATGCTTTATCTAATGGTTACAAAGAGTTTGAACTTGTGCTGAAAAACCTATCTCAAGATATTTCACAAACACCTGAAACGAGAGTGGCGGCTGAGGGGCTTAGCAAACAGTTGGGAAAGTTTGATACGGCTTTTCTTACTGTACTGTGGAATGATTTGTTAATGAGAATTGATAAAGTTAATTCAAACTTACAAAAAGAAGAGCTGGATTTTCTTGCAGCAGTTAAACAATTACAAACGCTTAAAATGTTCTTAGAAGAAAAGAGGGACAACTTTGATCACTATGAGAATGCAGCAACAAAAATGTGTGGAATGCAAGCTGCCAACTACAAAAGAAACAGGAAACCAACACTCACTGTTTGCAGACGAGAAAAGAGAAAGTTTTGATACGAATATGGACCCTAAAACCAGATTTAGGACCGAAGTTTTTTTAACAATAGTTGACAATCTTACGGCACAGCTCGACACAAGAACACAAAGCTATGCTTCTCTTGGAGACAGATTTGAGCTATTTAACAACTTTAAGGTACGATATTTTTAATTTTCAACCTCCTTTTCAACATATTATTTTTCTACCATGTGTATACCTGTCATTGTAGTTTAATTTATTTCCACTTAATGTAATACTAGAAAGCTTTACATATTATTTTTAAATTGAAGCTTGAAGGTAACAAACAAATAATAATGTATTATATGGTTTTATTTGAATTTTTATCTGTCATCTTCAATGTAAAACTATGATATTACAGGACAAAAAACCTCAAACAATCAAAACCCAGGCAGAACGACTCGCATTATTCTACTGCAATGATGTAGATGTGGATAGTTTTGGAGAGGAGTGCCTTCATTTCAAGCAGTTCTTAAAGGTTGATAGTATAGAGAGACTGCGAGACGCATACAAGTATTTAAGAAGTCCTGAAACAGGTCTTGTCTCTACTTTCCCAAACCTGGAAGTAGCCATGAGGATTTATTTAACTCTGACAATGACGAACTGCTCGGCTGAACGAAGGTTTTCAGCTCTAAAAGGGATTAAGTCAGTGACTAGGTCAACACTTGAACAAACTAAGCTGAACAGTTTAATGATAATGTGTACCGAAAGTGATGTAACCCTAAAAATGAACTTTGATGATGTCATTAACGAGTTTTCTGAGAAAAAATGTAGGAAAAAACCAATCATGTAAAGTTTTGAGTATTTATGTTTGTAGTTTCACCTGAAATAAAAGCTAAATTTGATTGAATTTGAAGTTTTTTCATATATAAACCTATTTTACTTTTAAAAACTTGTCCTTGGTAATAAAACTGTGTATGTAACGTAAAACTTAAATTTTATTGAAACTACATTTTTACAGTACTTTGCAATGAGGGTACTATTATTAACGATCGAAAGTGAACACGATAAAACATAAAACTAGCTTTGTCATTGTTATGTTGCGAATGCGCGTGTAAATCGTCAAATGCACAAGACTATTGGGTCCCGCAAGGGGTCGCACCACTCCTTTTTAACCGAGCACTGCCGAGTAGTCCCGAAGGCGACCGATTCCCACCGACGCGACGCGACGAACATAGCCGAATGGTTCCGAGTGACTGTCGGATTGTTTATCACCGGCATCGGCTGCTTCCCGCGTTAAATAATGTCTTATTTTGGGCAAAAGGTTATATCAATTATAACATTTTATATATAAAAGCTTATAATTTAATAGGCCTATGTCGGTTGCCTTCAGGACAGTGCTCGGTTAAAAAGAAGTGGTGCGACCCCTTGCGGGGTCAATGGTCTTGTGTTTGTGTCAAATGCCTATGGCCATTAGGGTATTTTTATTTGGTGGTGCATATCAAGGGGGGAGGGGGGCGCAAATATCTCTCGGGCCCATAGCGCGTCACATGCAAACCGCGGGCCTGAATATGAGGCTTATGCTTGCGTTTTATATTTCATAAATTTGTTCTAACATCTCAAGGAATTATTAAAGAGAATACTATTTACTGAATACGATAACTATAGTTATCGAAACGTGTAGATTTATAAAATATAAATAGAAACCCCATTTAAAGAACAGAAAGGCTAAGTATTATAATCCAACATACCTACTTTATACCTCTCACATAATTGCTGAATTTATAGTAGTAAATTTAACCCTTGCTAATTTAACTTTCTCCAAGTTTTACATAAGGAAGCTACAATCAGATAGAGACTTAGCAAACTAAATTTACTGCCCCAACCTAGAGATTATCCCTCAAATAAACTATAGATAACTATGAGATATGCACACGTTTGAAGTTCAAATCTAAATCAGACGATTTGTGTACAAAAAATAGCTTACAAAAAAAACTTTTGTCCATAAGGGTTTTTTATTAGCTTAAATTGAACACAAACAGGATATGTGTCACCTAAATCAGTTTCCTATTGGTTTTTTTTCTTTCAAATCCCAAACCAATTTTTCAGAAAAATGTTTCAGATTAATTTGATATTGCTGACAAACTAAGGAAGAGGGAAGCAAACTGTATACATGGAAAATGTAATTTGTTACCAACTTCAACGTATTATAAATTTTAAAACGAAAGTTCCGTTGCATAAAGCATTAAACCAACCGTATTACTTCTAAAAGTAAGAAAATTTACTTCAGTGGATTTTTGATTTCTTTAAGATGATTTTTAATATTTAATCTTAACAACAGAGGGATATAAAACGAAATATCAACAGGGGACTGTAGAAAAATAACAGGATTGACAAAATCTATTGTGAAATCAAAGGATGAAAATCCCTTAAGGGTTCTTTTACTTCAAAGACGGTTTGTGGTTGATTTGAAGGAACAAGATACATGTTCGCTTTTCTAATACCCACACTACTATACACTAGTCTTTACATTATAACTAAACCCTTCCATCCACAATGCTGCTTATTGTACATCAATGCTTACAATAACTTTGCATTAAAAATACGTAAAATGCATTTTAAGTCTGATGAATGTATGGAAAATCTGTAAAATAATACAATCTGTTCTTTCTTTTTGGCTTTTATTTTTTGAACTGCAAGATTAGAATAACAAAAGCTGAGTAGCGCTAAATCTGAATTTATAAAAGCAATTTTGTGTTTCATAAAATATGCAAACCTTATTAATTGAAAATTTAGAAATTAAAACGTAAAGTCTCAATTTTAGAAATCTGTAAAGCGTGCATTGAATATAATTTAATCAGTGAGTAATTTTTTTTAACTATTTTTTTTATAAATACATTAAAGAAGAAGAAGTATATATACTTTTACATATATATTTAACTCACGTATGATTTTGTTCGTGATTTGAAGATTAATGTATTACGTGTGGATGAGTGACATTTTACTTATATTGCTCGTCGATTGATTCGTGTATTTAGCGAAAAGGTATCTTTAGGAAAAATATTTTACCTTTCCATATAAAGTGCTTTACTCGTTTTCTTTTATATTACATTTTCTGCAATTGTGAGTTTCTATCTAGTACTTTACCTGAGTATTATTATCTTGTAGTTTTCTTTTTTTGAGATAAATTGCAAGAGGGAAAATGTGAATTTTGGACCCATTGTTAAAAGCTTTCGTGTTTTTCTTTAATACTTTTGGGGTTTATGTTCATTTTTCTTGGATGTAAGAAAATTGTGTACTTCTAAAGTATTGGTTTTTAATGATGTATTAGGTTAACAATTTCTGCTGAAAGTAATTACTCACTTAACTAACAACTTCATTAATCAAGTTCCGTTAGAGTCACGCAATATAGATTTTAATTAAACTTTACGTACTCAGAAATATTTTATGGGAAGGTATGACAATCTCTGTAAAAGAGTAATTTTTTACTGTTTTGATAAAAAATTTAGTGCAAAAGGGTTAGCCATAACCGGAAAAATTATGACTCTTTGTAAAACGGAATGAATATGTGAGTATTGAAAACGTACAAATGGTCAATCAATCAAAAGAAATTCTACTTAATTAAACAAAATTTATTTGTATTAATATTTTACAATTCATTTCGATGTTTCATATCATTTTTAAGCGCTCTCAATTTAACGATGTACCATGCATAACTTTACTTTTGTCCTTTTTCCTACTTCATGTGCGTGTCTGTGCTAGTGTGTGTGCGTGCGGACGTGCGTGTGTGTGTCATTAGTTTACTTTCAGACGCCACATATACTCTTTAAATAGTCCTTGCTTTAATCGTCCCTTATAATTCTTTAAATGGATCGATGTAACATAAGGGTTTATCGTGTACATTATAAAGAGTGTGTGGGTTTGTGACTATGTTTGTGTGTGTGTGTGTGTGTGTGTGTGTGTGTGTGTGTGTGTGTGTGTGTGTGTGTGGTGTGCGTGTCTGCGTGTCTGCGTGTCTGCGTGTCTGCGTGTCTGCGCGTCTGCGCGTCTGCGCGTCTGCGCGTCTGCGCGACTGCGCGTCTGCGCGTCTGCGCGTCTGCGCGTCTGCGCGTCTGCGCGTCTGCGCGTCTGCGCGTCTGCACGTCCGCGCGTCCGCGCGTCCGCGCGTCTGCGTGTCTGCGTCTCTACGTCTATGAGTCTCTGCGTCGTCTCTGTGTCTGTGTCTCTGTGTCTCTGTGTCTCTGTGTCTCTGTCTCTGTGTCTCTGTGTCTCTGTGTCTCTGTGTCTCTGTGTCTCTATGTCTCTGTGTCTCTGTGTCTCTGTGTCTCTGTGTCTCTGCGTGTCTGCGTGTCTGCGTGTCTGCGTGTCTGCGTGTCTGCGTCTCTGCGTGTCTGCGTGTCAGCGTGTCTGCGTGTCTGCGTGTCTGCGTGTCTGCGTGTCTGCGTGTCTGACTTAATTAAACAAAATTTATTTGTATTAATATTTTACAATTCATTTCGATGTTTCATATCATTTTTAAGCGCTCTCAATTTAACGATGTACCATGCATAACTTTACTTTTGTTCTTTTTCCTACTTCATGTGCGTGTCTGTGCTAGTGTGTGTGCGTGCGGACGTGCGTGTGTGTGTCATTAGTTTACTTTCAGACGCCACATATACTCTTTAAATAGTCCTTGCTTTAATCTTCCCTTATAATTCTTTAAATGGATCGATGTAACATAAGGGTTTATCGTGTACATTATAAAGAGTGTGTGGGTTTGTGACTATGTTTGTGTGTGTGTGTGTGTGTGTGTGTGCGTGTCTGCGTGTCTGCGTGTCTGCGTGTCTGCGTGTCTGCGTGTCTGCGCGTCTGCGCGTCTGCGCGTCTGCGCGTCTGCGCGTCTGCGCGTCTGCGCGTCTGCGCGTCTGCGCGTCTGCGCGTCTGCGCGTCTGCACGTCCGCGCGTCCGCGCGTCCGCGCGTCTGCGTGTCTGCGTCTCTACGTCTATGAGTCTCTGCGTCGTCTCTGTGTCTCTGTGTCTCTGTGTCTCTGTGTCTCTGTGTCTCTGTGTCTCTGTCTCTGTGTCTCTGTGTCTCTGTGTCTCTGTGTCTCTGTGTCTCTGTGTCTCTGTGTCTCTGTGTCTCTGTGTCTCTGCGTGTCTGCGTGTCTGCGTGTCTGCGTGTCTGCGTGTCTGCGTGTCTGCGTGTCTGCGTGTCTGCGTGTCTGCGTGTCTGCGTGTCTGCGTGTCTGCGTGTCTGCGTGTCTGCGTGTCTGCGTGTCTGCGTGTCTGCGTGTCTGCGTGTCTGCGTGTCTGCGTGTCTGCGTGTCTGCGTGTCTGCGTGTCTGCGTGTCTGCGTGTCTGCGTGTCTGCGTGTCTGCGTGTCTGCGTGTCTGCCTGTCTGCGTGTCTGCGTGTCTGCGTGCTACGTGTCTGCGTGTCTGCGTGTCTGCGTGTCTGCGTGTCTGCGTGCCTGCGCGCCTGCGTGCCTGCGTGCCTGCGTGTCTGCGTGCCTGCGTGTCTGCGTGTCTGCGTGCCTGCGTGTCTGCGTGTCTGCGTGTCTGCGTGTCTGCGTGTCTCCGTGTCTGCGTGTCTGCGTGTCTGCGTGTCTGCGTGTCTGCGTTTGTGTGCGTTTGTGTGCGTTTGTGTGCGATTGTGTGCGTTCGTGTGCGTTCGTGTGCGTTCGTGTGCGTTCGTGTGCGTTCGTGTGCGTTCGTGTGCGTTCGTGTGCGTTCGTGTGCGTTCGTGTGCGTTCTTGAGGGTTGTTGTGCGATCGTGTGCGTTCGTGTGTCGTTGCGTTCGTGTGCGTTCGTGTGCGTTCGTGTGCGTTCGTGTGCGTTCGTGTGCGTTCGTGTGCGTTCGTGTGCGTTCGTGTGCGTTCGTGTGCGTTCGTGTGCGTTCGTGTGCGTTCGTGTGCGTTCGTGTGCGTTCGTGTGCGTTCGTGTGCGTTCGTGTGCGTTCGTGTGCGTTCGTGTGCGTTCGTGTGCGTTCGTGTGCGTTCGTGTGCGTTCGTGTGCGTTCGTGTGCGTTCGTGTGCGTTCGTGTGCGTTCGTGTGCGTTCGTGTGCGTTCGTGTGCGTTCGTGTGCGTTCGTGTGCGTTCGTGTTCGTGCGTTCGTGTGCGTTCGTGTGCGTTCGTGTGCGTTCGTGTGCGTTCGTGCGTTCGTGTGCGTTCGTGTGCGTTCGTGTGCGTTCGTGTGCGTTCGTGTGCGTTCGTGCGTTCGTGTCGTTCGTGTGCGTTCGTGTGCGTTCGTGTGCGTTCGTGTGCGTTCGTGTGTGTTCGTGTGCGTTCGTGTGCGTTCGTGTGTCGTGTTCGTGTGTGTTCGTGTGCGTTCGTGTGCGTTCGTGTGCGTTCGTGTGCGTTCGTGTGCGTTCGTGTGCGTTCGTGTGCGTTCGTGTGCGTTCGTGTGCGTTCGTGTGTCGTTCGTGTGCGTTCGTGTGCGTTCGTGTGCGTTCGTGTGCGTGTTCGTGTGCGTTCGTGTGCGTTTGTGTGCGTTTGTGTGCGTTCGTGTGCGTTCGTGTGCGTTCGTGTGCGTTCGTGTGCGTTCGTGTGCGTTCGTGTGCGTTCGTGTGCGTTCGTGTGCGTTCGTGTGCGTTCGTGTGCGTTCGTGTACGTTCGTGTGTGATCGTGTGCGTTCGTGTGCGTTCGTGTGCGTTCGTGTGCGTTCGTGCGCGTTCGTGCGCGTTCGTGCGCGTTCGTGTGCGTTCGTGTGCGTTTGTGTGCGTTTGTGTGCGTTTGTGTGTGTTTGTGTGTCTTTGTGTGTGTTTGTGTGTGTTTGTGTGTGTTTGTGTTTGTGTGTGTTTGTGTGTGTTTGTGTGTGTTTGTGTGTTGTGTGTTTGTGTGTGTTTGTGTGTGTTTGTGTGTGTTTGTGTGTGTGTGTTGTGTGTGTGTTTGTGTGTGTTTGTGTGTGTGTGTGTGTGTGTGTGTGTGTGTGTCTGTGTCTGTGTTGTGTGTGTGTGTGTGTGTGTGTGTGTGTGTGTGTGTGTGTGTGTGTGTGTGTGTGTGTGTGTGTGTGTGTGTGTGTGTGTGTGTGTGTGTCTGTGTCTGTGTCTGTGTCTGTGTCTGTGTCTGTGTCTGTGTCCGTGTCCGTGTCCGTGTCCGTGTCCGTGTCCGTGTCCGTGTCCGTGTCCGTGTCCGTGTCCGTGTCCGTGTCCGTGTCCGTGTCCGTGTCCGTGTCCGTGTCCGTGTCCGTGTCCGTGTCCGTGTCCGTGTCCGTGTCCGTGTCCGTGTCCGCGTCCGCGTCCGCGTCCGCGTCCGTGTCCGTGTCCGTGTCCGTGTCCGTGTCCGTGTCCGTGTCCGTGTCCGTGTCCGTGTCCTTGTCTGTGTCTGCGTCTGCGTTTGCGTTTGCGTTTGCGTTTGCGTTTGCGTTCGCGTTCTCGTTCGCTTTCGCGTTCGCGTCCACGTTCGCGTTCGCTTTAGCGTTCACGTTCGCGGTCGAGTTCGCGTCCGCGTTTGCATTCGCGTTCGCTTTCTCGCCCACAATTCGACCCTTATCAAACTCGCTTAACTGCCGAAAATTTTGGCGTCTTCGCACTCGAGGCATCGTGATTCAATTAAAGAAGCTTTTTGTAATGTGTCTTAAATGACAACTGTAGTTACAAATGATTTTAAGGCTACGTGATCGTAAATGTTTTTGAAAGAGATTATCGCAAAAACCGCTAGAGTGATATGGCAGTTAGGAATATAAATTTACAGGTATATGAGGGCTACTTAAGAAATATTCAAATTAAGGTTTTACGATTTGGAAATTTTTGTTTGTACAGGGTGTGGTTCATAAGTTTTTGACGACTCGTGTATTTCAGAAATTTCTTAAGCTTTTGGATCAATTTATTTTGAAGTGTGACTGAATTTGAATGGTGAATGGTTTTACTGAATAAGCTGCAATCCTGTCTTCCACAGTCAGATAGGATTAATTTACCACCCCGCCTAAGACTATTTATTTTAGCTATATTAGGATTATGGTGGCGCCTTGAGACATTCTTTCCCGAATTGAGCTTTGTGAATTGTGGATTAATGGTAAGTGTAAGATGTTTGAAACTGCCTTTCAATCATTTTACCGCTTATATCGACCATGCTTATTTCCACTGTGGCTGGCTTGGCAACCCGCTTATATCGGTAAGCACACACGACGCCTTGTGCGATTTGAACGTGTAACAGGGTCTGGATAGGGAAAACCTCTTTCGCATCTACGTCTTAGGGGATAAATTCATTATTTAAATTCTGCAATTTTGGTAACATTGATTATCAAATAATTAAAAAAAAATTGGAAAGAGGTTCTGCTCTTTACGATGCAATACACAACTTTATACTGCTACGCTTTTTTGAGTTACCCTGTATAAATAAATATTACATAATTGTCATAAATGAGTTGATCAGTAAATTTCAATATAGAAATGTTTGTAATGTTTAACTTCTCTTCTTTTATTGAATAATATTTGTACTGCTGTTAATAAAGCCTCGTTTGAATAATAAAACTTTAATTTACTGGTGCAGATTATATTTACCGGTACGCTATAGCCGTATAGTAAAGGCGATCAGAGCATCCGGAATGAAACATATCTGAACATATTTGTATAGCTTGATTTTTAAACATGTGCAGCCTGTTATTTTAACTCATTGAAAAAAGTTATCATTTCAATGTAATTTTCCATATCAGTAACTATTGTACTAATCAGAAATTAAAACATCTGCGCATGAATTCTATTTGGTTTTGCGCATTTAAATTAATTATTCTTATTATTGATTAGTATATCGTAAAAAAATGCGCTTTTCTGCAATTGAAAACATTTCTAGTTAAAATACACCCGCTGTAATAAGAAAGAGGCAAAAGGTAGAATATGTTTGATAAATGCTTTAAAACATATCGTGACAACGTTGTTTAAGTTGATTAATGTTATCTTTATTCAGGTTTTCTACCGAAAAGCGCTTAAACCCATTCGTATTCCTCTTTTTTTATCCGTTGCGTAGAGCTTTAACATGTGTTGTATAAACACACTTTCATAGAATATGAGAAATGCGTTCTCCGCACAACACAACTCTGTATATACCCAGTGCGTCAAAATAATCTCACACCGTTATGTGAAGTTGACCGTGTGCTAATAACTTGCACAAAATGTGTAGGGTTATCTGAAGTCATGATCGCAATGGCGTGTTAATGAAAGTTAAATTATAAAGAAAAGTTAGGTTAATATTCATTGTTTATGAGTACGTATTTCATTCCTGTTTGATATAACTTGCACGCGGTTTCACTGCGATTTGGTTTAACTGTTATGTACATTTAATTTTACCTCAATCGGTTACGTTGTACATGTAATTTTATTTAAAATTTGTTGGGTTATCATTTTTGAACTGTTGGATCGGATTAAGAAAAGTTCCTGCTATTGTTTACATTTACATTTCATCTTTTGGGGGAACGTTCAGTTGCCTGGTTAGCTTCTCCTTTGCTTTTCATTTTTGCTCCACTATCTAGTACGAATCATCCAGTTACTAAATAAATAAAGGGGCAAACTTAACTGTCCTTCCGACAAACATTTTGTAATAAATTTGGGATTAACCAATAATTTAACTATAATACGGTTTCATTGGGTGTTGTGCAACTACATCAAGTAGATTTATTAAGTTTGGGCTTTTTAAAACGCTTTGCTAGCGTTATATATATATATATATATATATATATATATATATGTGTATATATATATATATATATATATATATATATATATATATATATATATATATATGTTTCTCTTTCAGTTCAACACAAATGAAAGGTCTTTCATTGTAGAAAGAGAAACGTTTAATTTTAAAAATTCACATTTTGTTTGAGTACATTATACTAATTTCTCTTAGTTATACCTTTTGGTGGAATATATCCATACACAATTTTTTTTAATATTATAGTTCTTGAATTACGCTACAACAGTCTCTTAGTTTGTCTTCCCCTTCGTGCTTTCTTTCCCTTTAATTACTCAGCTCACCCACTCCTACATTGTTTATCCAGGAGTCGGAATCACGGTGAGTGCATTGTGGGGAGCGGCTTCTGGCGCGTAAATTTACAACCGGAATTTTCTCCACCCCGCCCGAACCGTTTGAGGTAGACGGTTTGCTTGACTATCTACAGGTGAGTAGAAAACTCTTTTCCTTTTCCTACGCTTCCCACTTAAACACGTGACAGGTGGCTCAGAAAATAATATTAACGCTACAATTAAAATAATGATTTTACCAAAAATACGTTCAAGTAAATAAAGAACAATCAGGCAATATATTGATTACATCCCTGTTCCGTAGCTTGCATAGAAATATACAAATTTTACAGTTCAGAAATACATAATACCGTTTTCTTGTTTGAAGAAGTATTTTCATAGATAAAGGCATAGAGGTAAACGCTCTCTACCTGGAATAAAATCTATATTTTTATATTTGAATGACTGCTGCGTTGTAACGGTTTTAAATCTGAATATTTTAATAAAATTTTAACGTATTTTTATATTTATTTAGTGGTTTATTTAATTAGCAGGATTATGTTCTAATTAGTCTTTAATAATTAATTGATATTAGAATCAGATGGTTCTTTTTTCTTTCGGGTCTTTTTTTCCATATTTACGATGGACAACTGACCTGATGGTGGAAATAGGTGGTGACGAAATTATAGGGTTTTTTTAGGAGGGGAAATTTCATGGTGCAAACCTGGATTGGGTAGTGGATGTTTTCGTGTTGAATGCTTTTATACGGGAACGATTTATCCTTTTATAGGCGTTATGCGTCGTTGGTGACTGCCCTAGTTAGAAAATAGTGTTGGTGGTGGATGAGAGAAATTTTGAGACAAGAAATAATTATCCGATTTTGGTCTGATTGGTCGCTTTCCTTCTGACGACAACTTAGAAGGTTGCCTGGCTGCGGCATGAAGGTGCGTTTTTGTGTGTATATATGTAAATTAGTATCGACTAGAGGAGCTGTGTAGGCAGCTCCGTTGCACTTTCCAGTGGACACTGTGGGACTGATAAATTGTAGGAAGACAGCACTTCTGGCCGAATTCATTGAAATTATAAATATTTAGCAATACATATATGGATAATTAGTACAAAGTACGCTTATAATTAAGTAAAATATGTAAGTATCGTATTATGTTGGTGGTGCGTTGCTCAAGATTTTCGTCCCCTTCAGCGCGTGGTTTGCGTGGTTGTTAGTTTGTGTAATGTTGATGTTATGTCTGTTGACATCGTGTTGTGTAGTTTGTTTATTCTAAAAAAATCGTGGTGTTGGTGTGGTAGCTATTGACGCTGGTGCTGTGTGTACTGCTCCGTCGTCTTTCGACTGGCTTATGCGGTGCTGCGGTGTTGCTGGCTCGGATATCTGAAACAAAAAGAAAAGGTGTAAGTTCAGTCGCCACAATTGCTTTCACAACGATAGCGGGGTATTGTCGTGAAGAAGTAGGAGGAATTTCTGTACCTTGAGGAAGTACAGAACAGGTGGGAGGATTATGGCAGGAAATAGTTCTAGAAAGTCGATTCCGGTATACTTATCCGAGGCATCACTTCTCGTCGCCGCTACGGAAGCGAATGGAGTGTGCGTTTTCTCGACTACGACTCTAACTGCATTCGGTTTTTCCGCCTTCTCACTACCTCGCCTCGCTGTTGGCGGTGTCCTCTAATATCGCTGTTGGCGTGGGACGTCAGTGTGCTTCTATTGGGGCTGCCGGAGAGGTGAAAACTTCATGCATCCGCGGGATGACCACCACCGTAGTACACGCGCTTAACCCATACGCTGCGGGGTTTAGTGATTTCGCAAGAGTTGTGATTTCCTGCGCATTATACACAGTGTAGCGACGCTCTATAGGAACGCTATGCATGACGGAACCTCTGGCATTGATGGCATTGTACGATGCGGGATTTTCGCCTTCGACGGTAGCGTCACCAACAGGATCGATCGTCCTTGTTTATTTGTCCTGAAATGAAGGAAGAGTTTTATGTCGCGTTCGTGCAGCTCGGGACAAACACCGTTCTCGAAAATCTCTTCGTGGTTACTGCGACCACCGCGGCTTCCGGGCGGTCTACGAGGGGCCGCGAAAGCGTTGGCGGTCGGTGTGGGCGTGGTAGGGCGGTTTATTGATGTCTTCTTCGGCTTATTCTTCTGCGTCACAAAGTCGTCGGAGCTGGTCGATTCGAGGCGGGCATCTTCTTCCAAACTCTTGGTGGTCGTGCCTTCTTTTGCCACCTCCTCTACTGTGCGATGGCGACCGGTAGTGCGTTGCTCTTTACTCAATGGAATACAGGTAGAACAACGGTATTGCATACTGCTGGGTCGATAACGCGTGTTTTTCACGTTTCTCCAACCATTGCTGGTAGCGGCGCAGGTTCTGTCTCTTTTTAAGAATAGCAAACTTATCTTCTGGTGGAGATGCGAATCTCTCTCTCTCTCTCTCTCTCTCTCTCTCTCTCTCTCTCCCTATATATATATATATATATATATATATATATATATATATATATATATATATATATATGATTGTTGTCGGTGGAGATGTTTTGATGCTGCTGATGCCCGCGTATCTGAAATAAATGAAAACGTGTTATTTGTGTGATCACATTGTCGGTATTAATGGAACATAAAAATTAAATATTGTTATTACTATACACTTAACCTTGGGCACCATCTTTCGCGCCGGACCTCTGTATGATTACCCGTAGAGGGTAACCTCCTATGAACAGTGCAAGAGGATCACTCCCCTCAGGTAAGCAGCTGCCACCTTACAGATGACAGGTATTTTTATCTCCATATTGATACCTCCGAGGAGGGTCAATATGGAGTCGAACTCTTGGGCGGGTTGGGCAGGTGGAGTAACGATAGCAGCCGTAGCCGCTCTTGGTACTCTCGGCTTTTTCACTTTGAGTGCCGTCGATCGAGCGTAACGGACGTCACTCTGAGTTGAAGAAAGCACCGCAGTTCTCTTCTGTCGCTGTGGTCTTTCCGTATTCTTTCGTTATGTAGGTCGAGAGAACATCGGGCAACCCCTGTTGCTGGCGGGGTGCTCCCCACCGCAGTTAACGCACTTTGGCCGGTCTGTTAGGGGTTGGGTTCATTGACTGAAGTGGTCATCTCCAGCGCACTTTACACAGCGCGCCGCCACCCTGCAGCAACGCTGTGCGTGACGGAAACCCTGACACCAGTGAGACTGCCCGACGCCGGATTTCTGCCGCAAGTCTTCTACAGTCACAGGGAAGAGGGCGAGATACTCCACGTCTCGGATCTTCTTGTTGTCCTCCTTGGTTAATATCTCTACCATCACAAGGGGGATTAGGCATCCTCTCTGCTTCATCCTGAAAACAGGAAGTACTTTAATATTGTGTTGTTTTAGCTATGAACTAACATCTCCTCGAATAGTTCTGAGTGCACCCCACGTATCATTACCTTAGTCAATCGCTTGCTCTTCGCCTGATACCCATATGCCTCATCAGCCCATCTCTGTAGTAGAGTGCTGCATCCGAATTCCCCCGGTAATGGCCTTGTCTCTCGTGAAGGCTATCGGTTGTCCGTCTATATCTCGGGAGAACGCGACCCATTTTTTTTTACTAAGGATTACCGGCTACACTTTCTCCCTGGTATCCTCTCGTGTTTTCTCCATAGCTGCTGGGCTGTTCGTAAACTCTTCAAGAACCTGGAACACGTTTTCGATGGGCGGTGGTGTAGGCGGGTGAACCTTCGGTGTCTTCTTCGGCTTCTTGTTCCGTAACACGTGGTCGTCATATTTGGTAGATCCGGGGCGGCCATCTTTTCCGATCGCGTCGGTGGCGGCGGCGTTGGTCAGACCTGTTGACGATTCTCTGCTAGCGATGGTGGCCGTGTCTTCCTTTGCCGCCTCCTTTTCTGTGCGATGGCGGCAAGTGACGGGTCGCTGCTCGGTCGATAGAACGACAGGTGGATATATATATATATATATATATATATATATATATATATATATATATATATATATATATCAGCGAGTAACACTTTGTTATGACAGTTTAATGAGTTTTGAGTAGCCTAAAGGTTCTTGATCGTCATTAGTCATTAGAATTTGCTTGTTATTGAAAATCTCTAAACTTTCATAACAATCAAGTTCGTCCTTACTACTGACATGTTTGATTAAGGATACCTTGTCTACTACATGATTTTTATCAAACGTATGTAGGGC
The DNA here is from genome assembly GCA_036346205.1 of Vesta saturnalis. Lineage (NCBI taxonomy): Eukaryota > Metazoa > Arthropoda > Insecta > Coleoptera > Lampyridae > Vesta > Vesta saturnalis. The sequence continues at coordinate 738,809 of JARFJB010000447.1, forward strand.
TACGACTGGCTTGTCCCAGCGTTCGGTGTTTTTTGATTTTGTGTGGTACGTGGGTGTATTTTGTTTGTTACAGATCCTGCCACAGTTCCAGTGTTCCAAATTTTTCAGTGCAATATACAACTTGATGCTGCCACGCTTTATAAATAAAAACATTTCATAGTGGTCATAAATGAGTTAAGCAGTGAATTTCAATGTCGAAATGTTTTTCAAATGTTTGTTATTTTTATTTTTTCTCTTCCTTTTATTGAACAATATATGAACTTTTGTTAATCAAACTTCGTTTGGATAATAAAACCTTAATTTACTGGTATACATCACATTAACCCGCATGCTACTGCCACATAGTAAAGGCGATCAGAAGAGCTGGAAGAAAACATTATATCTGAACATATTTGTAAAGCTTGATTTTTAAACACGCGCAGCCTGTTATTTTAACTGAGCAAACAGAATTAACAATTCAATGCAATTTTCCATATCAGTAACTATTTTACTAATGAGAAATCACAACATCTGCACATGAATTCTGTTTGTTTTTGCGCATTTAAATTAATTATTGTATATCGTGACACATGCGCTTTTCTGCAAACATTTCTAGTTAAAGAAGCACGTTGCAATGAGAAAGGTAAAGTGTAGAATACGTTTGATAAATGCTTTAAAACATATCGTGACAACGTTGTTTAAGTTGATTAATGTTATTTTTATTCAGGTTTTCCACCGAAAAGCGCTTAAACCCATTTGTAATTCTCATTTTTCTCTTCCGTTGCAGTAAAACGTTAACATATGTTGTTAACCTTTTTTGTTAAAAATCAGATTTCATACTAAAACTCAATTTAAACACACCTAAGAAAAATTTAGTGTTATTGTTATCATAAAGTTATATTTTATTTGAAAAACAATATAAATTATTCCCGTTACTTTAAAAGCAATATCCGTAGTATCCCTGTTTTAATTTATTTTCCCGATCACAACTAAATATGCAACGTTTGTACGTTACATATACCTGTATTATTCATTTTATTATTTATGTCTGTCTCATTTTGACAGTAAGCTTTCCTGAATTATCCGAGTGGAAAGATACACTGTATAATGGAAAATACAGCACTGACAAATTTCCACTTATCCTATTTTCATTTTGTACGTGAAGGATATATTAAAATTAGCTTTTTAGTAAAATTTTTGTGCAACTTTGCATTCACATATTAAATATGCAGCTGAGTAATTCTATTCCAATCTAGTTCTTACACAGTTAAATAAATTTTGAATCCTTCATTCTTGTTCTATTGTATTTCAGCATGAAGAATCTTTTCTTTCTTTTGATGTTGAAGTGAAATGCATAATTAGGTGCTTGAAGGAATTTAGGCAAACATTTATCTTTGCTTGTTAAAGGAATAACCTGCTCCTTTATTAGGATCCGTATAATCACTTGGGTTGTTCTTAGTAAACTTTTAGGAGGTTCCGGTCGAATCCTTAACTTAAATTAATGAATTTGTCATTACATGGTTTTCTTGACACTTGAAAGCTTTATAAAATAAAGTTAGGTAATATAAGTATTAATGCTTCGAAATTCAAACTGACAAAAATTACCGAAATGTTATGAGGCGTGATGTAATGTTAATTCTGAAATAAAATATGGCCCCACAATGCGGTGCCAAACGTAAGATGTATCGTTTGTCAATTCTCTTCTGCACAACACTTCCTAAATTGTCTGTTAAACAAATTTTATTAAATAACCCTGGCTAGCCTTTAATGATTGGTTGTAAGTGTAATTTATGTATTAATTTGTTATTGTTAGTAATTGTAATGATTATTATTACACATATAAACAATTAAATTCGATAATATACTGGGTTCCCCATAATCGACTACCCATTTTATTTTATTAATAAATTCCCTACGAGATAACTCTGTGGGGTTATCTTCTGGAGTCTTTGGGATTTAAGTTAATTATTAAACAGGTAGGCGCCTGTCACAAATAAGTTATAAATTAATAATTTCGTGTAACGTCATTTTACTACGAGAAGTTTGTTAGTTTTCATCAATAATTATTTAATTTTTGTGCTTTGAGACATTATTTCAACATCCGTTTGAACTTTCATGGATTACTCAGTCCAACAACGTGTGTTTTGTGTAGAAACTTACATAAGAAGCAATTCGATAGAAGAAGTTAGGCGTGCATTCCGGCGTCAGTTTAATAACAACAATAGGGGTCACGCGCCAATCGTAAAACTGTTAAGCTATGGGTTCGTCATTGGCGTGAAAATGGTTCTGTACAAAATTTGAAGAAGCCTGGACGTCGTTCGTACACCAGAAAATATTGAACGAGTTAAAATTGCGTTTACGAGAAGTCCTAAAAGGTCTGCTAATCGACAAACCCTTATCCTAGGAATATCAAAGGGAAGCTTAGATCGAATTCTTCAAAGGGATTTAAAATTTCATCCCTATAAATGGCACAGCACCTTAGCAATCAAGATAAAGGAGCAAGGTTAGCATTTTGTCAAGAATTTTTGGATTTACATCAAGGAGCAATTCACAGTCTCCTAATGAGCGACGAAGCAAATTTTTATTTGAACGGCATGGTTAATAAACGGAATTTTAGATACTGGTCAAATGAAAATCCTCGTGAAATCTTTACACAGAACCTCCATAATCCAAAAGTTGTTGTGTGGTGTGGAGTAGGATCTTTTGGTATTATTGGTCCATATTTTTTTGAGGATGAAAATAACCGCACTGTAACAGTAACATCCGAGCACTACGTAAACATTCCTCATTCCAGAATTAAATAGATGAGGATTACTAAACAATGCCTTACTATTCCAACAAGATGGGGCAACAGCTCATACCGCCAGAAACTCAATGAGTGTTCTGCGAGAAATGTTTAATGGCCAACTCATTTCTCGATTCAGAGATTTGCCTTGGCCTTCGAGGTCCCCCGACTTAACGGCACCCGATTTTTTCCTGTGGGGATATTTAAAAGCCAAAGTGTTTGCGAGTCGTCCAGGTACAATCGAGGAACTCAAAGTCAAAATTCGTGAAGAAGTTGAAGAAATAGACGAAGGTTTGCTACGTCGTGTAATGAACCACTTTTTATCTAATATTGAAAAATGTGTTGAAGTTGGTGGAGGTCATTTAGAAGACGTGATTTTTAAAAGTTAGAATTAAATTAGCCAAATATTTATAAGTTATCATAAATCCCAAAGAGTTAGCTGTAATTTAGTATAATAAATAGTTTGTTTTATTAACTAAAAAAATTTTAATGCAAATATTAAAATGGGTAGCCTATTTTGGGGAACCCTGTAGATAAAATGCTATCTTTCCTGTCCTGCTTTTATGATTTTAAGATCATTAATACAAAAACTGTCATCAAACTAACTTCTTTTGAAAAATGGCCCTCACAGTCGACAACAAAATGGTTAATGCAATCAATGGAAATCCTTTCATGCAGGTAACAAATTTTAATGCGATCATATTTTAATATTTATATTGACTTGAACACTGACGCTTTATAATAGATAAGATTACCTGGCTTATATACACCTGGCTACAAAGAATAATATTTGGGTTCTTTTTCAATCTGCTATAATTTCAAAATCCTCAGTAAAAATTTTATATTGTTTTTATGAAAAGATGCAATGATTCATTTCTTAACTAAACTTTACTTTTGTTGTTATCACATTTCTGTTCGTGTAAATGAACTTTAATCATTACACAACAAATTCCTTTTTCCTTTATCGGGACGCTCCAGCTAGCTTAACAATGTGTTAAATAGTTATTGTTATCATTCACCAAATTATCCTCAATCTGAAGTTATTAATTACCGGTACTTTACAATTAATTGAACTTGCTTTCTTCAGTATTTACACACACAGTGTTTATATAAACTTTTGTCATTAATAAATAGGAATCAAATGTGATGATATTTAATTAAGTCAAATCCTAAATGCAGACTATTTTGTTAACAGCATTATATAAAAATGTTCTAATTCTATGTTAGTCTTTTTCTTAATATTAACATCCTTTACAAATGATCAACGAAATATGTTTTCGTTCAGCATTTGTATCTAAACATAAATTTAAAAATAATTGAAACACCAATTTTCGTTTATTTATATTATCAAAAGGTTCTTACTTGTTATCACTTCGTTCGAACTGGTGAAGTAATGCTTGCGTTCCTTGGACCGGTGAAGAGGCCTCAAATGGGTTATATACTGCTGGCGCCTTGCTTTTTGTTCTTTTGAATATTTTCTTTAGATCTCTGTTGGGGATGAATACGATTCTAATTTTCTTTCATCAGTTAATGATTTTAGTAAATAATTGCTCGATATATTTACACTATACAGTTTTCACTTAATTGTTCCGTTTTAACTACAAACGGTGTGCGTAACAAACTACAAGCGAGCTACGAACGGCTATGACCTTAATTATCAATGTTTTTGTTTGTTATATTTTCTATATCGATTAAATGGGTCGACTGTCTTATTGAACGTTTATCACTCGCTATCAAAACATCAACTTGGAACACTTTCAATACGCACTTAAAACGCTATTGTAAATTATTACGCAACCTTTTTATTATCGCCAACTTGACAACATTTACAGTTTTAATTCTTTTTAGCTTTTCTTCGCATTAGTAAAGAAAATGTTACTTATATTCTCTTAACACAATACTAACAGAATTTTCGTTATAATTTCACAATTTTAATTGCAGCATAACTTAAGCCGCAGCAATCGCTTTTCAACCAACTCTGATCGTTTATTTAATGCGACTCTTTCTGGTCGCTTACTTCATGCGACTGACATTTAAAGCATTTCCAATTTACTATGTAAATACTCATCGAAACAAGATCAAGCTTTTTATCTTAAGATTAATATTATTATGTTCAAATACAAATAACCAACAACCATTAATGTCATATAACGGCGCGAGATTCGAATCTCTAATGCCTCCATTAAACTGATAGTATTAAGCCGCTTAGGTAATATGATTTTCAACTGTGTTGCTGTAAAATGAAAGGCAACAGTTTACAACACTCTCTTTTATACAAAGGTATCCTAAACCAAATGTTAATATTTTTGACCACAGTTCGCTCTGTCGCGGGGATGGGGTAAATTCTTTTCTTTAAATACAGTTTTACAACACACTAAAACTAAAGGGGCATTTATTCAGCATGAATAATTGTATAATAACACAATAGAAGTTGAACAAAATAAAATAAAAATGTAATTCAAACTTAAATAAAATATGCAATTTAAAATAAGTGAAATATAATTCTGGACTTGGCGTAGCCGGCGGTTAGTCAGTTATCCTGGACTTTGTAAACAGCGGATTGATTCTTCCTTCGAATAGTCACTCTATAACCAAACTAGTTAGTATTTTCAGGGTTTTTGCGGCCTAAAATCAATTCCTTAATAATACGGTGGAGTTGATTATCAAATTTTATTATTAATAAGGGTGGTTGAATTTCTATCTGAAAACTTGGGAGTTTTCTTACGGTGGTTAGAGTAGTTTCAAAATATCGTGGCACTCGCCCCCCATGCGCATATGATTGAAACGCATCGAAAGTATTCGACAAATATGCTACTATTCGGTTTATGTACTTCGCGTTGTATTTACGTTGCCGCTTGAGTTTATTCCTTCTGTTTTATATAAAATCTGCCTTTTTCAAGACACTTTTTATTGAACATGGTCGTTCTATAGCAAGGTTGCCACTCTGCCATCCAGAGCTAAATCCAGTTGAAAAGATATGGGCTCAAGTTAAAAAATTACATTTTAAAATGTTTTATCAATTTGTGATTTATTTTACATATTGGTATTAGAATTTGAAATACTTCTACAAAAATGTTTTCCGATCAAACAAGGAGGGTCTCATTAAGTTGCACACTGCTGTGAAACATAGTAGTTATTTCAACGTTTGTGTTCTTTCCTCTTATTAGAAGTATTTTAAATTATAATATTATAATCACATTGCGAAGCTTCATCCAAGTGTTTATAGTACACATTTACACCTACTATTACTTAATCTAAGAATTATCGAATATTTTTCACATTTTCTAGTCGGCACAATAAACTAATAGTGTGAACAGAATAAATACTTGTATTTGTAATAACACCTCCTGACGCATATTTTAATGTAATGATTGATTGATTCCTGTTGTTGGTTCTTAAAAATATATATATTTAGACCTGCGATGAACGATGAGATTAAATTAAAAGTTTATAAAACGTTGAACTTCATTTTTGCAAATCCTTGATAAAAACAGCTGATGTTGAATAGATTAGTTGTTTACTAACTAAAAAAATTATTTTAATGCAAATATGAAATAGGTAATCCAATACATACCTAAATTGAAATTGTTACAAATGATCATTCAATAAAAATGTATTTAGTTACGATATCAAGCATTAAAAAAATCGATAATTACTAAATTTATTCATTTGCCGTAAATTTTTAGGATGACATTTTTGCTCCCGAAGTTTTCCGATTATAAAATCGTTTAAGTTTTCCATATTGAAGAAAATCGCGCCGCGCATCTCGAGTGCCACGACGTTTTGTAACTGCTCTTCCTACAGTGTATTTGTTTTATTAAGGGGTATTTTTAATAATAAATTATGTGTGAGGTGTTTTTCTAAGAGTGTAAGTGTTTGTTTCTGTTCTGGTTAATTTGCAGTGTATAGAAAAATTCTGTGTTCAAGTGTGATTTTTATTGACATCTGGAAATAATTGCAATGTCGATTTGAACGATTCTATCTGAGATAGTTGTATCCCCCAGGTACCCTATCTTGAAAAGCGTAATTTGGACATATTTGCAATAATGCAAATTCAAGAACCAAACAATCACTAAATAATTCATCTTGACTTGACTGACAATAGTGTCACTATTACTCAAATGAATTGACTGGCTTACTTTGTCCTTCCGGGCTTTAATTAAAACATTAGAATTTATTTACAAGTCTGATGTTTAATAACTCGCAAACCTCAAATCTGATGAACCCAAGTGGCCGTGTAGTGTTAAGTACGTTGTGCTATCTAAATTAGATTGGATGAGGGAAGTGTTGCATCATGAGGGGCAGGTAAAAAAAATCAAACTACTAAAATTAAAATCAACGAGCGTTGCGCAGCGGTGGCCCGTTAATCTACTATTGGGGAAAGAACCACCAATAAAACCCACTTTATTCATAAATAAGCAATTGCACAAGTACATTAATAAATCAAATAACAAAAAAACAATGAAAGGGTTATATATATATATATATATATATATATATATATATATATATATATATATATATATATATATATATAACACAACACCATTAAATCAGGTTAAAGTGCGTACAAAATTCCAACATTAAGAGGAAATGAATAAAAAGCAGTTTAGTTACACAGAAACACAATAATAAAAAAACACGTGTAGTCACACGCACAATTGGGTCATAGATAATCAAAATAGAAAATCATAATAGAAATTGTAACACGAAACATGTGGCCCTTTTAAAACCAATGATGCCGGCTGTTAAATAAATAGGCACATAAAACAATAAAGCAAATTACGGTACATATAGAATACAATAACAGTAAAATTGCACAGGTAATAAGGTAAAGGCGAGGACAAAAGAAAACAGACAAGGATTTTACAAGTACCCAATTGTTTAGTGACAACTAAAGCACAAAGTGCATAAGTCACATTGTAATAAAGCACATACAAAGAGAAATCAGCTCGCAGGCAAATAATTCTACTTCAACAAACCGACAAAAAGAACTCATTAAAACAAAGCCTTACAATTGTAAGTTATAAATAGATCACTAACATCGTGACCGATATATAAGTTTGAATGCGTTAGAAAAATACCGTGCTCCCTTCTTCGGTTACACACTCATCTACACAACAAACAAAAACAATTTAAATAAAAATTCGAGGTGTTTAATGGTTATCTGATCTCGGGTTACAATTAGTAACCGCACCGGTATCAGGTACCCGTTCCTCAGCCCACCTCTACACAAATATAAATTTAACCAACGACCAACAATGCTAATTCGTACAAATACCAGAGTGAGGGCCCTGTACTATATTTTATTTTAGCAAATTTCAGCTTAATGAGTCCGCGTGCGAATGAGATACCCTCGCGAGGCAATGTTTGGTATTTAATATGTTATATAGGCTTGTAGCATAATTTGCAGCCAGCCTTAATTTATAAAAAATACCTACCTACACTAAAATAAATATTGCTTTTTAACATACGCGGTTTAACCCCGAAAAGAAAGACAACTTAGCGTTGGCGAATTCAAAAGAAACAGTACACGCAAGAATTATTTTAAAGACTACTATTTGCAATGAAGGTATTTAATTAACGCGGAAAATATTGATACTCCAAAATGTAACTGCCTTCTTTCCCGATTCAAACCTAACTATCATTACTCCCGAAATCAACCCCCGTCTTTCAAAAGTAATAAGAAAAAAAAAGAAACATTAATTTACGTTGGAACAGTTTCATATTAATTATTGCACATCTTAATTTTAAAAATATGCATTCTTTTGTAACAACCCTACATGTCTCTAGAAGTTTCAAGTAACCAACAAAGATATCTTTTGATCACGGCCCGTTCAGCTGTAATTAATCATTAGAGCAATGACATTTCCACATCAAGAGCTCGCATAAGAAATGCCAATCATTCGTTACGCCCCTTCAGTAGAGCATTCTTAAGCGTGCACCCCCCTAACATGTGTTATATAAACCCCGACAAATATCAGTTACAAACAATCCCACATTCCTTACACAAAACATATATAAATGAAACCTTTTGAAAACATTAACAAATTACGACGTATTATCAAAATATTAAAAATCCAGTAATTTTTTTTTGTATCGTGGTAACAATGGCGATTTGAACAACGTTTATAACAATACTAAAATTTTCGCGGTCCACTAACTACAATATCTAATTTAAACAATTAAACCTAATCCTTATTGGATTGCAACAATAGTAAATGGATAATGGAGATGTTTATTTATTTCAATTGTAATTTTGTCTATTGAAATGACAATGATTTCAATAAGGTAAACAAAGCTTTATTTTGTTACGCTAACCTTGATTGATTACATTTTATTAAACTTATGTAAAATTAACTGATTTAAGCATAAAATATTATGCTTATCAATTTCTTTTCAATGGAAATACTCTTTGGGAAAGTTCATAATGTAAAATTTATTTTAAAGGATATAAATTTTACGATTATTTAAACAGGAAAATTAAAATATTTTCGTACACTGACAGGAACTAAATTTGTTTTTGGGAATGAATACCGGAAAATGAACAGGACATAAGATATCTTTCTGGTATATGAATCTCAAATGTGTTTGTCGTATTTTGTATGGGAATAATGCGTTTGATTATTCTGGTTAATAGGAATGTTGTACAGGATAACATGAGGCTTTCGCCTAAAGTTGCAAGGGTTATAGAAGTACGGTTTGCACCGATAGCTTAAAGATGGAAAGTATTTGAATCGTGCGGCTTTCACCCATAACTCGGGAAAAGATTGAGTTCTCTCTACGTTGCTTGGGCAGGGAAGGTACAAAAACGCACGGTTCGAGAACCCACGAATTTGCGACTAGGCTAGAAGCGGCAGGTAATTTGATTGTGTATGCCGTCTCCAAGGTTTTGATACCAAGAGGCGGATGAACATGTACTGGTTGTGTATTTGTAAGTTAGATTCAGGCGTTCTGATTTATTAGAAAATAGATCAGACAGGTTTGGTTGATTTCGCGAAAGATGAGAGCGTTAATTTAAATTTGCGATCGCTTTGATAGGGGCGGAGCCGGATGTAAGGAGAATATTTTTGCAAATTTTATTAGCAGGGATACGAAATTCTGAGATTGATGCGCAATTGATGGATTTTGAACATATAAGAATACAATTGCGGGGATTTACAGCATTTAGTTAAGGAAAGTTAATTAGGATAAGGATAGGGATCTTTGGATTTTTGGGATAAGGATCTGGATCTTTACAAGTTAATGAATAATGTCACTATTGTTTGGCTTTAATTAATAATTGCATAGATCAGCACTTTACATTGATTGTAAACTTGTATAAGTTTGTCTAAAATTTTAATTCACTCGTATAAAGGTTTGCAACCACACTATAATTAAACGTAAATAAAATAAAATGGCTTAACTTTGATTAAAACAAAAAAATCTAGGTGAGTGTTTTATGGTTCCTAAAAAACCTAATTTCTAAACAGAATTCACACAAACTTGTAGTCGAGTCCTAATTTTTTTATTATTGCAATGTAACAACACATTAATAAGCAAATTGAAATTTAAATAATTGCTTTAGTATTAGGCCTTGACTAGTTAATTTCAACATATAACTCAAAATTATACCTAATAATTTCCTTGCTCTACTAGAAGATGTGTATATCCACTTATGTTCTATTTCTTATAATATTTATAGCGCCCTTTCGGTAGTCCATTTGATGCACATATTTCTTGATTGACTTGACAAATCACGTTTCTTCTTGTTTTGTATCCACTGTTGCTGTTACGGTTAACTGTATATACTCATTACTCCCCGATCTTCGTTCACTATGTCACAAAAGTCTCCAACTTCGGACTATTCACTAATGTTCTTGTAACAACTTAGATTATTTTACTTGCATATAAGTATTTATGTACACCCCTTCATACAATTCCTTTTAGTTTCACGCAATTATTTTATGTGAGTAAATATTGCTAATTAACTTTCACTAGTAAATGTAATAAAAGCTTCGCAAACATTTATTTAGTTCACGATGTTAACTTTATAAATATGGAATGTTGACGTTCTATTTACTTCAGTTTAAATGTTCAAACCCATTATAAATAGTTGTAGTAGTTTTCTTTTAAATGTACGTATTAGTATGTATAATAATATGTAAATTATATTATTTAGAATTCGCACACTTAGTTTTAGTTTAACGAAGATTTTTTAATATTTCCACTTGTTCAGGTGGTTAATTACTAGCGTGTAATTGTTTGTTGACAATTTATTATTAATGTGAATTTTCACGTTTGAATAAATTCTCTCATTTAAAACATAAGAATAATAAAATTCTATCATTTATTTAAGCACAATTACTATATCCGACACGGATGTTCTGTGAATTCACGGCGTTCTTTCTTAAACTACGGAATTACTCCATTTTTTTTCGACTAATAAAAATTAGTAATTTGATTTATAAAACGACCCTGAAACTTTTCTTAAATTTTATTTCGCATTTAAGTAAATGCCATAACAAACTTCAATAAACAACTAGACTTAATTACGCGGAACGTGGTTCCTATCATAATCCTACTCCTAATAATATGTGACTACCATAAACCTCAAAAATTAACTACAAAACTGAATAACATGATTCTCATATTACACTTTCTACACCTCTTCGATCAGTCGCCTCTTACGACAAGCAGTTGCTCTCTTCTGCAGGAATATTCTTATGCCTTCCCTACACAGCAATAAAAGCACAGAACAGCAAAATTCCATGTTCCCATAATACTTTTTATAAAAGATTTGGTGTGGAACACCACACGGCCCTCCAACCTACAAAGTGAAAATTAAAAGAAATGAAATAATTTAAATAAAGTTTTGTAGGATAACTATGCAACCTCTTTTATAAGAAGGTCATTACCAAAATAGGTAACATTCTAAACGGAAAAACATTAATCTATGTCAAACAGACGTTTAAAACTTCATGGCAGACAGAGGTTAATAGACATCTAGATGCTAACATAAATTAAAGGAAATGAAATAATTTTAATTTCAATTTTTTCATAATCACTCTTCTTTATACCTTCATAACGAAAACAGGCAACATTGTAAAAACAAACACAATAATCTATGTCAAATAGAGTTTAATAGACATAAATACATGTTAGCGTAAAAAACAATTCCAAAGCCGCCTACTTCTATAAAAGTATCGATAATACTCGATAATAATCGATGTGTTTAAGGTCTATATCTGGATATTTTTATACCTTTGAAATATACAACTATTTTAAAAATATTTGATAAAAACCAAAAACTGCCCCTAATAACCCCCCCCCCCCCCTCACTCCGCCACTGGATTTCTCCAAAATCTAATCAGTTCTAAGCCAAATGAAAACAAGCGGTATTTTCGTTCTGGAGTTATCGTGGATGCAAACATAAATCCACACAGACATACACACAAAGACATCCATACATGATGGCCAATCTTGGCGAAACTTGGCCAAAGGTTGTCAAAAGAGCTAATACGTCGATTTAGCGATAGTGAAAAAAAAGTCGATTGCATAACTTTCTATACCTACATGTGTATATGTAGGTTGGAGGGTAAAAATTAATCTGTGACCAAAAATAAAAAAAATATATGCTCACAATTTGTAGCACTTCAGAAGACGTTTAACTTAAAAAAAGTTCTAATAGGACTTTTTATAGTTCTATAGTTCCTGATAACTGGAAAACTTCTAATACCAAAAAATAGCAATAAATACTTTATTGGTCAAAACATGACCAATAAATATAATTGGTCAAAACATGACCAGTCTAAAGTGGGTAAAACAATATGGCAATTCCTTGAGAAATTAAAGACAGTACTTTTATGAAATGGTAATTTATTAAACAAGATGGTAAAGGGATCCGTTAACATTGAGTGAAAGATGTTAATTCATGAGTAGCATTAATCCCTTCACGCCCATGTTGCCACATGTGGCAACAATTCAATAACGGTGTGCCATCCCAGGTTGTCACTTGAGGCAACAAATTTTAAATTAAATTTCTAAGCTGGAATAATATTGCAGTTAGGTGGATATACCCTGGGATGGTGCATATTTATTTACTAAGACGATTTTGATTTGCTCGTTTAAGGTCGAACGATCTTACCGGCAGCAAGCGTATTGCATTCCGTTCGTGCAGTGTTAGTTTCGGCTTTCTCGAGTATACGTTTACGTTAAGGCGGTCATTATTTTGTTTGTATAAGTCACAATGTCCGCTTCAGGCGATTCGGAGCCAATTCAAGATTCAGGGTTTGAATATGTACCCAGTAGTTCCGATACGGATAGTGAAGACAGTTTAAGTGGTATTTCAGATAGAGACGCCGATGGTGATAATCAATAATATATGAGTCATTTCGCTGTACAAGAAGATCTGTTTTCTGTAAGACTCTCTTTCTACATTTTGCGAATGGTTCTTATTTTAGTTCTTTTAGGATACAAAAGCAAGTACAGTGGCACCCTTCTTGATTGTATTCGAAGGTATTCATCCCGGTGTCGTCTAAGACACCGAGAAATGAAATTGCCTGAAAACTGATTTGAAGCATTTTTGTCTCAAAGAATAGTTCAGCATGTATGTGATTAGACAAACGAGGGAAGGAGGTATCTTGTTGGAAATGGTACTCTAAGGGTATACGGTGTAATATGGAAAGATATCACAATCGCTGAAATGTATACATTCTTCTCCCTTCAGTTATATATGGGCCTTGTTCATTATCCAGAGAGTATTGGCGGCGTGACTTTTTGTTTGGCGGGCCGAATATGTTTAGTGCAGAGATAATGAGCAGAATCAGATTTTTCAGTATTCTAAAGTTTCTTAGATTTAATGATACAAAATCATTTGTTCCAGAAAGACCTATTACTCGGGTAGCTATGTTTTTCTCATATGTTAGATATAATTGCATGAATATTATTGATCCAGGTGAAACAGTTCCAGTTAATCAATGTTTAGTGCTATATAAAGGAAGACTTGATTTCAAACAATTTATAAAGTCCAAGCGTGCACTATTTCACATAACAATGTTTTGCGTATACCCTAGTAATCCAAGTTTACAGGGTTATACTTTTAATTTTACTATGTATTTTGGTAACGATATTTATAATACCGATCATATTCCTGGATCCCACTGTATCTGAAAGAGTTGTAGTAATTTTGATTCACCAACACTTAGAACAGAGACTAGAAATGATTCTATATAATTGGTATATGACCTTGAGACTAGCTGAGTTTTTACTCACAAAAAACACTTATGTAACTGGTACCATTCGACCTGGCAGAACTGTACCTAACGAACTTACAGAAATATGTCTTAACCCATCTGAAACGTGCTTTGTGCGAAAGGATGATGTTTAGATTCTCCGATGCAAAGACAAACGAGACGTTTTCATTTTGACTACTAAACACACACACGAGAACGTTATCAACCGTCAGTGTCTAATTACCTTATGTATCAAAGAACATCTCCTATTGAGTACTACAATGCAAATATGGGCAGTGTAGATGCAGTTGACCAAGACATTGAACCCTATGATCGCGCCATAAAAGAGCTATAGCTGGTTCAAAAAATTGGTTTGCAGTTAATTCAAATGCCAAGGTATTGTACCAACACTCTAAAGGAAGTGACATAAGTGTTTTAGCATTCACCAAACTTTTAATTAAACGTCTTCTAACGAAGCACTTTCCAGGATTCACAAAACTGAAACAGAAGTACGAAGACGAAAATAAAAATACAGAAAATGAAGAGGAATACAGGGAGAAACATTTTTTTGTTTCAACGCTCAAGGAAGAAGGATCTCGTCGTAAGCGAGGAATTTGTAGAGTATGTTATCAACATGGGAAGAAAAGAACATATACAACCAATTTATGTGTTATGTGCCCAAATGCGCCAATTTATTTGTGCTCAAAGCCACATTTCGACGAATATCATGGTTATAACTAACATTGACCTAGGTATCCATTTTTTGCTGCACCCTACTGTATTTTTATCAACTACGCCACTGTTTATTTTTATGTTTATTGCTACAGTTATTTTTATGCTTATATTTTATGAATGGTTAGAATACATTTGAGTTGTTTGCTAATAAATTTGCATTATTTACTATCTGCTTTGTTATAATATTTCCTTGCACCAATGTTACGCCAATGGATTAAATATAAGGATTTTCAAAGCCCTTTTATTATAAAAAGCATTTTCTTATACCTATAAATTAATAATAAGTATAAAAAAACAATTAAAAAAAATCGTTTTTTACCAAATCCAAAGTTACAGTCTCTTAGTTAATTTCCACCTTATCGTCATGTAATAACTTTATGTTGTGCAAGGACGCAAATAAGTATTTAGAATTCATTTTATCTACACTGTGGTTAAAGAGTTATCTTAGCAACTTACTTCAGTGTATAAAATTGTACGTTAGCAGCAAACACAAAATAAAATACTTTGATAGAGAAAATAATCTGTTATTGGGCCAGGTTTGTATCTATGGCTTATTCACTAAACCATAGAATGATTGTGACTGTAAGGCGGTCACCATTCGTCCCGTATTATACACATCACTTCGTATATGCAATTATTTAGAAGGAATTTGCGCAAAGAATAGAAATACGAAACAGATAGCGCGACCTTCAGATAAAAAGATATCTATGGCCATGTATTTCATTCCTAAACCATAGAATGAGGGCTGACTGTTAAGGCGGTTCCAAACTCATTCATCCACAATCATGGATTCCCAGCATCACATTCGTATATGCAATGTGGATTTAGAAGGAATGTTGGCAAAGAATAGAAATACGGAAGACAGATTAGCGCGACCTTCAGGAATAAAACCAGATAAGGAAAGCGCCATGGTATTTCCATTCCCTCCCCAAGGGGAAGGGCGCTGTTGAAGACCTTTCCAGGAACTCGCTTCATCCACAATCATGGATTCCCAGCATACATGCTATTACGGATATATGCAATGGTGGGAATTAAGGATGGGTAAAAGTGGTCATGTATAAGTGATCAGGAAGGAAGGAGTATAATGGTTCTGAGGGGGAAAACACTAACCCAGCATTCGCGTAGTAGCCGCACATGGTGTGCGTATACCAGTGACCATGCCGCTACGAGTGTATGAGAAAAACCTACTGGAAGAACCTTATACAGGGTAGACAGTAACGGGAATCGAACCCATCACCGATTCACTAATGCATTATTATGGAATGCTCAATCGTGGGTAAATAATACATTTTCAAAAAAATGTTCATTGTCACTAAGTTGGTCAAGGACACATAAGGAATAATCAATACGTTTTTGAAAATCTGCCACATAACCTTTGATGTATTTGAATATGAAAAGGGTAGTATTTATGTTTCTTTAAGATCCTCCCCACACTTGGCTGAATAATTCCTGTTTCTCTTGCAATAACTCTTGTACTAGTATTTGGTTGTCAACAACGGAACCTATTACCAAATACCATTACCATCATCATTTGTAACAGGCTTCACTTTTAGTTGTTTGGGTAAGCTACACTTCCTGTATCACGAAATGTTTGAATTAACCTTTCAAAAACCTTGTCATCGGGATGTTCTCGCTCTGGGTATTTTTCTAAGTACACTCTTGAAGTAAGCAAACTATTTTTATAGCATTCACCAATTATTTCTTGTTGTGAATAAACCATTATTAAACTGAGAAATATTTCAACAGACTCGGAAAAAATAACAATACACAACACCAAAGTCGCGCCCAATGTCAGAATTTTAACATTAACAAATGCGTTACCGGCAATTCCACAGCACACTACAAAACTTACAAGATTAGTCACAACATTATTTGTTAACATGTAAATTACAAATATTTTAAATCTGTCATGTACACGTAATATTGGTACCGAGCTTTCTACTTATTGGTAAAGGAAAGTACTACTACATTAGAAAAAAAGACGTTAAGTAGGCCTTTTGGGAGGATATTTCAATCTACAAATGATACAGGAACAGACAAATTCCAAAAATTATTAAATATGTTGAAAATATGAAGGTTTAGGTATAGGAAACCCTCATAGAAGCTGAAAGGTAATAAAGTATGCTAAACGATAAGCGTATATAATACAGGCTGTTCCATTTAAAATAAGCTGAATATTTCAGTATGAAAGTTCTACCAATTTAATTGAAAAAATGAACACCCAGTAACGAGGTGTTTACTATTCAGTCAATAAATAGACTAAGGGAACAGTATTTTACTTAAACCTAAGAGTAAACTTGTTGGAGTTAATTTTATTAGGAGATATTTCATTTTCCTAAAACCCTACATTTTCAAAAAAATGTATATAACTTGAAACACTCTGTACCCTTATGAAAGTGCTACCTATTTTTTATGTAAAATTCTAAAATGCAATAATGTGTCATTATTAACCTTGATATCCCATTTTTTTGGAGCTCCCTGTATATTTAAAAATATTGTTAAAATGTTGCTTATATTGACTTACGTAATATCACTGTATTAGGAATTAACGGTTACATGCCGCTTCGCCGTAGAACTCCGTGGCGTCGGTCGTGATTCACCCTGTATATATATACTATATATATATATATATATATATATATATATATATATATATATATATATATATATATATATATATATATATATATATATTGAGATGGTTAGAAATAAGAATAATACAGGGGCTAGAGTTATCAAGCTTATATTCTTTATAGTGCGCAAATTTAAATTGATTTGAGAATGTATACAGTTCGTTTTAATAAGAAAATTGGTATGCGAGAGGGAAAAATGGTTTTGATTTAACAAAACAGGCTTTGTGGGGTTTGTACAAGGTTGTTTTATTCATAAAAGCAATGAGCTATACCAGTAGCATGTGAAGGAAGGCCAGAACGATTGATATTTGTGGGTACGATTAGTTTCAGTGAACATATTTCAGTAATTTTACAGTTTAATCAATTTATTTAAGCAGTTTATAAACACTTTGCAGATATTAATCACATGAACTAGGTTAATTCTAATATGTAGAACATGTATAGATATATAAACTTTGAAAAAGGGTTATGATACGAACACTGTATATTAATATTTCACAGACAAAGTGTATAAAAAGTGCAGGAGAAGTGGTAGTGAGTTAAAAACATTGATAAGAACATGAACAACATTTGTACAATGTGATATTTAATATAAAATTACATTTTGTGTACAAAATTTAGATAAATGTGTTAACAATATGGAATTCTGATATGACAAAGTTATAGACTATGGAGTAAAAGTAAACAGTATTTGTGTTAAAGACAGTTATAAGAACATGATAAATTAACACTTCAAGTGATTTAGACGTTTTAAACGCAAGTTATGAGTAAAAATTATATTAAGTTAGGTTAAGTACTATATTTAAGAATTTTTCAAATTCATAGTTTTTTAGGATAAGTTAAGTTTAGAATAAATTATAAAAGCACACAATAGTAGGTTTCCCTGATTTCCATATAGAAATTTACATTATACATGTAGTATGAACATAAAATTAGAAAAGTTGGGTTAACTGCCTAAAATTTAAATATGAAGATGGAATTTCTGTTAAAATTAAGGTAAATGGTTTGAAATAAATGATTTCTGATATAGTTTTTCATGTAGATTCCGAATATCTAATTAGTTTAGGTGTAAAATACAGGGTGTCCGGTGAGGAACTGTACAAACTGAAATTGTATGTTCCTTGGGTCAATTTAAGTAAAAAAAGTCCCATAAACATAGGTCTGATTCGCAAGTGCGAATACAAGCGTTTAAAGTTTATAAAAGATCACACATTACTGAAAATTAATTTTTATTGAAAACAGAAAATAGAACTGCTAAACACATTTTAAACAAAGAAACATAAAAAAATCACTTCAAATGTTCAAAATGACGTCCTTCGGCATTAATACAAAGACGGCTGCGATGTAAAATGGAGAGAGTAGCCGCTCGAAGTACCTGGTGGTTGTTCCGTATTTGTTGACACGCATCCCGAATACGCTGTATTAGTGCATCTCTGGTATTAACTTTCACCTCGTATACTAAACTTTTCAAATGACCCCACAAATAATAATCCAAAGGTGTGAGATCGGGCGATCTCGGTGGCCAAGCATGCAGACCTCCACGCCCAATCCACCTATTAGGGTAAGCAACATTTAGATATTCTGTCACCTGTCGACTAAGATGGGGAGGAGCCCCATCTTGTTGAAGAAACATTTGTTGTCTTGTTAGTAAAGGTACTTCTTCCAAAAGCGGTAGCAATTCATTCCGCAAAAAGTTAGCATATGCTTCTCCTGTAAGACGTTCTTCAAATACAAAAGGTCCAATAAGTTGATCGTCAATCATACCACACCATACATTAACAGAAAATCTGCGCTGAAAGTTAGCTTCAGTTGTACCATGTGGATTTTCATCTGACCACAATTGAGAATTGCGTGTATTGTTCACTCCATCTCTAGTAAACTGAATAAAATGAATGGAACTAGTTGTGGATTTTCTTGTAGCCACTGGCAGAAATTCAACCGCAAAGCAAAATCTCCAGGTTCAAGGTGCTGAACGTTTTGTGTATGATAGGGATACAAAAGCCCATCATGTACTGTTTGCCATACTGACATACGGGGGACTCCCGTTCGAGAAGAAATTCTTCTAACACTCAACCCTGGACTCCGATCAACCATCTGTAGAATGTTTTCTTGCTCATTCACATTTAACTCCACAGGACGATCAGATCTTATTGAAACTGATGGAAATGAACCATGAGTTCGAACGTGTTGAAACACAGAAGAAAAGGTTTTGGTGATTTGGAATCCTCCTGTTGGGTAATCTTCGTTCATATTCCCTAACGGCAGCTCTCGCATTTCCATCACAAAATTCATAAATGTAAATGATGTCAGCATACTCTTCGTTAGAAAATTGAAAAGGCATTTTAAATTTAAATTGCAGTATTATCGTCTACACATGGGAAGAAGTCTACGTCCAATATTGTAATATGGAACAAACCTAATGAAAACATCCTTTGTAAGATGCAGTAACACAGTGAGTGAAATTTTACTATCATAACCCATTAATGCATTGTTTATTCTTTTGATTTCCTGGATTTATGTTTTTATTGATTATGTATAAATGTTTGTGCGACATGTTATCAATGTTATCAATATCTGTAAAGTAAATGAATCGGTGTAATTACCAACATTATATAATAATTTAAAAGGTTAAAAGTTTTAATTGATTTTATTTGCCAACAATAAGCTTAAAAACTCTATCCCCAAAGAGATAATTGAGTTAATCCGGAGCACATGTATATTTATATTTTTATTTAATCGATAATAGCGTTACAATATATATATATATATATATATATATATATATATATATATATATATATATACATATAACTCCTGTTGGTTACAGTCTATTCGACGTTTCGAAAGCTTCTTTGCTTTCTTTTCCAAGAAGGTTGACAAAGTGTAACAACCTTTTTTTGTGGTTGTATTAAAAAGTACATTAATTTAAGAATCGTTCATCTATTTGGCATAATATTAGAAAAGTTTTTAATTATTAATGTGTAGATTTGAATACTGGCAATTTAATTGGCATTTCCTAGAACAAATCTTTTGGGTGTAATATTACATAAATAGTTTTAGTTCCCTCTCTTAAAAAATTGGATTTATATTATGTAACAGCGCAACGCAAGAAAACTTTTACACTTGAGTTATTCTGAAAGCTTTTTGTAATTCAGTTAATGCTGAATGTTAACAGCAATAAGAATGATTTTTAATTAATTTTTTATATTCGTGCCATCAAGAAAATTTTGGTGGTAAGTTATTTTTTTAATTCAGTATAGTTTAAACTAAGCATTTGTTTGTTTTTTTAGGCACGTTAATTTGAACGTTAATTTACACCTTAATTTGAACGTTAATTTACACGATAATTTATACGTTAATTTGAACGTTAATTTGAACGTTAGTTTACACTTTTCAAGTATGCAATTTTTAAGTACGCCCTTTTTTATTTAATTACCTTGTATACTTAATAATTTTTAATGGCAAGTTTTACTTAAGTACTTATTTTCGCAAGTTTCTCTTCATTCAAATAACAAGAATACAATAAGTTTATTGGATTAAAAATTTCTACAAAGACAGAGTTGATCGCGTTATTACAAGACTCGCAAGGACGTTGTGAAACGCTATCATTCTAGCTGACCGTTCCTTATCCATATTAAACACTGGAAGCTGTCGTTTGGAAAATTGTTATACAGAGGTATTTATATAGTGGTGAATTTTTTAGTTTTAAGCTTAGCTTTAAAAAACCTTTTTTTCTTTCCTCTCCTTATTATCCATAAATTTGGTAAATAAATTTAATTGCATATTGTTATTTTTTGTTATTACTAGAAAGCTTTTAAAGTTCATTAAATATGTTTTGTTATTCCTGTCAAAGATAACATGGTGCCCGAGAATTCATTTAATTATATTTTAAACTTAATACATAATTTTTTTATTAATTAGGCATAAGTAAAATAATGAAGCTATTGGAACGCAGGCAGTATTTCAGGTGCGTAAATTGAACCCCCCCCCCTATCTTAATCTACTGATGAGTCAACGGTACTTTATTTTATACTTTAACTTCATTATTGTTATTACCATTTGGCGATAATATAATCAAGTTAGGTTATAAAAGGTGAAATTAAATTAAAATTAATTTATGACACTTGACAACCGCTATTCATCTAAAGCACTATAACTAGATTTTAATTTATGTTTTCTGCGTGTTACTGGGCCCTGGTGGGAAGTTGAAGTATTCTCATTAATGTGGGCTGAACTTGTGGTTGTTAATCTCATATTATTCGTACTTTCTTCATTTATAGTTAACATTGGAGTATATTAAAACTCAAGAGATAAAGAACTAGCAGACTTGGCCAATATTTTACAATATAATGGATATTCATTAAGAACTATTGATAAAACTATGAAGACTTGTTTCAGGCATCCCACCAAACAAAATATTTCATACGACGAACCCAAAATGTCAATTATATTACCTTATATTAAAGGCGTTACTGGCCTAATTGGAATAAATTTACAAAAAACATACTTCGGACTGTGTTTTATCCTGATTGTACCATCCAACAATTGTTATGTAACGATAAAGATAAAATACATGGCGAAAGTCAGGGAATGTATGAGATTTCCTGGAGGTTACATGATAGAGCTCAAGAACACTACCTGGCTATAAAACGTCATCTTCTTAACCTCTCATCACTTTAACACTGGTCATAAACTTAATACTGAGGAAATAAAATTGATAGCTCCCCTGTATAATCTACAAGAACGCATCATACGTGAAGCTATAGAAATTGAAGAACGTCCTAACGCTTTGAACAAACATGATGATAGTTCTCGTATTCCACCAGTCTGGAGAATGATTTTAAAGAAACAATATGCACCAATATTAATTATAAATAAAGAAAGTACGTATAATATGAGATTAACAAGCACAAGTTAATCCCACATTAATGAGAATACTTTAACTTCCCACCAGGGCCTAGTAACATGCAGCAAACATAAATTAAAATCTAGTGCTTTAGATGAATAGTAGTTGTCAAGTGTCATAAATTCATTTTAATTTAATTTCACCTTTGTCAACCTTCTTGAAAAAGAAAGCAAAGAAGCTTTCAAAATGCCGAATAGACTGTAACCAACACGAGTTAAACCCGAAATAAGTTTAATGTTTAATATGAACACTCGTGGAAACTTAAATAATATATATATATATATATATATATATATATATATATATATATATATACCGTTGCGTGTAAATAAATATAGTGCAAATAATTCGTTAGTTAAGGTTGTGTTAATAAATAACTGTTTTTAAAAAAATAATCGTTATAATATAGTATGTATCTAGGATGGTAGAAAATCAGAAAATACCAGAAGTAAAGTGTGCATTTAATAGAAACTTAGAAAGTGAATATGCATTTATTAAAAAGATAACCTCAGATAGTGATGTAAAGTACTTAAAACGTTCACTTGCACATGATGAGAAGGCGGGTATTGTTCAACACATATCGACACGTAAGCATAAAAAGGCAGATATTGCTACTTCCAGTAGTAGTACACTGGCGTCTTTTTTTCGTAAGAACACATTTGGAAATGAACAAATGCTAGCTGCGATTGAATGTACTTAGTCATTCCACAACGTGATCCACAATTAGTCCATTCCTTCTATGGATTGCACTAGTAAGCTAATAAAAAGTTGCATCCAACAAAAATGTGCATATGCTAGAACCAAACCTAAAAGTATTGTGTGTAACAAAAAGAATTAGTTAGCGCCATACAAAATGATTTTGGAACCGTCAATTTTGTAACAATCTATACCGATTGTTCAAATCACGATAGCGTAAAAATTTTACCTATACTCGTAACATATTCTGTAAAAGACAAGGGCATTCAAGTAAAACTTTTGGAAGTTAAAAATCTTCCAGGTGAAACATTATATCCGAATATAGTATTAAAACGGTTGACAAAAACGAATTAGCAACCAAAGTAATGGCAATGTGCGCTGACAACACAAATTACAATTTTAGGAGAGCAGCAAGGCATGTCCAAAATAACGTTTTTCATCAAGTTCAGTAGTACTTAACAGACCTTTAGTTGGGGTGAACTGTGCTGCTCATATGCTTCATAACTACCGTATTCAAACACCAGAAGACTACTTTATTATTGACATCGAAGCCATTATTGTCAAGTGGTTAGCGTTGCTACCTTCGATTCCAACCGTTAGAGTTACTTTCCCTCTCAAGAGCAAATGTTCCACATTGATTCTTAATAGTTTTGGTAACATTTTTTTTATGTTTGGTTATCTTCACTCGCAAGCTTCTACATTTCATAAATGTATGCTGCAAGTGCAATCAAAAAATCTTCAATGGTAGAAGTTATACATGGTTGTGTCTAATTTAAAGCAACAGTTTATAGAACGCGAAAATGTCCTTTTGCCAAATCAAGTTAACACTATGTTAGTAGCGTTATTAAATGAAGGAGAAGACCTAGCCGTAACTCAATTTAAAACGCCAATGACCATGTTATATACATACAGTCCAAGTCGCCTAAGACGGCTAGCGCGATAATGCGCAAACGATGAATTTACGCTGCTTGTAAAATTGGCGCGTATCTATAAGTCAGTGTCGTTTCTTGTTGTTTTGTAGATATATTTATTCAAAAAAAGTTATTGTATTTAAATATATTAGTACAATAAATGTAATTAAGTACCTACTCTATTTACAAACAAAATACATTTCAAATTCTAAAAATGGGGCTATAAAATTAATAAAACACAGAAATACCTAATATATAAAAAAATGTCATTCACTATCGCTTGAACTTAAATCACTAAACTGATAATCACTGTCACTGTCTTCATACACATTTATCACTAATTGATCAGTTTCTATATCTAACATGTTATCACTTTCACGATATTTATTTTCAATGTCAATTACTTTATCACATTGACTTTTCCACTCTTCCCTTGTCGTTGATTTAAATGCATCTTCGGCCAATTTTATTACATCATTTAATTTAAAAGTAACGTTTTTGTGTGCAACTTCATTTTTTATTTTTGCCCAAATGAATTCGATGGGATTTAGGTCCGCATGATAAGGAAGAAATCATAATACGGTGTGACCATGCTCATTCAATAATTTGTCGAATTCATACGTTTTGTAACGATCTTTATTGTCTTTTATAATTTTATACAGTTGAGGTTTAAGTAGCTCCGGCGTAAAGTGAATATCCTTTGTTATAATGAAATGTTGTAAATAGTGTAAAATTTAATAAATAAATTGGTTGTAAAACTGTTCTCATAAACACATCGTTAAACTAACTCGGGTTACAACCCGTTCACCAACAATAATGCCTTTGTCCCAGTCGGTAATTTAAAGGCGGTTCAATCTTTTAATTTGCCTAATTACCACAAATGTTTGCTGTGTTATTTCCACTTAACATTAATGTAGAAAAACTGCAATGTAACACTAATAAAATGATGTCGGACGCCAAGTTATTTTTTAATTATGCTCGTAATAACTAAACCGAGGTTTACAATAAAAATGTTATCAAAATGTAAAAAATAAAAAATATACAGACTATGTTTATTAACAGTTATATTTAGTGTTATATAAAATATATCTTAAAATTAGCCTTAAATAACTAAATTATGGATATAAATACCTGTTCGAAAAATTTTGGTACACAAACTTTTTAATAACCTCTGGTATCTAAGCGATTACGGAAATGTAAACCAAAGGTGATGTCATCTTTGCACCAATATTGCGCAATATCTTGAAATAACAAAGCTTTACGTTGTAAACCACCAAAATGGAATTTTACTTCTTATAAATTTTTCTTCATGAAATTTTGAATCCAATGTTTACTGCATTCTCTCGAAATTCAGATAAAAATTGGGATCTACATTTAGATCTGCATTAAAAGCAAAACGCAATCGTAAAATGAAAGCGTTCGTAAAAGTAAAATTAAATGAGTACTTAAAAGTGGTAAAATTAAAGTGTCAAAGTAAAAAAATGAAAGTGCCTGCAAAAAGCAAATGTTTTAATTTTTAGTATTACGAGTTAAATATCTCTTACCATTAAATCAATGGCACTTTTCACAAAATTTTGGCGGAAACCCAAAAAAGGCTTCTTAAATAACACAACATTCATCAGGAAGTGAAAAAATGGACGCTTTGAATATCTGGTGATATAGCAGTGCGCGAAAAATTTGCACAAAGAATTAAGTCAACGATATGGAACTATAAACCCCTAAAAAGATACGCACTTAAGTTACACCAAAATGCAAATTAAGTTCCTACCACATACTTATAATTCTATAATTAAAAACTTTTTTCTTATATTTACAACTAAATGAACGAAGAACGTAAATTATGGTATATTTTAATACAACTCAAAATGGGTTGTTACATTGTAGGTGGGTGAATCATAATTACACGTTGGCCCTTTGAAATAGGGGAAAATAACTCTTCGGTGCCGTCGTTACTCCAACTACGTGATTGAGTATGTCCTCCATGAATATAATTTTTGGTCTAAAAACACGATCGGTCTATTTTCATCACGATAATGTTTAAAGTTTTTGATATAATGTATCCTTTTTTCGCAAATATCGTTTTTCTCCATTAAAATCTGTCGTTTACTGGTTTTTCCATCTCAAACCTTTTTTTTAACCATTGGTTGTAGTGACGACTCTGAACCACAATAACCCAAGTCTTCGTAACCATTTAATGGTCACACGACTCCGGTCCGTTTTATGGAAGTTATAAATTACTCTTCTTATTATATTAGTATCATATTCTGTCAAATCAGTAACTGCATGTTTTTTCTGCGGCTTCTTCTTGGGAGATTTCAGCGTCACAGTACCATTATTGTTTTCCGACGATTCACTGGCCTCCATTATAATACGTTCTATTGTTCGCAGTGATATTTTCGTTGCATTTGAAATTGTTTTCTTGATGCTCGCCATGGACTCTGTTTCTCTTTTGTGACTTAAAAAGTATTGAAACACGCTGAAAACTACGTTTCGCGTTTAACCGCTTAAGATTTTTCCTGAACTGGATATTTTCGATAAACGCAATGCAAATTATTAAAATTAATTTGTATATTCGCTGTGAAATCATTTTCCGAAAAACAATAGTTGCAAAAGAGTAAGGATATTTATATGCGATTGGTAATGTATGTCGTTATTTTAATAGCTTTTCTCTTTCATTATTTTAATTAAATTAATCGTTAATGTGCGTTAGATTTTCTAATATCATTCCACATCACTAAATATGAACATTAATGTTATTTATTGAATTGTAATTACAGGATAATTACATATTTTAGTGATATATAATCAACTTCGAATTAAGTTATTGAAAAAAATGCACCTGTGGGAATGCATTATTATGCAGAATAACCATAAGTGAATAAAGGTATGATACGCCACTGCCTTGTATTTTTGCAGTACTCGATTTTCGGAATCATGAATCGGGTTGCGTCGGTTGCTCGCCTTCTTAGTTGACTAGGACTGTACGTATATATATATATATATATATATATATATATATATATATATATATATATATATATATATATATATATATTACATATTTCTGTATTTACATCAGTTCTACACAGATGAAGAGAAAATTTACATCGATTGGGGCTTGAATCTCGATAGCGCAGTTGGTTAGCGCGGTACTCTAGCAAAGTACAAGTCGTAGGTTCAAATCCTACTCGAGGTACATTTTTTATTTATGTATTTATAAAATGAATAAGAATTTTTAATTACATATTTACCTTTGAACTTATTCGTTCATAACATTATAATGAATGTTATGTACTAGTTACATAGTTACATATTAATTACCAAAAGAAGTATTGATTTTTAAAACATTAATTCGTAGATAGAGTGGTAAAAGCGAATAAGGCACTAAACCGACGTGATTTCAGCATGTAGGAACCCAAGAGTGACGTTACTGTGCACAGGATTTTAACTTTAAAATTTGAATTTTGGGATTTCGTTTATGGATTATCAGGGTCTTAACCTGACGGATTGCCCATATGATAATAATACTGTTGAGGGCAGGTTTCAACTGCCCGAGCAGGTGGAAACCCAGTTAGAATTTACATTATTCTACATACATAAAGACAAAATTTACATCGACTGGGGCTTGAATCTCGATAGCAGTTGGTTAGTGCGGTACTCTAACAAAGTACAGGTCGTAGGTTCAAATCCTACTCGAAGTAAATTTTTTATTTATGTATTTAATAAAATTAATAATAATTTTTAATTACATATTTACCTTTGAACTTATTCGTTCTTAACATTATAATAAATGTTATGTACTATTTGTGTAGCCTATTTGGACAAATGGACGCGACACTTTGAAGATTCGCAAACGATATTGCTAAAAAAAGGACCTATATGCTCAAATGTTGGAAACTCATTAACTGTTTTTCAAAAACAGCACCCTGATATTCATATAGATGATTCAACACTTTTTGATGGAATAGTATGCATTAAAAAAAATACAACCATTCAAAAATAAAAGAGTGCGAAGAAGTTTCTGTTTCTATTGATAAACATTGGGTCGAGCCTTTTAACCACTTCAAGAGTGAAGCTACACATCACAACAACGTTATACACATTTGGAGTGGAACAACACACGACCTACCAAAGTGGAAATTGAAAGAAATTTTAATACGTTTAACAGGCAACATTGTAAAAACAAAAACAATAATGCATGTCAGATAGACGTTTAAAATTTCATGTCAAATACAGGTTAATGGACATCTAGATGCTAACTTTTAAAGCTACATTTTAAGCTGCCCGTTTCTGTAAAAAATCAAAGATACAGTTCCAGCATTTTCAATCTTATTTAATTAATTCTTCATGCTTGTTTGCTTTGTATTAAAATATAGAAAGATTATGTGAAATTAAATTATCTTTAAGAATGTCTTCGCATGTTCTTATAAAATTAATCGTTATTTAGGTATTGAAAAAATGTAAAGAAACACTTTAAGTCCACATTGGCAATTTTTACTGCCAAATTACGCCTCATATCAAAAAATTACATAGAACCTCATTAATCGATATGTTTAAGATCCATATCTAATCATTTTTATATCCTTGAAATATGCAGCGGTTCCATAAAAATAAATAATAACTCCCCCCCCCCCCCCACTACACCCTAAAATCTAATCAGCTCCAGGAGAAATGAATCGAATCTTAAATACAAAAATTTTAAGTACGTACTTGTTAGGGTTCTCAAGTTATCATGGATACTAGCATACATCTACACATACGCGCACACACGCACGCACACACTCCCACACATACATACCCTCACACACATACACGCTCACACACCCACACGCCCACGCTGTCACCCACACACACGCGCGCGGACGCGCACTTACGCACACGCACATTAGCACGCACATACACACGTATATTTAGCGATAGTGAAAAAAGTCCATTCTATACCTACATATGTATATGTACGTGACAAAAGTAAAATGACAGAGTGGATACCCAATACGCAGTATCAAACAAGAAATACAAATGACAGAACTCGCAGAAGAGTAAAGCTCGCCATCAGGAAAACATTTGGCAAATGAAGACAGTGTCTGCAAATCTTCTTGTAATTAATAAGTCTAGGGATCTGTAATAAGACAAGATGCAACAAATATGGGATCAAGTTTAGCATTAAACTGACCAGAAGCGTTAGAATGTACGAATTTACGTTTTATATACTATGATTTAAGGGGGAAGATTATAACGAGTTGCTAGACATTGATACACTTTAAAAAGTCGTTTATTGATGTTTAGCCGAACGAATTAAAATTGACGAGTAAATTTGCTATCAGGAAGCATCACAAGATCTGAGTCCAAGAGTAGAATCAGGGGGTATGAAGTCTTTAAAAAATACATATTCACGTCCAAGTAACTCGAAGCAATCAATTATTTCATGCCAACAGATTTAATAGCGCAACCAGTTTTTGTCAAATTTTTTCTCTGAATAAAATTTTTGTCTTGTGACAGCATCAACTCCAAAAATTGAGGTATCCATTCGGATGACAAGAATAAGAGAAATCGGGACACTAGATGTTCTTTCAAAGACGTAAAAGCTAGGTCACACTCAGCATACCAAATGAAAGAGTATTAGTTTTAGCAAGTCAAGTAAGTGGAACGGTAAGTGAAAAACAAATTAGCACGAACAAAAAAAATTGTTTTTTATTACAAAAATCTGAAAATAAAAATACCTAAAACAGTGCGAAACTGAAAGGCCTTTGAAAGTGTAACCAAAGATGAGTACATTAAG
Source organism: Vesta saturnalis (assembly GCA_036346205.1). Classification (NCBI taxonomy): domain Eukaryota; kingdom Metazoa; phylum Arthropoda; class Insecta; order Coleoptera; family Lampyridae; genus Vesta; species Vesta saturnalis. The sequence goes on from JARFJB010000447.1 coordinate 768,446, forward strand.
GTAAGTACCAACATCAGTAGAATTTATTTATCAGAAATACTGGAAAAAGAGATTACAGAAACGATAGAATCCTCTTTTCGACCAAAAGACTCTACCAGAGCTTCCCTGTTTCTTAAAACAAACGCGTAGAAAGTCTAGTAACATCAGATTTTTTGCAACCATAACAATGTTTGACTTAAGATCAAGACCGCGAGGAGTAACATATCCTACACTAAAGCAATTGCAACAATGAATAATAGAAAGAGACGATGAAGAAGGTTTAGGAGGCACTGTAGCAGTTGCAATATTAGGCTCAGCGCGTGTAGACGGAGGTGTAGTAGAAGCAATAGAAGAATGCGAAGACTAACTAACATTAGCAAGCTTGGTTCCAGAAGATTATTTGTCTAAAATTTTTGGAAAATTGTTTTTTGTCTCTTAACGTGGGTTACTTGTGCTACTTTCTGTACCATCTTATGTACTATTTGCTGTATGACCTTTTACAATAACGGTTACATTCCTGGCTACAATTACGATTATTTTCTACAGCTAATAACTCCATCACCTCCAGATTTTACTACAGTGCATCTAAGTTTGGCTTATTTATTGGAGTATATGTAAACCATAGCACTTATTAGTGAAAGTTTGCAGTTACTCCATCTGCCCTTTAAGTCATTCAAGGCTGTATTAAATAACGTTGATGACTTTCTTGCAATGTGTGTTTCTCGTTGCTCACATACCAAAGTGTTGAAATTTTGTTTCTACTTCAAATACACATTTTTATTAACCGGCGCTTGTACTTACCACGTGTCTGTCTAGTTAGGTCCAGGGTAAGAATCTTCCCCACTGCAGTTTCACTGTTTGTCGTAAAAGGTGACTGATGGTAAGTTGGGGAGATATGTCTTATCTTAGGCAATCTAACCCTTCTCGAACCATATACCCATACGTATGTGGACCATTAGGTTGGTCTCCACTTAGCGCGGTTTGATTTATTGCAGTCTTAAAATTTTCAACTGCACACATTTTGCTTTCCCTTTTGTTGCACGCTATGGTGTGCATTCTTTTGTGTGAGTGCACCTCCGGATATGGTTTTCTTGAGTGTTTTTAAGCCTTGTCGTTGCACTTTGATTTGTATCGTTCCCCGCAATTTTTTTTGCTTATGGAAGCTTCTGAGTTGAACGCTTTGTAATGACGCAGTGGAGTGTATAACGAATAAACAAATTTCTACTGCCTTTCGCAAGCCAACTTAAACGATGAGAAATTGTCGCTTTAATAAAAAAGATAAATTTGCGGCACGGTCTATTTCTACACGGCACATTACTTACGAAACTTACTGTAGATTGATAACTTTTTTCTTAATCGGCTCGTAAGGGAGGCAGAGATAATTCCATAGTAATAATCAGTTAAGCGTTTCATCAGGTGCCACTCAATTTTTTGTGGGTTAAATTACTAGAATACAACAGAAATTGAGAAAGAAGTACTTTAATACCACATGTAATCTTAATAAACAATACAACAGCTGTATTTATTTGTGTATTTAATAAAACAAAATAATATCTGCTGATTAATCCCAGCATAAAAGCAAATAAAACGATACTTAATTTTTGGTAAAGCTTTACGATAGTAAACTAAATCTTAATCCATAGCTAAACTATAATCTACCTTTACGTAGAGTTATGTTAAAACGAAATATGATTGAAACTGGATAACTTCAATGTAATAACAAAGTTTATTTTGATCTATGTCAACAAAATATAACTGAAGCAAGGGTATATACTCAAATATATTGATCTAAGAAAACATTAACAAGTCAACGTTTTTCTGTTCATTATAACAGTATCGAATCCTCCGAAACAATATTAAACTAGCTTTACTCTAATGTTCGTAAATCAATTCATCTAATTTGTTCACCTAATAAAAACGTAATTTACACTAAAATGATACATACTTACTTGTTATACACTTACAATAAGGTTAATAACACCTATTCGAATGTAGTTGATTCGCTAATTATGCGTTGCTTTTATTTTTGTGTTTATTTTATCACATATAGAATTGTTTTTTTATATGAAATTGTAACGTTTGTTTATGATCACCAAATCCTAAGCGTCGATTTTATACGTATTTCTTTACTTGTGGCCAATTACAAGTCAGCTTCCATTTTAATAAATATTTAGAATTCATCAAAGCATTATCGTTTATAGTGACTAATGATTAACTGTTTGTCAAGTATTGCACAACAAGTACTGTGTGTCTTGATTTTTTCTGTAATTGTCTATTTTGAAGTTGTACAACTAAGTGTTCATATTTTAATATTAAGATTAAGTTTACCGTAAGTGGAGATACCAATCTATGGTAACTTTTTCAGAATTTATAGACGAACATAGCGGAATTATTAAGGAAGCGTAAAGCTTTTCATCAGTGTAATGAAGTTTCAAGTAAACTATTTTAAATTCAATTTTTAGCTTAAACTTGGGTGAATAGTTCACTTTCCTGCTTTAGATAAACAATTTTAGATCGTGTGCATGACTTTTCCTGGTGTAAGTTTTAATTATGTTGCGCGAAATTGAAGTATACATTTCGATTTAGACGGGTTTGTGAACAGCAGCGAGTGCCTTATTACATTAAGTATGTTTAATAGATAAAGGACACGGCCCACGCATCGAGCTAGTTTGGAGACATGCTTTTTGTCTGTGCGAGCTAATGGCTGCTACTATAGGTTCGGCCCGTACCACGATATCTTATCTTTATTGATAGTAAACGGTTTCATGTATTTCCATGTCTATGAGTTGTCAGTTATTGATTAGTTGCTAGTGGCTAAATTACAGTTACTTTACTTAAATTGTTTTGTACATAATATTTAATGTAGATTTCGTTTTATATTTGTATATGTATCTTTTTTCAGGTAGAAATTGTATGCCATAAATACCTACTTTTCTTGTTAACGTTTACTATAAGATGGTTGCACACCTAGTTCAGTTTATTTTGATTTAAATTAAGTAAGCTACATCCTTAACTACTATTACTCACATTTGTGAACTCAACGTACAGCCCACTTTTTTCTTACAACTAGTGTTATCCTTAAATATTTAGGCCTATTTCTACATTTAATTTTTAGGCATGATGGCAGGGTCAAAACTTCTTTTTATATTAAATTCTGTTTAATATTGATTAAAACAATTGTTTGAGTTTTATTTAAAAGTTATTACATTGTTACTTACTAGATGAACACTACTTAGGTCAATTGATATCTGTTTCTTTTTGTATATTCTAATTCAAATTTTCTATTTCAGCTTTTCTTTTCCTTATTACTTTTTTTAGACCTTTAGGGTTTATCTTTTGAAGGTTCATGCTGCCCTACTACTATTAAAGTGCATGTAATACTGTAATATTTTGGAGCAATTTTTACTGGGACGGCACTGGTCTTTTGCTGCTGTGTACTAAAGAATTCGGGTTAAACAAATGGTTGTAGACGTATGAGTGAGTGAGAGTATGATATATTGACACTGTATTAATGAGCAGCAAGGAATATGTGTGCATGTTTTGTTTGTATAAATGTTGTAATATTGTGCAATAATGGAAAATTGAATGCGTGTCCAAGAATGAAGTTGTTAGAATGTGATGGTGTTAGTGAAATTGTGCGAACATAAAAATCGCCCAGATGCGAAATTTTCATAAAAAGTTGAGTTATGGTCTGAATAACATACAGAGTGAATATAATTACAATTAATGGTTTTTTCGGAGAGTTGTAAGTAAATTTACAAATTTAAGATGACTACGTTTGTTTCGCATCCTGTGCGTCTTGTTCCATTTTCAGGACTTCGACGTGGCAAAGAAACGCACGAGATTTCGATTGTGATAGGTGGATTTTGGTGTTGGCGCGAATATGTTACGGCATTTTGGCAATATGGCGGGCAGAAGGTATAAAAGGAAAACTTTAATAATGGTGTGAGAGGGAACCGTTCGGTTAGAACTTAAGTAAAACCGATCGCGCGGCGTTTTTTGAGGGACCTTAGAATGGTCAGTGTTGGATTTTTATTTGTAATTCAGTGCTGCAGTACATATGTAAGTTACTGCAGTAATCCTTCTTGTCATGCATAAACATTACAAATAAAACAGCAGATTTGAAAATAACACGGCAAATGTTTTGTTTACAGTGTTCAGTAAGCGCGTTATTTAATAATAAAAAGAAAGCCTGAAGTAATCCTTAAAGTAACCGAATTAAAGGTGTGTCAATTTAGTTAAGAAATTAGTGGTCATCATTAACAGTGAAGGAAGTACTTGTGTAGAATCGTTAATAGTATTAGATCGATCGTACAAAGCAAATAAGAATTCTATTATACAACTGCAAATAAACTTTCTTTGTTTACGTTGAAGGTCAAACATTAAACTAAAGGTCCCATGTCAAATACGCGGGTGAACTACTAACGTTTGCGTTCGTTAGTGAGTTTAGCGGTCGGTTATTCAGTAAATATGGTTGTCTACTGTATTTTGTCCTAGTGTGGGTGCAAATGTGAAAAGGATTACTGGAAGCAGACCATATGGACTTCACTATATCACGGACAAAGGATTAACTATCGTATTTGTAAGAAATAGTTTTAGGTTTTGTTTAAAAGATAAAAGTACGGTTGCCTTTTAAGTTCATTTTTGCTTGTTGAGTTTGCAACTTACAAACATCGATATCGAATCTTTTCCTATCGACTTTATAATTTTCTCTGATTACTATTTGAAAAACAAAACAAAATGAGTATCTATTAATTGAAAATTTAGGGTTGTTATTTCATGGTTACTCGTTACTTATTTCCCTACCATAATGATCTAAATTTTCAGTATTTATTGCCTTTACCATTTACGTTACAATTCACTATTGATTAAATGATTTCTTTTATCGTATGTACTTTTGTAGTTAGTTTCTAATACATACATTTCATAGATATCTGTTACTTTGCTGAATCACTACTAAATGGTGGTACCGTTAAATAATTGACATATTAAAAATCCTTTATTAAAATTTAAAATTTTTTTATATGAAAATATTTTATGGAAAATATTTCTTTAGTTTGTAAATTAATATAATCGCTATTGATGCGGATGTAAACAAATGTTACTTGCAGAAACAGTGGTAAGTTTGCTCGGCTTCTTTCAACTTCGTTGTAATTAGGATTTCTCTTTCAGGCTTAAAATACGATAATTAAATACTGTTTCTTAAAAGAATTATGATTTAACCAGATCGTGTTAAATCATAACATAGAGCTGGTCTTCGATCTACAGAGGTAAAACAACGTTATATGAATAAATTGCTTTTATATATCTTACCTTCTTTTTAGCTTCTTTTCTTTATTGGAGCTGAGCTTGTACGTCATGTAACTTTTCGTCTCGCTTTGGGTTTTGCTACAATATTCTCTTAACTGGGACTGCTCGTAAATGACGTAGCTGTGCTTCAATTACTTTTGCCACGTTATCGTTAATGTTACATTGTCACTGGGGAATACGATGATGGAATTTAAACTATACTAAAGCTCAAGGATTTCGTTCAACACCAAGTCAGATTATTCCATTATCGCATGTACTAATAAACATTGTATTGCTGAGTTTACTTTCGAACCTATCATACTTCAGCAGGGCTTACTACAACATCTACACAAAACTGCATTTAAATTAACCATGTTACAAAGAATTTTAATAAACTGCTTACTTTTGTTACAATATCAGTGTCATATTGGTATTCGATTCATTTGACTTTCGTAAAGATTTCATTAAAGTAGAACTGTTATAATTTGATCAAACTATTATTTTGTGCACATATTTGAACCAAATTTATTACTGAACTTTTACATAAAACACTCAGATTCATTATTGATACCGTTTCACTGTTTGTGTGTTCTTGTTTTTCGTTTCTTTGTTAGATAAGCGTTTCGTCAAAGTGAACAATGGAATTCATTCAACATGCTGATACAATAATGCCTCGGTGCTTTGTAAATAATAATATGAATTACTCTTAAGTACAACTCTGTGTTTTAATAAGTAATATCGTCAATTTGACATACCGATTTGTTTGCGTTTTACTTAGTTACACATGACTACATGATATCTGTGTATTTGTGTGTTGCCAGATGTACACATTCTTTGTGTTGCTCCTGATGTACTCTGAAGCCATTTGGAAATTTTTTAATATATAAGGGTTGGCCTTTCTAGTGCTTTTTTGAAGCCACGTGTTTGTACATATTTACAATTACAAATTGGTCAATATATCCATTATTTAATTTAGTTTTGTTATTTATTTGTGTCAACTAGGATAATATTTTAGCATCAATCTGTGTAAATTTACCTAATGGGTTACACCCACTAAAAATTGAATAAACCTTCGGATATTTTGAGTTTAATGATTGATCTGAAACTGCTTTATGAGCCAAATCGATTACAAAATTTAAGTATTTTGCACTATTTGACAGTCAGTAAAATGCAGAACACGAATAACAGAATATTTTTGTTAAGTATAAATTACAGATTTGAAGTATTAAAATTCAAACCTATTGATGAATGTTTAAATATGATTTTAAAACAGAAAGTACTCAGCCGATATTATCTATAATAAGAGCACAGATTAAATTTTTCAGCAGCTAACGAATGCTTTGTTGATATAAAAACACTTAAACCGACTTTCTATTTTGATTTGTTTTCTAAATTGGGTAGTGTTTGTTTAATTCAGAGTTATATAACAGTTAGAAATATAAATTTATGTGTATACGAGGGCTACTTAGAAAGTATTCAAATTCACTTGGAATTTTCATATGTACGGGGGATGTTCAATAAATTTACGACGACCCGATCAATTTCTTTTCAAGTGTGATTGAATTTGAGTTGTGAATAGTTTTACTGAGTAAGCTACAATCCTGTCTTCACCCGTCAGATAGGATTAATTTAACATCCCGCCTAAGAGTGTGGTGGCACCTAGAGACAATTTTTCCTGGACTGATTATTGTGAGTTGTAGATGTATGGTAAGTGTTTGAAATTACATTTCAATCATTTTACTCCTTGTATCGACCCCGTCCATTTCCACTGTAGCTGGCTTGGCAACCCGCTTACTTCAGTAAGCCTGCACGACTCCTAGTGCGGTTTGGACGTTTAACCAAATTCAAATTTCAAACATTAGGCTATCTATTTGGCAAAAGAACTAAGTATACAAAAAGTTCGGTGTATTGTGTTATTTCGGATTAAACTGTAACAACATTTATTTATACGGCCGATGAAGATCGGTTTCTAGATTGATCAGTATTATTAATTTCGATCGCTGTTGTTTTAATTATTGCTGTGCAAACACAGCAGATTAACCTGGCCTGAGGCAGAAGAACAGAAAATAGGAAAACGGAACCGTTTCAAGAAAAGTATCTCGCGTTTCAATTTGATAGCTTGTAAATTGTTGTTGAGAGAAAACAATCTAAAACAGAATTTTAAATTAAATATATTCTTTAACGTTCACACATTCTCATTTTATACAAAATCCCAATTGTAACAAAAACAATTTACGTTCTTTTCTTATCCAAAATTTTTTATACATGTATTGACATTTTCATTATTCACATTGCTTTTGTAGGAAACATACATAATATTTCTTATTCAAAACATTTGGTTAATATTTGAACACGCGGGTACATAGTAATGCTAAACAATAGAAGGATAAGATTAAATATTTAACTACGTGCAAAGTAAATAAAAGTCAAAACCAAATGAATTAAACAAGTTTATCTTTTCAAAGCAGCAACTTTAATCTTTGAGTTTCCAGCAATTAACAATTGTATAATTCATTTTTGCAGACAAACAAGTAAAACTAATAGCTGAAGCTCAACAACAGCTGGGCTAGTCAATGTATGTCGGCTTATAAGTTATGCAAGAACTTCCTACAGGTACACAAGCAAACTTATTCCATTTAATATTTAATAGCAGGAGGAAGTTAAGTTTAGTCAGTACATGAGTTTGTGGGTTTGCGGTAAATATAGTATTATAATGTAACGTTTAAAGCAGTTCCAGATCTCAAATTAGTATTTACGAATTAATTTTGTTGTAATTTCTATTTATTGCAGTCAATTAAAATTCTGCATAATTGAGCTGTATAATCAAACAGTTTAGAATGAAATTTGTCGGAATTATTAAACTGCTTAATGATAAAACACTAACTTACTAACAACGCTTTGCCATGTTGTTTGCTTTAATAGATTTTAATATGTTAAAAATCTAATAGTGATTCTGCTCATAATTTTAATTGTTAAACTTTTGTTTTTATGATTTAAGCATACCTAATGGGTAGTACAACTCTACAAATTTATGTTTGTGGAAACTAAGAGGAAATTCTACAATTCATTTTCATTATAATCATTGATTTCATTTTATACAAACGTTTGGTTCTTAAGCAAATTACTGCCGTTTAAAGTAATCGAAAACTTTATTCTAATTTATTACGTCTATAATTTGCGTTATTACAACAAACAATTTTGTATAATTAAACAAATTAGATAACTAATTAAAACTAATACGGGTAATGCAAATTAAACTTAATTTAACGGCTTCTATTATTTTAACTAAAGTCCTAATTATTAGTAATATAAATGCATTAGTTACATTTCTTCTAAATTGTAATTTATTTCAAAGACAATTTAATATACTTTGAAATTCTTAAAAGTTTCAGTAAATGCCCCTTACATCAAAAATAAGATTAGCAATACAAGATATATATATATATATATATATATATATATATATATGTTGAGATGATTCAAATTACGTGCAAGTAACTATGTAATTTGCATAGTGAAGTTTTACTTTAGTTAGTACGAAATGGTACATTTCATTAAATAATTCTGGATAAGAATGATTGATAAACATTGAGATGTTTGAAAAAGTTAAATATTTCTTAATATAATTTTAATAATGTTAAAATAAGTAATCGACAGCACAGTACATTGAAGTATAGGGTATGTTTGTTATCGTTATGAGTTAATTCAAGTTTTCATTTAGTTTTGTAAGTTTATTTAAAACAATATTCCCTAACGACATGTGATACAGGTTGTAGTTGACAGAAATAATGTTAAAACTAGATTTAGGCTGGTATCAATGTCGCAATTGACATGTACGCAGCCAAGATTAGTAAAAACATTCGTATTAGTGCGTTTAACTCATATTAGTGCAAAAATTATGAAAAAACAGAATAAACAGATTAGTGAGTGACTATAAAACATAAATCATGCAGCAGCTCTGGGATTATTGTGGGTAATCAACATTTTATGACATTAAACTAGTGAGTGACAACATTCCGACACTAGTCGTAGAAGAACTTATGAACCTACGAAAGTGGAAAAATAAATTAATTTGTGACTTGAACATTAAGTTTAAACCTTACATTAACAGTTATTGTGTTTAAAAGTGTGAAATTTAACATTTAAAATTATATAAACAAAATGAGGTTATGTTTTATCCTCGCATAAAAATTTTTGTAAAAAGTATTTTAAATTGAGACAATTTATATAAAATAAATTAGAAGAGGCAAAAATAGTAAGGTAGCCTCAATTTTATGTTATAATTCCTTATATTTATGTCCATTTTTGTTAATTTTAGTTTTTAAGAGTATTGGTAGAATTTAAATAATTTTCCTCTCAAATTGGCCGTAGGCATGTTTAAGATGAATATTTGGGTGTAGTAGTATCCCCTATTCATGTAGAGGTAATTTCCAGGCTTGTAAAATTCATAGAATTAGTGTAAATTCAATAAATAAGTGTAAAAATTAACGTAGTTATGAAGTGTAGGAATTAGTCCGTGTTTGGTTTCAAATTATAGACAAAATTATGTAGATTATGGAAATGTTTTTAGATTTAAGGAATGTTAAAGGGGGCGAAAGTTATAGGGCTTTAAAGAAATATCGTAATGTAAAAATTACAGTAGCCAATCAAAATTCAGGGAATATTCTTCGTAACTATAGAAAAACATTCGAAGATTTGGTTGTCGACCAAAATCATATAAATACAAGTGCATTAGCTTCACAAACTCTCTTGATTTTCATCTTTTGCAACAACTTGCCAAAGTAAGCTGTTGCCAAATTTTTTGAAAATAATTTTTAAAACAAATTAATGTCACTTCGGTAAATTAACAAAGTGCGATTTAGTATCGGAAGTGTTAACAAAACAAGTGATAGTCTTTTGTCGGGAAATAATTAAATTAAGGTTAGTTTACCTTTTTAAATTTCAAATCGGAAGTTTTCGATTAGTTATAAAAATATTTCCGCAGTTTCGACTTTGTTTGTTTTTATATTTATATTGTGAATGTTGGTATGGATATTTAATTGTGTTGTCTTCGTGTTTTTATCATTATACACCTTGTTTATCAAAAGTGTGTTTAATTTACAACAATCTTCAACGATCCATGCTTTTCAAAATTTATTTTGAAGTTAATTAAAAAGAAGTGATGAGCCTAAAAATAAAGATTCGTCAATATTCTAATAACAATAGTGAAACTTACCTAAATGAATAAGCTGTTCATTTAAAAGAAAATTTGGATGTTCGAGGAGCAGAGTTACAGTTCGCAGGAGCTGTTGTCTTCAATCAACTTCAGCAGCAGTAACCCACAAAGGAGGACATTGTATGTGAGTACTTATTGTTGACATTGATACTTTATTGTTATGTTCATAATTTCAATCTTTGTAATAATCATGATGTGCAACAACAGGTATGCATGTCAAAAGGATTGTTATTTGTCCTAAAAATTTAAATGTTTTATATTAATATTGTTTTTATTCAGACGTAGTTATACTTACTTGTATGTCGAATTTCATTTTAGTTGTAGTCAAATCATATGTTTGCCTATTCACAGCGCATGCCCACGTATACTTTCAAAAGAATTTTGTTATGTACAGGGTGTAACACAGGTATTAATGCAATTAAAAATTATAATTCAGTTTACTTCAATCAATTTAGATACGAATAATTTTGTGAATTATTATGCAGGGGAAAAAAAAAAACAGTTTAGAATGAAATTTGTCGGAATTATTAAACTGCTTAATGATAAACACTAACGTTGCATCTAATCGACTTTGCCATGTTGTTTGCTTTAATAGATTTTTAATACTGTTAAAATCTAATAGTGATTCTGCTCATAATTTTCAATTGTTAAACTTATTGTTTTATGATTTAAGCATACCTAATGGGTAGTACAACTCTATTCATTAATCTTATGTTTGTCGGAAACTAAGAGGTATAATTCGTACAAACCTTCATTTTCATTTTAAAGATAATCAAATTGATTTCAATTTATATACAAACGCCTTTGGTTCTTAAGCAAATTACAGTGACCGTTTAAAGTAATCGACAAACTTTATTCATAATTTATTTACGTCATATTATGCAGTTATTACAACAAACAATTATGTATATATATATATATATATATTAATATACTATATATATATAATAATAGTAATGCAAATTAAACTTAATTTAACGGCTTCTATTATTTTAACTAAGATCCTAATTATTAGTAATATAAATGCATTAGTTACATTTCTTCTAAATTGTAATTTATTTCAAAGACAATTTAATATACTTTGAAATTCTTAAAAGTTTTAGTAATGCCCCTTACATCAAAAATAAGATTAGCAACGTAACAATGATACAAGATATATATATATATATATATATATATATATATATATATATATATATATATATATATATATATATTAAATTAATTATATACGGCTTCTATTATTTTAACTAAGATCCTAATTATTAGTAATATAAATGCATTAGTTACATTTCTTTAAATTGTAATTTATTTCAAAGACAATTTAATATACTTTGAAATTCTTAAAAAGTTTTAGTAAATGCCCTTACATCAAAAATAAGATTAAGTACAATGATAAGATATATATATATATATATATATATATATATATATATATATATATATATATAGTTATATATATATATATATATTATATAGTATATAATATCATATATATAAATTACAATATATTAATACTTAATTTGAGCTTCTATATATTTTAACTTTAAGTCAAACTAAAATTATTAAGTAATATAAATGCATTAGTTACAATTATTTTACAATTTAATTATAATGATTCAAACACATTTAATATACTTTGAAATTAATTAAAAAGAAGTGATGAGCCTAAAATAAAGATTCGTCAATATTCTAATAACAATAGTGAAACTTACCTAAATGAATAAGCTGTTCATTTAAAAGAAAATTTGGATGTTCGAGGAGCAGAGTTACAGTTCGCAGGAGCTTGTCTTCAATCAACTTCATAATATACCATATATATATATTTATATATATTATTGTTACATTGATATTTGAATAGTTATTTCATGTTAAAATAAACTATTGTAAATATTGGCTCCCCTAATTATTTTAAGGAAATTGTCAAATTTAAAACTTCTTAAGGAAAAAAGTGCTTTTATGTTACAATTATTTATTGTTCATGTTTCGAATTTTTTAGGAAAACTTAAGGTTTTTGCGTAACTGGTCAAGGTTGCTTTGCTTAGACAACTTAAAAATTTTTTATTAATGTCATTTAACAGATTAATTGTTCAAAAACAATTCATTCATCATTAAAACTTATTTGGGACAGATTATTACTTTTAAAGAAAAATTTGTTTATAAAATGAATTATTACACCATTGAAGAAAAAGTAAAATTTATTGAATGGCATTACTCTGGCAATTCACTTAGAAATATCAGAGATTTGTACTCTGCTAGTTATCAAAACCGGCAAATTCAATGGTCAATTTCAAAACTTATCAACTTATTCAAATCTACCGGTAACGTTAATAAGCCATGTAATTGTCAAGATATTAAACCTCTGGGGCAAAATGACAGAGATTTGGATGTTTACTTAATGTTGTTGAAGATAAAAATAAAAGTGTGAGACAAATTGAGTGCAGTTTAGAATATCACACAGTATCGTCCATCGAATTTTGAAACGACAAAATCCAGTGTTCAAGTCTTTCAATATAGCTTGCAGCAGGAAATTTTGATGAAGATAAACTCATGAGAATGGAGTTCTGCAAATTATTAGAGTATCAAACATGGATAGAAACTTTCTAATTTAATTTATTCCCACGAATGTTCTATTTAGCTTAAGTTATTCATAACCGCCAAAATTTTCGTTACTGGAATACTGAAAATTTGCAATTTAATCAATAAGAAGAAGTCAATATAACACAATTAATGTATGATTGGATATGGCTTAAATTAATAGGTCCTTTTTATTGATGGTACGTTGACTGGAGACTTATCTTCAGCTGCTTCAAGAAGAAATTGCCCAGCTGTTAGACTTGAAACCTGGAGGAAGACATTTGGTACCATCACGATGGGAATGTCAAATAAAGTGTAATCGTACATGAGTTTTAGACTTTACGTTTCCCGGCTGTTGGATAGGTGGACGGTTTTCATAAATTGGAGCACCAAGGATTTCCGTACTTTTCCGTTGGGTTATTTAAAAACAAATTAACAACAGTGAAAACTCGTTTAACAGTCTGATCGACTTTAAAAGTAATCTGAGCAAGTCTCCCAGTACATGCTCGCAAACGTTATAGTTTTATGAATCGACTTGGATATTTTAAGCTGCAAACGTGATTATTTGAACACTTGATCAAATAGTAGAAATGATGGTTTTATTATTTTCCAATTTTTATAATTAATTTGTTATTAAAACGCAATCTTCTTGTTTATAACAATTTAAATTTTCACTTATTGTAATTTATCCTGACACTTAACATGGCTTATTAACGTTACCGGTTACGAAAAGCCCTTAAGTTTTTCCTAATTTTCTCAAAACTGGACTAACCAAAAGTAAATGCAATTGTAACATAAGAACAAGCGTTCTTTAGGAAGTTTTACAAGTGACATTTTACTGTAAAATAATTAGGAGCCAATATTTACAATAGTTTATTTTAACTTGAATTCATATGTCCAGAAATTCAAGAGACACAGTGTATATATATGATATATATATATATATATATATATATATATATATATATAATTATATAATCAAGCTAATTTAACGGCTCATTATTTTAACTAAGATCCTAATTATGAGTAATATAAATGCATTAGTGCATTAGTTACATTTTTTTAAATTGTAATTTATTTCAAAGACAATTTAATGTACTTGAAATTCTTAAAAGTTTTAGTAAATGCCTTACTTAAATAGATTAGAACGTACAATGATACAAGATACATATATATAATATATATATATATTTATATTACTGATAAAATTTATACCATTAAGGCTTCTCATTATCTTAACTAAGATCCAATTATAGTTTTAATGCATTAGTTACATTTCTTTTAATTGTAATTTATTTCAAAGACAATTTAACATACTTTGAAATTCTTAAAAATTTAGTAAATGACTTACATCAAAAATAGGATTACAACGTAACAATGATACAGATTATATATATATATATATATATATATATAATTCCAGTAATTAATAACGGCTGTATAAGTTTAACGTATTTTTGATATAACAGGGATGCAGCCTAAATTAAATTGACAACTATTTATACATCAATTTGAAAGCTGTAAATATTTATTCCTTCTTCAGTCAAAACTAAAATGATAAATACAATACTAAATAAATATAACATTATTGCTTACTGTATTTAGATTATAATGAGATTGGCAAACACAAAAATTAAATATCATTGAAATGTAATATAAATGACAACTAAAACTGTAACTATCACGATTAACAACAAGGAATACGTATAAAATTTTTGTTAACAATGCAATCTGTTGTTAATTGTTAAAATATTTGAATATATAACACTAAGTTTTGAGTATCAGTTTTTTGTTTAATGTGTTAGGTTCTCTATTAATATAAAGCATTTCTAAAATAAACGTTTGAAATAATTATTTTCTGTGGTTAAAATTTTACTTCATTAAAATTTGGTTTATGACTAGTTTCTAGAGAATGTATCGTTAATGCACATGATTCTTTTTATTTTTAATATCACTTTTATTGAAGTAATTCTATTTTGAGGTTTCTTTGAGTTTGTCCTACGTATATATATATATATATATATATATATATATATATATATATATATATATATATATATATACTGCTTAAAAAAATTAAAGGAACACTTTTGGATAACCCTGTAATTTTTGGCTTGCTGTTATTAACAAATGAAAATTATATTTTCATAACTGATTTGCATTTTATTTTAGTGATTTGATAAAAAATAAACGTAATTATGCTCATTTATTCGAGATAAGTTTAATATTCCACAGCAAGTACAGAAAATAAAGTGAAATATTCACATTTAGGTTTTATGTTTATAGAGCATGACAGGTTGTAGTTGTTGAATTCATTATCTGTCAAAATGAGAGATAGAAGTCGCTCGTGCTATAGCTTTTATTGAAAATGGTGTAAAAATTCGACAAGTAGCAAGAAATTTTAATTACAGTCCATCAGTTATCAAACGTGTGTATGATCGCTATAGAGAGAGTGGACAATATAAAAGACGAACCGGACAAGGTCGAAAGCGAAAAACTACACAAATTCAGGACCGATATTTAGTAGTTTCTTCTTTGCGAAATCGAATAGCGACAGCAAAAGACCTTCAAAGTACACTTAGGATGGCTCATCAGGTAACCATTTCTGACCAGACTGTTAGAAACAGGTTACGGGAAGCAGATTTAAAACCAAGAAGACCGGTACGAAGACATGTTTTAACTCGACATCATAAAACTTTGCCATTATGCTTTGCTCGTGATCATTTGAGATGGCAACTTAGACAATGGAGACCAGTACTATTTACAGACGAATCAAGATTTCGTCTCACTCGTTGTGATGGCCGGGTGCGTTTGTATAGACGTCCCAATGAACGATACTCCGCTGTTCCTGTACAAGAAGTATCCTGATTTGGAGATGGTTCGGTAATGGTCTGGGGTGGAATAAGTTTGGAGGAAAAGACCGATCTTGTGGTGATACCAGGAAGTCTTACAGCTACAAGATATATTGATATCATTCTCTCAGATCACGTTATCCCTGCAGCATATGGTATAGGCCCTGATTCTCTTTTCATGCAGGATAATGCAAGGCCTCATACTGCTGCGATTACTATATATTTTCTTAACGAGCATGAAATTCGTAAAATGGGTTGGCCAGCGATAAGTCCTGACCATAATCCAATTGAACACTTATGGGATATATTGGACAGACGTATTCGACGTCGTCCAAATCCACCTCAAACCCTTCAGCAACTAACAGAAACCCTGGTCGAAGAGTGGGACAGTATACCACAGGAAGACATTCGAAGGCTCCTGAGAAGTATGCCAAGTAGGTGGAGGGCACACGCGATACTAAAACACATTAGTTTTCAGATAGCGTAACAAATTCCATTAAAAAATCTTTTCTTTTCATTATGGTATTCGCACATTTTTTTAAATTGTTAATCTTAGTTTACGAACAAAGGATTAGTTGAAAGTTCTATTAAGAAAACTGTTCCTTTATTTTTATATATATATATATATATATATATATATATATATATATATATATATATATATATATATATATATAATTAATATATAATCAAGCTTAATTTAACGGCTTCTATTATTTTAACTAAGATCCTAATTATGAGTAATATAAATGCATTAGTTACATTTCTTTTAAATTGTAATTTATTTCAAAGACAATTTAATATACTTTGAAATTCTTAAAAAATTTAGTAGATGACCCTTACATCAAAAATAATATTAACAACGTAACAATGATAGAAAATACTATATATATATATATATATATATATATATATATATATATATATATATATATATATATATATATATTATGATTATATTCGCTATTTAATAAAATTGCCTCGACTAGCCATGGGATAGAGTTCAATATTAGTTGAGTATTAAAAGTATTAAACATTTACGTTAGGTTCTTTTGCAAAATAAAATCAATTATAATTTTAAAATAAAGTTGGAATTCTATAAACAATATTTTATTCACACACCTTGTATCATATGCAGTTACATAACATGTTGCACGCATGCGTTTATTACCGAGTTGAATTTGTGCGCACATTGCATCATGGCTAAACAATGTAGAACGTATAATTTCAGTAAGTATACTTTGCTCTTTAGTATAATATTGGATCAATATAAATTCAATGAATGGTTGTACTATTTGCAGACTGGTATATAATTTACTTGAATCCTTTACATATGTACACATTGGTGAAAAGTAATAATCATCAACATAACCTCAAATATTAATATAAAATTCATGAATTTACGTAACTATTTATCTTTTTCCAGCTGTTCCAATTTTCTTTATTGAAGTTCGATTATCCAAATCAGATGTACTTTGAATCCCACGAAGTATACTGATCCAGCATACGCTTATACAGGTATGATGCTTAAATATTTCTTTGAAATATTTACTAAACTTTTCGTAAACACTTTTAATTTTAATTTATTATATAATTCAATATAATTATTTGATTTAAAGTTATTGTGTAATTAAATACAATAATTTATGTGCATACACATTTTATTTAATCCAAATTTTTTTGATTTTATTTCTATTGAAATAATAACACCTTGTTAAGTTTGTTAAAATAATTTTATATTAAAAAAAAATAATTGAAAAGATGATTTAACTTCAAATGTTTAACGATAACACATACTCGTACAAATAATTCACGTTAACCTTACTTATTATGTATTTCAAAAATTTCAACTGTTTTGGTATCTGAATTATTTTAAGTTATACAAAACACACGATCAATCTTAAATCTGAATCCTTTAACACGTCGAGTGACATGCTTTCAGCTTGAAGGATTGATAGAGACTGTTTGACAAATATAACAAAATCATATCATTTCTTTGCCTAACAGCCAATTTGATTGGAACAATTTTTCTATACAAACATAACAGACCCTAATTCTGATTAGATAATCATATTTCTGAAATTTGCAAAGTATTACTTTTACACATAACGTTTTTATATGAGGACATATCTTAAAAACATGATTCTTTTTTAAATCTACACAAAATTTCATTTCCACTGATACCTTATGTGCCCTATTTACTTATAAAATACTTAATTCACTTAAATTTCAATAATTATGCAGTTTTATATGAAAAGAATTTCTTATATCTAACATCTTACTTTCTACAGGAAAACTATAAATAGAAATGGATTCTATGACCCAAAAAACATAAGGATACATCAGTCTCTAACACAATTATAGTTTATTTTGAAAATTTCCATCTCAACCTTTATGTTTATACTTGACATAACCTGCTTTCTCAACACTTGCACTTAATTTGCGTTCACAATGTTATTTTAAGTTGCAACACTTTCTCTTCGCACTAACATATTATTTTTATAATAATTGTTAAATTTCATATTTTACACTTGTAAGTTCTCTGAATCTCTTCTAATTTCGTGTTTTATTTTACAATTTAACATACAATTTACTTCACCTACATTAACTGATACAAATTATGTTCTTTTACTTTCAGAACAGAAGCAGATTATACTACCAAAATAGGATTTCCTTATTCAAATGGATAATATAAATTTTATTGAAGCAAGTACATATTCTAACACTTCCGAAGATGATCGGAAACTACTAGCATAAATGATTTTGTTATACAGCCATGATTAAAATGTAATACATGTGAAACTTGAATTAAATAGCTAACAAGATGCCGTATAGTTACATATGTACTTAGTTTTATGTTGAGTTGAACTTATGCAACCTGCGGTTTACATATATGTTTAATCAATTCCATCGCAATGACCCTATGTTTAAAATCCCTTTAATTCTGAGCTTATATATATATATATATATATATATATCATATATATATATATATATATATATATATATATATATATATATATATATATATATATGCATTTTTTCGTGTTAAGTACAGAAATCTCGGTTATTAGCAGCGATAGTGAATTTGTTAAATGAACAAAAATGATCTTCGATTTAATCATAATTAAGAGCACAAATCCAAATTGTCATCTACTTTGCCGTTATTGAAATATGGGGCAAAATAACGAAATGGCCGATTTTAATTTTTTGCTCCAGAAACGTTATTTACAAAATACTTAAAATTCTGAAAATACATTCTTAAGGCAACTTTGTAAATAATTTTAGGTGACGTTTACAAAAAAATTTACAGTCGTTAGTTTGCTTGTTATCTATATTTATTAATACTTCGAAAATAAATATTTCAATTATTACTAAGAATAATGCGTTGACATATCAAGTAAAACAAATGAGCGTGGCCTTTACAATTAAACAATATTTGCGATAATGTCGGTTTGTTGGAGGTGTGTTACAACAGTAACAAAAATGTACAAAGTGAAAACTAATTATAATTGAAAAAATCTTCCAAATTAAGATTAACATCAAAAGTTCTATTTGAGTTAAGTTCTAAATATTGAATTTAAGTTTAGCACATTTCTAACGTTATTACACCTTTCCACAAAAGTGACTGGCTACATAAATATATATGATGTATATAACGTCAATACAAATAAGGTATATACAGTTTAGGATTGAATCGAGTGGAACTAGCTTCCTCGATAGCTCAGGTGGTTAAGAGCACTACTAAGTAGTAGTCGTGGGTTCGAGTCCCACTCAAGGCAATCTTTTACGGTATGTACGTTGGTAGCTTTAATAATTTACAATTTACTTACTATTATGAGTTCGTCGTTATTAGCACTTAGATGCGTTTAGATTATAAGCTCTCTTTACTTTGTGTTAATTGCCTGCCTAAAAAGCAGCTTTTCTATACTCCAGTCTTGTGGGTCTGTATGAAACTTGGAGAATTCAAGCTTGCAGACATCTTGCCACAAAAGTGACTGGTTACATACATTCATATGAAGTATATAACATCAAAACTAATAAGGTACATACAGTTTAGGATTGAATCAAATGAAACTAGATCCCTCGATAGCTCAGATGGTTAAGAGCCCTATTCTAGATAAGTAGTGGTCGTGGGTTCGAGTCCCAGTGGAGGCAATCTTTTACGATCCGTATGATGGAAGTTTAATAATTCGCTATATATATATATATATATATATATATATATATATATATATATATATATATATATATATATATCATATATATATATATATATATATCAACATGAACCAAAAACGTACCTTCTTCAAGTGTATATTCTACACATAACTTGAAGATGAAAAGTCAGATAAAATTTTTCCCTAAAATGTGTGGCTACAAAGTGACAGGCCCTCAAAGTTGAATTTTGAAAATCGTTCGTCGCAAATAACTCAAAAACCTTAGGAATTTCAAGATACTATCCCCAATGAAAATTATTTCTTTGTTGGCGAGGATTTTTCTGGTTTGGTTGGATTGTCAATGAATGGACTGGAAGTATTAGTTTTCACATTGTTCCCGTATACTTTCTATTCCAACTTGTTTGGATGTGATTTTTCAGGTATTTTGGTGACTTTTTGGGATTTTCTGAAAATTTGGTCTTCTTGATTAAAGTTGATAAAGTGAACGGTTTACGAGTTATTTGCTATTTCATCAATCACGGGCAATTAAATACTACCGCAACAAAACTTAGTAAGTGGGTCGTGGACTAAAAGTCGTAGTTGTGAAAGAGTTTATTAAGTTAAGCAAAGAATTAATTAAGAAACAAATTAGTTGATTAAATGTTCGAATTGTTCGCCTTTGACTGCTATGCATTTACGAATTCTTTTCGTGATTGACTGACGTACGTTGGAAAACAATTGTGGATCATCTCTTATTAAATTAGAGCAATCAAAAATTCGTTGCTGGAGATGTTGGACGTTTGTAACGAATACACCATGTCTTTAAACGACCCCAGAAAAGAAATCTATATGGTTTAGATCCGGTGAACGTGCAGACCAAGAAACCGGTCCTCCACGTCCAATTTAGTTTGCATTAAAAATTCAAAAGATTCATTGACCGCCTAGCAGTGAGTGGAAAATGAGGAGGCGCACCATCGTGCATTAAACACATGCGACCCCTAACATCCAGATGGATATCTTCTAGTAACTCCAAAAAATTGGTATACGAATTACCATTTAAACGTTGTGGCGAAAAGAATAGACCAATTAAATTATTTCCAATAATACCAGCTCATACATTCACACTGAATTGCTGTTGATGGTTGGTTTCAATGAAAACGCTTGGATTTTGATAATGGTAGTAATGATTGTTATGGAAGTTAAAAGTTTCGTTTCTAGCGAAACCTGCCTCATCAGTGAATAAGATAATCGATGGATAATTTCGATCATTATTGAATTTTTCTAGAAACCAACGTGAAAAGTTTACTCTTGCTTGAAAATCATTAATGGTCAAAGCTTGTATCTTTCGATAATGGAAAGGTCGAAAATTCCTAAAGGTTTTCGAGTTATTTCCGAAAAACGATTTTCAAAATTCAACTTTGAGGGCCTATCACTTTGTAGCCATACATTTTAGAGAAAAATTTTATCTGACTTTTCGTCTTCAATTTATGTGTAGAACACATAACACTTGAAGCAGGGGTACGTTTTTTTGGTTCATGTTGTATATATTACACACACACACATATATATATATATATATATATTAATTGTAATGTATTTAAAATTAACTTTTAAAGTACATACAGTAAAAGATTAACTCGAGTGGGACTTGAACCCACACCCTCCACTTTGCTAGAGTGGGGCTCTTCCATCTGAGCTATCGAGGAGGCAAGTCACAATCGATTCAAACTTGAACTGTATGTACTTCCCTAGTTACGATATATTATAATTATTATACACAGAATGAAGGATCACAGTCAACTTTTTTTGAATGTCACGTGAGCCCGCAATTCGCTAAGGTTTCTCACATGACAACACGTGACTGATTGTTAATTTTCATTTGCTGTATGCAATAGTAATAGATAACTATTGAAATTGGTTTAGTGAACGAACAGAAGTTCAATTTAATAATCATTAATTGTAATGTATTTAAAATTAACTTTTAAAGTACATACAGTAAAAGATTAACTCGAGTGTGACTTGCCTCCTCGATAGCTCAGATGGAAGAGCCCCACTCTAGCAAAGTGGAGGTCGTGGGTATATATATATATATATATATATATATATATATATATATATATATATATATATATATATATATATATATATATATATATATATTCATAAAGTGTCTAAAGAGCACGAAGTTTTGCCTTCGTATTTTTATCAATTTTAATTCGCAATGATGTTTCATTTTCGAATGAAGAAGTAATCATACAAACATAAAGGCCTTTACTAGTTTCTCGTAAAATGCTTAACATAAGAAACGATTTTACAAGAAATAATAACAAAATTCTTCTTAATATTCTGTATTTCCCCCAGCATCATCAATAACAGCCTGGCAACGTCTGGGCATAATTAAAATTAAAGTATCAATTAAGTTTTGTGGTAATAAGTTCTATTCTTGTATCAGAAGATTTTCAAGGTGTGTGGACATTGTGAAGATGAGGAGTGATCCGTGTTTGGAGCATGTCCCACACATGTTGGATGGGATTAAGGTCGGGCGACTGTGCTGTCCATGGTAAAACAGTAATATTCTCACTGTGAAACCAACATTTTATTGTTGCCGCGGTATGTGGCCTTGTATTATCATGCATGTAAATGAAATCAGTGCCCGCAGCAGTCGGAAATGGAAGGACAATAGGCTCTAATACACGGTCAATATATTGGTGTTGATTCAGATTGCTTTGGACAAAAACGGGGACCGTTAGGCGGTGCAAAATTACTGCAGCCCACATCATAACTTGTGCATCACTATATGGAGGAACACTCTGCACATGCCTCAGTCTCTCTTCTCCACCACTGCCTCCCCAAACTCTCACCCTTCTTGAATCAGGATGGAGATAAAACCTAGATTCATCTGTGAATACCACTAAGCTCAATTGCTCAATGTCCCAATTCACGTCACCTTGTGCCCACTGTAATCTTGCTCCCCGATTTCCGTGACGTAATGCAGGAACCCTCAAAGGACGCCTAGTGCGTAAAGCAATATTGTGTAGACTATTTCTGACGGTTTGGCCACGCACATTCACATTGTGCGCATTTTCCAAGGCCTCAACGAGTTCGTGAGCAGTAGAATACACATTTCTGCGAGCTAATAGAGCAATATACCGATCTTGTGCAGGTGTAGTTGCCCATTGACGACTTATATACATTTCCACTACATCTCGAAATTCTCCACAATCGCGAAATCACTCTATGTGATACGTCGAAATGATGAGCAACTTCGGCTTGAGAAAGACCGCCCTCGATCATATTCACGGCAATTAACATTTGAACACGTGATAAATGTAGACGTTCCATAATCACAGTTAATGAAAACAATCGCCTTTTGTTAAATTTTTCACTTTGATTACAAGTGGAACAAAAGATTATGAGAATCTAAATTAACAAGATTCAACGTGTTTCTGTTTTTCGTAAATAAATACCTATATCATAGAGCAGAAATCTGTTAATTTCAAAAAAGTTGATTAAGTTCTTGCGAGGAAAATGAAAAAAAATACATGTTCCTTAGACATTTTTTATGTGTTTATATATATATATATATATATATATATATATATTATATATATATACATATATGTATATATACATACATATATATATATGTATATATGACAGAAAAAAATGCCATGCATAGTGCCACGCGAAAAAAAGTTCCTATGAACTTAGGTCCGCAACGCCTTCGTTTAAAAGATATAGGGTGTTGAAGTTTAATAATTTTTTTGTTTTTTCTTAATATCTTCTTACAATGATGGAATAAGCAGACGAAATTTTGTATACAGGGGCTTTTTATCACTCAGAATTCAAATATGACCTTAGTTCTTTTATTACTGAAGCGCAGTGATCATATTACAAACCCCCCGCGACAAATCCACCTATTTTCAAACCTCCTTTCAAAAAATTTCCTTACCACTCAAGAAAAATGAGCTAGCTTGCCATCAACCATAAAGTCCACTCTTGCAACAATGTCCAATGAAATATCTTCTAATGTGTCCAGGTTATTCCTTTTCAACAATGCGACGAGTTTTGGAAACTCCCACTATTAACTTTTTTCTTTAAACAGACATCTTCACCACCCATCTTCATCCAAACGCATATGCACGTCAATAAGTGTTCGAACATTAGCAACCTGTCCTAAAGGATATCATTCTCGATAGATACGTTGAGCTTTGGATAAATTTGGCCGAGCTTCTCCGTAACACATAATCATGTCCCTGTATCCTTCAAAAGTATAGTGGACCATTTTAGGAACACAAAATAATATGTACTATTGGAGTGATGAAAATAACAGGCATGGAAATTTACGAAAAAACAAACGAAACCTACGACACTTGTCAAAATATTATTGTCTTGTTAGAGGTATTTTGTGTCCTTCATTAGGTTTTTCATTGATTCTCTTATTGAACTTTCAAAATTACTTTAAAAAATGGTTCACTACACTTTTGAAGAATACAGGGACATAATTATGTGTTACGGCTAAGCTAGATCAAATTCTTCCGAAGCTCAACGTATCTATCGAGAAAGATATCCATTAAGGCATATTCCTCATAATGGGACATTTATTGACGTGCATAGGCGTTTGGGTGAAGATGGTTGTTTAAAAAAACCAAAAGTTAATAGTGGAATTCCCAGAACTCGTCGCACTACGCGAAACGAAGAAACTGTTTTACGAATGGTAGAAAATAATCCGAGAACATGCACCAGGCAAACAAGTTCAGCGGTACGAAATGTTAACCGTGAATCAGTTAGACAAATTTTCAATGAACAACTTCTTTGCCCGTATCATTTCCAAAAGGTTCGTTCACTATTAGAATATGACTATCTTCCTCGAGTACAATTTTGCGAATGGTTGCAAAATCAAAGACACAATATTTTTCTTCAATTTAGAAGCTGATTTTAGCCGTGATGGTGTTCTGAACTTACATTATATGCACCATTGGAGTGATGAAAATCCTCATCAAACCGTAATTAGAAGTCACCAATATGGGTTTTCTATTAATGTGTGGGCAGGTATAATTGACAATTACTTGGCCCATTTAAATTGCCCAATCGATTGACAGGTGAACTGTATAGAAATTTCTTGGAGAATGAACTAAATACGTTATTAAAGGATATTCCATTGGCTATTATTGGTAGAATGCGATACATGCATGATGGCGCGCCTGCTCACTTTTCTCGATTGGCAAGGGAATTTTTGGATAGGAGATTTGGAAATACGTGGATTGGTCGAGGGAGACCTGTACCCTGGCCAGCTCGTAGTCCCGACCTTAATCCCCTCGATTTTTCATTCTGGGGATTCATGAAAAATGATTTTATTTTGTAGAAATACATAATGAAGAACAACTATGGATAAGAATTATGAAATACGCAGATAGATTCCGTAATAACCCAGGAATATTTCAAAGATGCCGTCAATCCTTAGGAAGAAGAATTAAAAAAAAGTATTCAAGTACAAGGACAACAATTTGAACATCTTCTAAAAATTTAATGTTTTTTTAATCCCTGCCCTTCATTGTTGCTATTAAAATTTAATTCTTCAAGTGTTATGTCATTGTTTTTGCAAATAAGTTACTTTGGCGCTTTTGGATAATTTCCATGCATCGGATGCATTTTTCTCGTAAACCGTTGATCCTAGCGACTTCAATAAGGTATACCTTTCTGAAGAAGAAAAAATGGGAAAACAAGTTTTTCCAGTAGAAAATGACATACAGTGTAAGGCAAAAAAGTTAGAACCGATTCAAACAAGATGGAAACCTATATATGGCGCCCTCTATCAGTAATAAAAGAACTAAGGTCATATTGGAATTCTGCATGAAAAAAAGCCCCTGTATACAAAATTTCGTCCGCTTATTACATCATTGTAAAAAGATATTAAAAAACAAAAAAATAATTAAACTTCAATCCCCTATATCTTTTAAACGAAGGCGTTACGGACCCTAAGTTCATAGGAAGTTTTTTTTCTTATTTTAGTGTCCTCTACCTCTATCTCTATCCATGGGCTATGGTACATGGGGTACCAACCAAGATGCAAAGTTCGATAACTCCTTTGGTTTCATAGATATCAAAAAAGTTCTCAAACAAAAAGGGTAGAGGAAGGAACAGTGCATTGTTTAAAATTATTTTGAACTATACAGGACGTTCCAAAATTCAGATATGAATCTAACTTATGTTCTTTTAAATGGGAACCCCTGTATATTGTTTCAAATTCAGAAAGCCCACATTTTTTCGATTTTTTTAATGTCGGGGTTGAATACATTATACAGGGTATTTGGAAAGATATGGATTGTTCTGTGTTAAAATTGTACTCATTGCAATGCTCTGTAGAACAATGCACTCTGTCAAACACAATGACGGCCAGATAAACATCATAATCCTAGATTATGTATCAAATTCTTCAAATATCTGGAAATATCTCGATAACTACTCACGTTAGATACAGAGAACCTCTGACAAAAATTAAAGAGGGGTACCAGAGAACTTTGATAGTGATAAAAAATACAGGTTGTTCTATTTGAGTTAAGGATGAAAATGACACATCCGAGTTTTAAGCTACCCTGCATACAAACCCCAAGTAGCTAAACGAATAATGGTGGGTAACGATACTAGACAATGTTCTGAAAGACAACTGGCCAACAGATAATTCATTTCTACAGAGTGTATTGTTCTACAGGGCATTGAAATGAGTATAATTTCAACACAAAACAATCCATATCTTTCCAAATACCCTGTATAATGTATTCAACCCCGACTTTAAAAAAATCGAAAAAATGTGGGCTTTCTGAATTTGAAATAATATATAGGGGTTCCCACTTAAAAAAACATAAGTTAGATTCATATCTGAATTTTGGAACATCCTGTATAGTTCAAAATAATTTTAAATAATGCACTGTTACTTCCTCTATCGAACTTTGTATTTACATTATTCAAGTTTTATAATTATTACATTTTAATCATGGGTCTACAAGGAAATTTTCACATTAGTAGTTTCCGATCATCTTCGGAAGATATAAATTATGTGTTTGCTTTAATATTGTTCATGATATCCATTTGGAAAATGCAAATCCTGTTCTGGTACCATGATCTGCTTCAGTTCGAAAATAAAAAAAAATAATTTGTATTAGATAACATGTAGGTGAAGTAAATTGTATGACAATGCCAGAAAGATTCATATAACTTATGAAATTATGGATAATGATACTGAACAATAATTATAAAAATAACTTACATAATTGTGTTAAAAGGAAGTGTTGCAACATAAATTAACGTTGTTGGTGAAAGTTAACTGTATGTGATGAGAAAACTAACTTCCGTAGTGAGATAGAATGTTACATTTCAGACTATGTTGGATTTAAAATTAGTGTAACTTCATGTTTTTCGGGTTGTAGAATCCAATTATTACCATAGTTTTTCTGTGGAGATTCGATAAACAAAAGAAATGTTAAATAATGTTATCAATTTTTTTTTAATATAAACGAATTCAGCAAAAATTAAAAATGGTTTTTAACAATTTTATAAAATTAAAAAGTACTAATAAATAAATTGAATGCAGATAATTTAATGTATTAAATTATGCAATATTAGAATTAAGTGTTTGGAGAAATAAATAAGCAACGCACCTAAAGAAGCTCATGCTCTATATCAATCACTGTTGCGATAGCATACTTCTAGGGATTCACAATACTGCTGAGTTGGATAACGGGACTTCAATCTTGAATATTGCCGCAGCCGAAGGAAGATTAAGGCGCTGTAAGTTAAATGAATCTCATATTATTAATCTAGGTTATGTTGAAGAATAATGCGTATCACCTATGTTTACATGTGTAAACAATTTCAGCAGATTATATAACAGTCAGCGAATAGTAACACGATTCATTAATTGTATATTAATACTACATCAGTTTAAAGTCTAATTATACTTACAGAAACAATATTTTATTTTGTTGTTCAGCCGTGAAACACATGTTCAACATGATTATATACAAACAGATATCCGCATGCGCGCAATGTGGTATATAATTACCCATCATACGAGGTGTTTGAATAAAACAATTTAATATGAATTCAAATTATATCAAGACAGTAATTGATGTATCTCAAAATTTTAATGTGGATGTTTAATATAATTTCATCACAAAACTAATTCATTAAACCCTATCCCCTTAGTTACTAGTCGAGGCAATATTCATTACAAGATGTTTATGACACTTTAAAATATTATAAATTAAATATAAAATTAAACATCACATATATATATATATATATATATATATATATATATATATATATATATATATATATATAATAAAACTTGTTTTGACTAATTAATTATAAAAAGTTGTATTTACAACTCCTTCAAATGTTACTCGTAATAATCAAAATAATAACTTAAACAATTTAAATAATAGCAATAATTCCAATAACTTAAATAATATTCTAAGAAATAATAGAGCAATTTTACAAAATTGAACGAATATCAAGTCAAGACGATACAACACAAATTATGTATTTCCCAGTACCACATATCCCACTATTAATATCTTAATTAATCAACGTATTTAAAAATGTAAATGACATCAAATTGTTACTAAAAATATTAAAACAGTTTCTTCTTTGTACAATAAAACAAAATTTCCATTAACTACACTAGAAAATTCAAATGCTGTGTGCTGTGTTCCTTGCAAAGACTAACAAATCCTCTATTGGCCAAAAATCGAGAAGCTTGTCAGGTAGAATAACATATCATATA
This sequence comes from Vesta saturnalis, assembly GCA_036346205.1. NCBI lineage: Eukaryota > Metazoa > Arthropoda > Insecta > Coleoptera > Lampyridae > Vesta > Vesta saturnalis. The sequence goes on from JARFJB010000447.1 coordinate 797,306, forward strand.
AGTAATTGCAATAATAATAAAATATCTTGTAGTTTATCTGAACATGTGATTAAAAAGGGGCATTCTATGAACTCATTTTAGTAAAAGCAAAAATTACCCAAAAAGGTTATTTATAGAAATGCTTTGTGTTACTAACCACCACCAATATCTAAATAAAGAGTGTGATATTGAAGGACTCAGTAGCATTTATAGTTACATTTTATCCATTGATCAAAGACTACAATTACCTCAACAACAAAATTAATTAACATTATTGAAATTAGTCATTTTTCATTTCCTTTCATAAGAACATCTTTTATTATTAAATTAAAAAAAAATCGTTCTGGTAGCCTATTACAATATTCTTTTTTTCTGAAGACGCCAATAATAGATGACATTTTTAACTTCACCTGACAACGTTAAAGTTTGACATTTTCACCAGCGGCTACAAAAGTGTTTTGCATCCCCTCGCAGCGGATGCAAAAGTAATGTAGGTTAATAACCCAAACACCCAATTTGGAAAACAACGAAAACAAATTTATTGTTTAGAGTTATATAAAGATTAAAAGTACAATGATTAAAACTAACATTTTCTCCAAAATAAAATCCGCCAGAGGTAACAGTGGATGTCTCGCTGCGTTCTAAGGAAATGGTCTTTCTTCTTCCTCTTCTACATGAACTTCTGTACTCGTAGCGTTAGCACTAGGTGCGAAAATTTTCAAGATTGCCTCTTTTTTTGTTGCTAGAGGGTCTTCAATATAAGGGTCAGCTACAGTGCTGGATTTCCAGCCACTATGGCGCTTCAGCACATTAAATCTGCGCCGCCGTCCACCAACAGCGTAGCTGAGGTTCTTCTTCGGCAATGCCCTGTGTATTCTGTATAGTTCGCTAATTTTAAGAAAAAAGCTAGCTGCCTAGGAACAATACTTATTTTATGGATTCCTATCACCGCTCTTGAGCATTTTCCATTTCCATATTTCAAAAAAAATCGGCGATCATGCATATTTTAATATGTAGCAGAGTTTTCAAGTTCTCACTGTCGTCTACCTTCATCTTCACCAATTCATCGCAACGGCATGCCCCTGAGATACCAATAATCAAGGCTATCTAAAAAAATACAAAATATAAAGACCGAACTGGCGTTCAGAGGATTCTTCAAAAATTGTAGACCGAAACAAGATAAGACGGATTCGAAAAAAGTATCGAGGAGAATTGCAGCAGACACAAATGCTCGAGTTTGAACTTTTACAAGGTATTTATTTATTTATTCTCTACATCAGTTTTCAGGTGCAATTTATAATAAGAGTTTAAACTAAAGTGGGGGTATTTTGTTTTATTTCATTTCTAAGAATTTTATAGTAAGCTGTACTGTGGCTTGATGTAGTCTTCTTTACAGGTGTTTACGTTGACGGCCGCAAAGACAGAACTTTGACTTACCATACAAACGGAAATTAACACTATAAGCGCACCATAACAGAAGAACACATCGTGTTACTTGCAGAACCTGGTTCTAAATATATGGGGCATGTAACGCCACAATCTGGAACTGTAGCCAATATTAAGCGAAGTATTTTGGAGATGCTACAAAACAGTTACAATTATTCGGCGCTCGTTGCGGTTGGTGCCGATGGGACAGTTGGAGCAAAAAACATAGTTATCTGTATGTTAGAGTCAGAAATTGGTAGACCATTGCACTGGTTCATTTGTCTGTTACATGCGAATGAGCTTCCACTTCGCCACCTACTACATTCGTTGGATGGTGTAACAGCAGGTCCACGTGGGTTTTCTGGCCCTATAGGAAAGATGTTGGAATCATGTGAGAAACTTCCTAATACACAGTTTAAACCAATTCACCAAATTTTACCAGAAGTGAATGTAAAGCAATTGAGTACAGATCAAAAATATCTTTTCGACATATGTATGATTTTAGTTTCTAGTAAGTGCCCTGTAGACTTTATTGAAAGGAGTCTATGTAACTTAAATCACTCTAGGTGGGTAACTTGTGCAAACAGGATTTTGCGCTTATACATTGCTACAGAAACACAAACTGGCAATCTTATTATTTTAAGTGAATTTATAATAAAAGTCTACGCACCGACATGGTTCGATGTTAAAACAAAATCTTCTTGTTTCGATGGACCATGACATTTACTAAATATGATACAATGTTCGAGATATCTTCCAGCACACCTTTTGAATATAATTGATCCGGTACTGCAAAGAAATGCATATTTTGCGCACCCCGAGAATATACTGCTTTCCATGCTTCACGATAATAGGCAGTGTATAAGAAAGCTGGCACTGAGACGAATTCTGAAAGCCCGTTCAAATGGTAACCCAGGAGTTATCAGACAGTTTAAGACGCCTACGCTGAAACCTATGACGATTTGATAGACTGGCAAAACTGCAAGTTAAGTGAACCTCCCCTGCTGATCTCCATAACTTCTACAACAATAAAAGATTGGATTGATGACAAGGTCGACATGGGACTGTTAATGCCCTTATTTCCTTACCACACCCAGGCCGTGGAACGATGTATTCAACTGGTGACAGAAGCTTCCAAAGCAGTTTTAGGCCACGAAGCTAGAGATGAGTTTGTAAGAGCCAAACTCGAGTCGAGGCGTAAATTACCACAGTTTAAAAGTAAAACAGATTTTGCATTATCTCTTCAATAAAACTAATCATCAAAGTATAATTTTCTTATACCAATACTTACTTTAAATACATTTATGTTTGGAACACTTTTCTATTATTTTAACCCTTTATGTCTAAATACTTGTACATGCAGGGGAACGTCTAAACGTATTTTAAAAGATTCGCAAGTACAAAACATAGTAAATTGTATCAAATTTTGATGCTCGAGGGAACCTGAAGACGACCATATATATATATATATATATATATATATATATATATATATATATATATATGATATATATATATATATATATATATATATATATATATATATATATATATTCTAGTCCTTGGTCTTGTGTGGTGGTGATAAAGTGGCTTCTATAAGAAGGTTCATTAAATTAACGACGTTTCGGCACAATCATATTGCCATCTTTAGTCACTAATTGTCTCGTTCTACCTCTCGTTATTCGAACTAAACTTATGACTGCCATATTATGTTAAACATTCATACCCTTGGTCGTTTTCACTTTCTCCTATTTCTCTTTTCTGCTTACCTGTTATAGGAGCTTGTTTTTATTTAGCACAAGTTTTCAAGTGTTGAGCAACATTAGCGGGTCATCTAGTGTATTTAGTTTATTAGGTCGTCTTTCTCTTTGTTGAGTCTCTTATTATTTGATCCGTAAAGACTCCTCTTTTAGTGTCGATGAACCTCATTCTATGCGGTATACTCTGCGTATTTTGTTGCAGATGTTGTAATTGTATTTTTCTTAACCGCTAATCCACATTCCTCTACTAAGGGGTTAATGAGTATATTGATTTGACGTACATATGTTTTGTCGCGGTATTCTCATGGGGTCTCTCTCATAAACTGCTTAGTTTTCTAAGTTTATCTTGGTTCCCAAATTCGTCAGAATCGTTCCAATTGTTTGGTTAAGTGTTGAATATGGTTTTTGTGTTATGTTTTTCAAATATCATCCTTATTTTATCCGTTGTTCCTTTTGGAAGTAACATTTTGGTGGTTGGTTCTTTTTCTTTCTTTTTTTCTGCTTTTGTGTGGTTTCCAAATACATTTTGTTGTAAGGCAGTTTTTAATAATCCTACTTTCCTTTTCACGTTACGATCGTTTGCTAGTCATCTTGATCACATCATCGTCCAATACAGCTGCAGTTCCTTAGTTAAAACGTTGGTTACACGATCACGGCGAGTAGCAGACGATCGTAACGATATCTGGTCTTCGACCGGGATAATTTTTAATACTTTCGTGAACTCTAAAGAAATTCCGGAATAATCCAAGCACTAGGGAGATTACAATTGATAATAATTTTGTTTGGATAATTATACAACCCCGTTTTTAATATGTTCATAAAGAAAATAGGCAACATTGTAAAAATAGAAACAATGATTTATGTCAGAAAGACGTTTAAAACTAGATACTAACTTCAGGAAATTCTAAACTCCCGCTTCTGTAAAATACCGATAACACATTTATAACATTTTTAATCTTAGTTAATTACTTTTTGGACCCATTTCGCTTTGTATTAAGAAACTATCTTATATACACCCTTTCGTATAAAGTTGATAGTTATTCAGATATTAAAAGAATTTGAACTAACGCTTAAATTCAACCTTAGGAATTTTTTTGTCGCTAAATTTCGCGTCATATCAAATAAGTGTATGGAATGTAATTAATCGATATGTTTAAGGTCTACATGGCGGTATTTTTATTTATGCAGCTGTTACAGAAATATTTGATAAATAATAAATCTATATCGCTTGATTTTTTTAAATCTGCCCAGCACCAGGAGAAGTGAAAACAAGCTTAAATACAAAATTGCAAGTACTGAAGTTTTATCGTTCTTTATCGATACTAACACATATCCACACATCTATACACACAGACATACGCGTGCGCACACACACACACACACACACACACATATATATATATATATATATATATATATATATATATATATATATATATATATATATATATATATATAATAAGAAAGATTTAGTGGGTAGCAGCCAAGGTTGTGGGGCTAGTTTAAAATAAAGAAAAGATCCTTTGTTCAAAGGGAAGCTTTCGGTAAATTTATTACCTTTGTCAACCAATCTACAAGAAGTTATGCGTTGATAATACATATAAATTAAGATAAGATAATAACTTACGATCGTGGATACAGTTAAAAACATTGAAGCAGCATTGAAAGAAGATATTTCAATTTAAATTTAAATTAGATGTCAAAATCAATTTTTGGACTTTGACAAAAAATTAAAATTATTGTCATAGTTATAGGAAAAACAAAGAAAATGGTTATGAAATCAATGTATAAGTAGATTAATATGTTGAATGTGATTGTGTGATAAGTGTAAAAGTGTTATGAATAGGATTATTTAAGATTATTTGAATGTCTATTATTACATAGGACTTTTACTTCTATGTGGGACATTCTGGAGATTAATACCAAATAGACCTATTCGTGATAACTCTTTTACACTAAACAAAATGGTAAAATCCACACAAAATAAATCCTTCTGCCACTAAGGGTAATCCGTTAATGGTTCATCCTATGATTTCTGTGTTTATCTAGATAAAGTATGTTAGAATAAATTATGTTTAAATTTTGAGTGTCACTTCTCTTATTCATTACATAGTCTGTACAGCGTATATGGGCCATTTCTAAAACTTTCTTTTGAATAAATTTGATTCAGAGGTCAAGACTTGCACTTTGTCGAAATGAGGGCTGTGTCCAGTGGAATGTACGTGTTGTGACAAAGCACAAGCATCTTTTCTGACTCTTATGTCACTGCGGTGTGATGTAAGTCTATATCTAAGATTCCTTGAAGTCATGCCGATATATGATTGGTTACAATTACTACAAGGGATCTTATATATAACATTTGTTTTGTCTAAAATGGCGGTCTTATCCTTAAGCTGACTGAATAGATTGTTAACTCTTTTAATGTTTTAGGGGCTATGATGATGTTCTTATCTAGTTTGAGAATTTTATTAATTTTAGGAGTAAGAGTACTAATGTAAGATATTGAACTGTACTTTTTATTTCAGTTTCCACCTCTTCGTCATCCAATGGTTCATTGTTACGTAAAGAAGACTATTGTTGCTGATATTGTGTTGGTCTTCAATGTTAGGAGTAGAGTATAGCAGTTTCTTTAACATAGATTCAGGATACGAATTGTCTTTGAGTAATATAAACAGTAAATCTAAGTTTTTGTCTTAATGATGGATGGGATATTTTGTGATCCTGTTTTTAAACCCAGAACTAAATTGACTTTCATTTTATATGTGTGATCTGAATAATAATTGAGGTACTTTCCTGAACTCGTCGGTTTCCTGAACCAGTCTAGGATTATGACATTAGAGTCATCTCGGATTAATAGAGTGTCCAGAAAAGGTACACTGTTATCAGTTTCTTTTCGATTGTAAAATTAAGTTGGTCGTTATACCTGTTGAAGACTTCAAGGATTTCATCATAGTGATCTGCAGGAACAGCACATATGATGTCGTCAACATATTTTTTAAAATGGAAGCTCAAAACTTAGTTTAGGGATGCAGGTATCAAGTAAGTCATCCAAGGAATCTTAGATATAGACTTACATCACACCGCAGTGACATAAGAGTCAGAAAAGATGCTTGTGCTTTGTCACAACACGTACATTCCACTGATGGATGACTTACTTGATACCTGCATCCTAAACTAAGTTTTGAGCATTTAAAAAATGAATACTCTTATAGAATAACAAAATACTAAAAATGTACATTTCGAAATAATGAATGATAATTATCAACGTTCAAAAATTCATGAAATTTATATCAATCATAAATCTTAGTTGTAAAACGATAAACACTTTGAATAATTAATACTATAAATATCAATTATAGATCTTTAACAAAATATAATATATATAATATTACAATCTCAGTGAGAAACTGAACAAAACGAACATTGTATGTTCCTTGTCAATTTAAGTAAAAAGTACACATAATAAAACAAGGTCGATTGCAATAAGTTCAGATACAAGCGTTTAAAGTTTATAAATGATCACATATTTTTCAAAAGTAATTATTATTAGTCAACTGGAAAAACAAAACCGAAACAATGTGTCATTTATTCGTTTGTGTTCTAATAATGACAAAGTGGATTGTAGTAAATTAAGTGTAATTTAAATTTAAAATGCCTTTTCAATTTTCTAACGAAGAGTATGCTGACATCATTTACATTTATGGATTTTGTGATGGAAATGCGAGAGCTGCCGTTAGGGAATATGAACGAAGATTTCCCAACAGGAGGATTCCAAATCATCAAACCTTTTCTTCTGTGTTTCAACACGTTCGAACTCATGGTTCATTTCCATCAGTTTCAATAAGATCTGATCGTCCTGTGGAGTTAAATGTGAATGAGCAAGAAAACATTCTACAGATGGTTGATCGGAGTCCAGGGTTGAGTGTTAGAAGAATTTCTTCTCGAACGGGAGTCCGCCGTATGTCAGTATGGCAAACATTACATGATGGGCTTTTGTATCCCTATCATACACAAAACGTTGAGCACCTTGAACCTGGAGATTTTGCTTTGCGGTTGAATTTCTGCCAGTGGCTACAAGAAAATCCACAACTAGTTCCATTCATTTTATTTAGTGACGTGGCGCAATTTACTAGAGATGGAGTGAACAATACACGCAATTCTCATTTGTGGTCAGATGAAAATCCACATGGTACAACAGAAGCTAACTTTTAGCGCAGATTTTCAGTTATTGTATGGTGTGGTATGATTGACGATCAACTTATTGGACCTTTTTTGTTTGAGGAACGTCTTACACTTAATTTACTGCAATCCACTTTGTCATTATTAGAACACATACGAATAAATGACAGATTGTTTCGGTTTTGTTTTTCCAGTTGACTAATAAAAATTACTTTTGAAAAAATATTTGATCATTTATAAACTTTAAACGCTTGTATCTGGGCAACTATTGCGAATCAGACCTATGTTTATGGGACTTTTTTTACTTAAATTGACCCAAGGAACATACCATTTCAGTTTGTACAGTTCCTCACCGGACACCCTGTATATATATATATATATATATATATATATATATATATATATATATATATATATATATATATATATATATATATATTATAATTCCACTAATGTTATTCATATTAGTTAGATTTATATGGATTTCATTCGTATTGTAGTTTTATATGAAAAATGGTTCGAAAACACTATGTTTCCTTTTTCAAGATTTTATAATAATTGTCCGGTAAAAATGAAACAAGTAATTTCATATAATCCGTATCAATTCGATGACCTGTTTCCATAACATGACACGCTAGCGAAAAAGAGGTGTGTAATTGTTTAATAGATAGTTGGTGTTCTGTCACTCTTATGGCCAGTCTACGATTTGTTTGTCCAACATAGGAACAATCTCACCTCGAAAAGTAAAGTTCGCACACTTCCTGAGACTCTGACTACATGGGAGGATGAGAGGTATTTTTGATTCATTATTTTTGAGAGGTGTTTGCATGACGTTCTTGACATTCTTTATTACTTTATTAATTTTCTTGGAAGAGTAACCATTTTGTTGAATCGTAGTATGCCACATTATGTGAAAGTCGTGAGAGAAATTGAGTAATATATTTCATTGTTGTTTGTTTGTAATATAGAGATTAATTCAGTATATTGATGAATTTTATTATTTTAAGATTGCTAATGGAAAACAATTTCTTTTTAATGAACACACTATGCAAATATTTAAACTGTTTTAGTACAAATGTATAAATATGTAGACCGTTTAGTTTGCTAAACTTAATCACAGCATTTTCAAATCCTGTGGTGTTTTGATACCATAATTACGTTTGGAATTCTTAGTTTATATCAATTATCTCATTGCCTGCTTCCCTTCTTTGTTTCTTAATCTGTGCACCTCATACGATCGCTTTTTCTCAGCCTCATTTCTTGCAGCAATCATTGCCATGTACGCATCTTTTTTCTTACAGACTGACTTTTTTACCTATTCATTCCACCAGGCACATTTTTTCTGTCTACCTACAGTCGCTTTTCCACATATCCGCACGGCACAATTGATAACACCGTTTTTCAAGGTTATTCATGCACTTTCAACGTTAGTGCTCGTTCCACACTGTTTCATGCACTTTCAATTCTTTACGCACAGTATCTGCGTATCTCATTCTCGCACCATTATCCACTAGTTTGTCTACCTGAATTCTGGACGTTCGCACTACGTTTGCTTTCCTTCTACAGACCCACTTCTGCCCTAAGCACACTCTCGATATAACCAAAAAGTGGCCCGATGCACACTACGATCGGCGCATTGTGTCTTTCACGAGGCTTCTAAGCAGTTTATCGTACACTATCAAATCTATCATACTTTTAGATTAACCTCTTTGCCATGTATACATATGCACATTTTTATGTTTAAACCACAAATAGGCTTCTCTCCACACAGATGTTCACTAGGCGTTTTCCATTCTCATTGAGTCTTTGGTCTCCGAACTTTCCTAGAACGCATTCAGTATGTTCCCTTTGTACGCCCACACATCTGTTCATATCCACCACTATCATCACTCCTTCGTTTGGCTTACATACGTTCTACACGTTCTCTACTTCATTCCAGGAGTTCTCACACTCTTGGTCTCTTCAACCATTAATCGGTGCATAACATACAATGAGAAAATTTCTTCGAAATTCCACTTTCATTTTAACCCACATTACCCGGTGGATACGAATTCGTACTGTTTCACACATTTTTTCGCCCTTTCACTTACGATCACCCCGCTCCTTCTGCGCCATGCGCTTCAGGCTCAACTACTGACCATCCTACGCTTCATCTCCACAGTACCCTTTCCTTTGCGTTTTATCTCGAATACACACAATATATTAAGCTGCCTTTCGTACATTACATTCGCAGTTTCAAATTCTTTACCATGCATACGTCTAATATTCCACGTACGACTCGCCATTCATTCTTTTCACAGTCGTCAGCAACGGGGCCTGTGTGTTTCGATCTTGACCGCCCCTTGTAGCTACGTCGATCCGAGGCAATTTTATTGTTCTCTTGGGTAATACCATAGCGGGCAGACCGGTTACTAGGCAAATCCTGCCCCGGACGATGTAACATTTCCTACTAACGGTATCGTCCTACTACCACACATCTATTTTTTTAGGCTGACATACGAAACTATGTTGCAAGCTCCTAGGCAATCTCCACATCCCATTTTAGTTTAGGTATTAATCAACATCCCCAATTTGATTTATTCGACTTTCGAACCTAACAACATCATAATTGAAAACAATGAACTCACCCTCCTGCGCAAACTTGCTATGAACAACACACTACACGAAAGAAAGAAAGACATTAACATTAATTTCTAATAAATTACATTAGCAATATTTTCGATAATGAATAAAATTAGAATTACCTACTTCTAATTGATACATTGATGGATCTCTACAAACCCTGGTACACATATTTTTTGCATTCAGTATTAAATTTTGTGCCATTAATTGCATGAAGTCTGACTATAAAGTATACTAATAAGTTTTACTGCGATCAAAATTCAGAAAATGAGACAAAATTAAAGCACGGAAATAATAGTATGAAAAATTCAGATACAACCCTTTCGGTGATAAATTAGCATTGCATAACTCCATGAATATTTTGTGATTTATAAATGATAAATCACCTGCACGTTTAACCAACCAAGTTAATCTTATAAATCAACGTTAACGTAACAAACCTGGTCGAAATTCGCAATATGCGATGATTTACTACTAATTAATTTGTCAAGTAATTAACGTCATAAAATTTTATTTAATTTTACAATTACTTTCGTTTAAGTTAAAAAATACGCGACCATTCGTTACCGTTAATGAAGAATTTACGTAATCACGTATGTGATTTATTAAATAATACATATTTTAATTTTTGACAGTAGCTTTGTATTAATATGGATTTATTGTGGAGTTTTTTTTCCAAAAGAAAGTAACAAAGACTAATTTCGATCGTTTGTATATTTTTTTTTTGTTAGTTTTATTGAATTTCGTTTTACAAAAGACTATCATCATGAAAATCTTTCAAAAGTAGAATAATGATTAATATGAATACGTGCCTCGTTTTATATTCATACTCAACCTCTCTATCAAAGCATCCTGACTTTACATTTTTTCTTCCTCAAGTGATTAAAATTATAATTATTTCCAAACCAAAAGCTTGATTCAATAATTACAATCATGCTGATCGCGAACTATAATGAATGAAAAAGATATACAATCGCAAAATAAAACGTATGTAATTGTAATAAAAAAAACTCGAGTCAGCCGACTCGAAAAGCTTTCCCGCCGTCTATTATTTGAGTCGGTGCAATCAAATACTAATATCAAATCTGAATGCAATCACTTCCCAAGTTTTTAATTTATTGTAAATAAAAGAAAATAAAATCCATCCCTATTTTTACCACTGAAATCCACTTCCACGCCATCAATAATCGTGTAATAATGTTAATCTGGCGCCACCTGCTTGACATTTATATCGGGACAAGGCATGAATATGAATGACAAATTTTTAGCTAAATCTGAAAATAGACCAAACCGCTTCTTAATAAACCCGTTGTTTAAGGAATTATTAGTTCTTAAAGATTTATCATAGATTAATATATCCGCTTTACGTTAATCCTTCTCTTAATTTCAATGTATGAAAAGTTATTTGTGTGATAATCGTAAAAAACCAGTACGCGAGAAATATAGATACAGTGATTTAACATTCTGAATAAATACAGTAGTGCTCGGCAAAAGAAAGTTGATTATGTCCTTAACACGATACCACAATTAATTGTTAATTAGTATAAGCAAATAAACATCACAAACATTGTATAAAAGATCGTATATTAAATAAAATAACCATAAAAAAAAGGGCAAAGACGTTAAACTAAATATATTAATTTTTATTACTTATTCGTGTTTAAGTTTATCAAATCATTAATTTTATCCCCTCTACCGTCGATGAGAAAAGTGTTGAGAAATGTCCTACGTCAGAGACTCCACCATTCCTACTGTTCAAACAGTAGCCAATCGCTGATCTGACACCATGATCAAAAGTTGTACCCGCTTTTAACAGAATTCTACGGTATATTTCTGCCTATGTTGCTCCGATCAGGTTAAAACTTGCACGCATTTTAGATGTGCATATGTACTGTGTGGGTGGTTATTGTCATTGTTTAAGGTTATATACAACGTGTTCAGTGAATATATCAGCTCAATTCGAAACTTACTCCAAATTTGAAGTTCGAGCGGTTATTCGTTTTTTTCTTGCAAATAATGGAACTCCTACCGAAATTCATAAAAAAAATACTGAACACATACGAAGAATACGTTATGAGTCGAAAACAAGTTTATGTTTGGTGTCAGCAGTTTAAAAATGGACGCACAAATCTGAACGATGATCGCGAAGGCTTGCGACGAAAACCATCAACAACAGAAACAGGTGAGAATCAATCAAAGGTCAATACACTGATTCGAGAAGATCGTCGGTTGAAAAAACGGGAAATTGCTCTACTGACCGGCATTCCTAAAAGCTCTATTCAAGAGATTGTATCTCAATTACACTATCGAAAACTTGCCGCGAGATGGGTATCAAAATTGTTGACCGGCCAACACAAAATGCAGCGCATAGCGGAGGGAATGGAACTTTTAACGCGTTATCGCCAGGAAAGCGGATTTCTAGAGTCTATAGTTACGAGAGACCAAACTTGGGTACACCAATAAAAAAAAACTCGATGACGTAGAAGGGTGTGAATTCACCAACACCGATAGTTCAGCAGTCTGCAAAAAAGACAATGGCAACTGTGTTCTGGGATATGCAACGCATTTGCTCATAGAATTTTTACCACCGAAAACGACAATCAACAGCGATATTTATTATCAAACTTTCGAAAAACTACACCAAGCCATTGGAAAGAAACAAAGAGGAAGGTTGACAAAAGGAATTAGGTTGATACATGACAATGCAAGACCGCTCACGTCAGCTTAGACGAAGGCCTGCCTTCAGGAACACAGTTGGGAAGTTATTGTCCATCCACCCCATAGTCCAGACCTGGCCTCTTCTGATTTTCATTTGTTTGGGCCGTTAAAAACTCATTTGTCGCATAAAAGGTTTGAAAATGACAACGAAGTTCAATATGAAGTAAGGTAGTTTTTTAGAAATTTGGATTGTATCTTTTACGAAAAAGGTATACTGAATCTTGTGCCTCGCTACGATAGGTGCCTTGAGATGGGCGCTTTTTTTACCTATTGTGTATTTGATTTCTATAAATAAAGTAGTATGTCTGTGATTCGTCCCTCGTATATAACCGCGATACTCGCTTACACCAGCGGAGTTGTCTTGGAGCATTCGCAGCTTTGGGACTCTCCCACTGTATAACCAGACCGTCCCAGACTAGATCCAAGAGTGTGCAGATTTGAGCACTTTATTTAACTCTTTTTATTATAGCTTTTATTTTATACTATGATATCCCAACAGTAATTCTTGTTATAGAAGACTACTATATTTGACCGAGAAGGAACTCTAGCACTAAGCGGAAGCGTTGTTCGCTGAGCAGGAACAACAGTCTGATAATGACATAGAAGAACATTTCTTAGACAACAGTTCAGATAGTTACAAACCATCAGAAGTTGACGATGGGCACAGTTTTGGGCAAGGCAGCGAAAGCAAACTGGATGAGAACTTGATGCGAGTCTTTGTTACAAAGAAACGAAACGTAGAGCCAAAACTAGAAAAGAAAAGTAGACATAATTTGGTATAAACCTAAAATTAAATTACGCTTAATAAATTTCAATACCAAGCGAGCAACCAGTTTACTCTTATTAACCGCGATATGACTGTAGTGGAGATTTTTGGTAAAATCTTCCCAAGGAGTTGAATTAATCAAATTGCATAATGTTCAAACATGAGGCTCAAAAAACGACCGATGATTATAAAATAATGATATTCCTTGGGGTGTCATTTATCAGGTGTTACAATTGTCTACCGCATTTTAACCTTTACTAGTCAAGAAATGAGTCTCTAGGTAACACTACAACTGTATTTAGATATAGATGCCAACTGTCGTATGGATATATTTGGATTAACAACAACCTGACCAAGAACTTCTACTTGCATCTCTTCGTCCAAAACTCTGGGTCCCTGTCTTTTGTTATTTGCAACAGATCCTGTTTCTTGGAATACTCGTACCAAATCTCTAACATTGATATGACTTGCCTTTCTGTCAGGATGTCTTTCATTAAAAGCAAAGGCTGTTCTTAAATAGCATTATTATTATTTTTAAAGCTTTATTTGAATAATCCAGACAAACCTGCTAATTGCAGCAAAACATATAAGACAAGTGGTAAACTATTTAAAACTCTCTTTTCCAAAGATGAAAAGCTAATCAAAGTTTCAAAATATAAAGTACAAGCTGAAACTTAGGGGCCTTTTGTCTTTAAAACAACATAATCCAAACAAACCCAACAAACGTGGCATTAAAGTTTGGATGCAAAGTGATTCCCTCAGCGGATATGCTTATGGCCTCAATATTTATACAGGAAAGAAGATAATAAACAGGAACTCCATTAGGATCTAATGTGGATTCCAAGTTAGCGAATACTATCAGGAACGATGATATAGTCCTTTGTTTCGTTCGTTTTTTTCGCCTATAGATATTCAGTCTTTACCATATTCGTCAATAGCGACTATCATGAAAGAAAAAATATTCCGGCTTTTATAACACGTTCACAACGATGTAAGTTAGAGTTTCGAGTCGGCACTTACTTCATAATTATTTCAAGATTGCAGAAGACAAAAGATGTTTTAGCCATTGGTACTGGTTCAATAACACTGTGGTCCAAGCAAAACGTATTATGGAAACTGGGGAGAAGCAAAATTTTCTTGCCCAGAGATGCTACAGTTTTACAATAAACTAGCCGTACACGTCGCACGTTGCTGCGAAATTAAAATTTTGTGAGACACGTGTCCTTTAATTTTAATCGAAGAGTACATTTACCAATTTTCGAGTCAATCTACCCATAGAATCAAAAGTTTCACAAAAAAATTCAACTCCCATTTCACCCTCTTAGTGGATACCTACACTTCAGAAAGAACATACCTCGATCGATAAATCCCGACCAATGCTCTTGTTAAAGAGATTCGCGGCGCGTGAACCGTCAAACGCGCAAAGTTTAAAGAGTCGTCAAGTTTTCTGAAGTTTTCCAATTTTCTATGCAATTTTCTTTTTTTTTCTTTCCGTAAACACCTTCTACAAAGTATTAAAAACTTAAAAAAAATAAATGAAATCTCTAACGTCGTTCTCAAGTTATGGCGTGGCCAAAGAAAATAGACTTCCTATATATATATATATATATATATATATATATATATATATATATATATATATATATATACAGGGTGTTACAAAAAGGTTGGGCTGGCTATACGTTTTTGGATTTTATGGACAATTTTGAAAAAAAATCAAGAATAACTTTTTTTCGATTTCGGCTTCATTTAGCCGCTAACCGCCATTCTGTATTTTTTTTAAATAAAATTATATCTGTGTTGTTTTTTAAGATATTTTCATAAAAATTGGTACACGGATGTATCTTACAAAGACGCAACATAGGAAAAATATTCATTTACGTAATTTAATTTTTTTCAAAATGGCGGCCATGTCAATTTTTTAACGTGGAATTACGAAAAAACCGTAGCCCAAATGAAAATTTTACAAGAGACTAAATAATTTGTAAATTAATTTATCTTCCTAATGCCTAATGCCTAATGCCTAATTGATTGTTGCAATCGGTTAAGAAATAAGGAAGATTGTAGTTTTCACGTTACGCGTTACTAGTTACTCACGGTGCGGGAGTAATTCAAACAACAAGTAGGCGGCAGGCTTTGTTCGCACAAGAAAGGACGTGGTCGACAAATAAATAAATACAATAGCGTAAATAATAATAAATAGCATAAATAAATAAATACAACTGTCACTGCAACAATCAATTTATTTACAAAGGAAAATCAAATTACCTTTTCAGCCTAAATTTATGTATTACTAATTAAAAAAACAACTATAAAAACTTTCACAACAAAGTTCGCGATCGCGGGGACTCAGCTAGGTCGCTATTACTGATTTATTTGAAATTTATCTAAGTAAGGTTAGTAAGGCATTTAGTATAAACACATTCAATGTCACTTTATTAAAATTCCGGTATACTGTTATCTAACCTGCTACATTTTCAATACAATGCCGCAACAATGAAAACATCTGATAATCATTAACGAACAGCTGTTAAATGTAAACGAAACAAACGCATTACTACCAGTGACAGTTCCCGTGTTGACTTTTATCTTTAGGGACATTTAAAATTCCTGGTCTACGCAACTCCGGTTGCCAATGTTGGAGAGCTGAGACAGCGGCTTGAGCATGGAATGAGACGAATCAGGGATACGCCAGGACTGTTACAACGAGTTAGGGAATCCATGTTACGTCGACTGCGGCAATGTGTTTTTAGCAACGGTGGTCACTTAATACACTTAATATGAGCAATTTGTTGAACAAAATATTTATTGGATTTGCTTTATGAGAATTGTTGTATTTATTTATTTATTTATGCTATTTATTATTATTTATGCTATTATATTTATTTATTTGGCGACCACGTCCTTTCTTGTGCGGACAAAGCCTGCCGCCTAATTGTTGTTTGAATTACTCCCGCACCGCAATTAACTAGTAACGCGTAACGTGAAAACTACAATCTTCCTTATTTCTTAACCGATTTCAACAAACAAGATGTCACTAGAAAGATAAATTAATTTAGAAATTATTTAGTCTCTTCTAAAATGTTCATTTGGGCTACGGTTTTTTCGTAATTCCACGTTAAAGAATTGACATGGCCACCATTTTGAAAAAAATTAAATTACGTAAATGAATATTTTTCCTATGTTGTGTCTTTGTAAGGTACATCCGTGTACCAATTTTTATCAAAATATCTTAAAAAACAACACAGATATAATTTTATTTAGAAAAAATACAAAATGGCGGTTAGCGGCTAAATGAATCCGAAATCGAAAAAAAGTTATTCTTGATTTTTTTTTCAAAATTGTCCATAAAATCCAAAAACGTATAGCCAGCCCTGTATATATATATATATATATATATATATATATATATATATATATATATATATATATATATATATATATGTGTGTGTATATATATATATATATGGGTGACGTCCACCTTACAGACCAAATTGTTAGGCTATACGATTTGTGCCGCAAACCTCAACATCTGTCGTGTTTTATATACTAACCTACATGCAACCAAAATTCCTTTTCTGTCATATCTTATAAAACTAGCTGAGCAGCTGATTCAGTATGTTGGAACTCACGCACCATATACTTCATCCTTAGGAAGACTTTTAAAAATGAACAAAAATAGAATAATGAACGTAGGGCCGTTGGGGGTTATAACCAGACGGAGATGACACCGATGTTAAGTTAACAAAACTGAAAAAAGAACCACAACTGTCTGCGAAACTTGTAATATCGCTTACCATAAATAAAGTGTTAACAAAAAATGAAGCCTAACGGGTTATTATTGTCCCAGTAGAAAGGGCTATTGGGATGTATGTGACCCATCCAAAATGGCGACTGACAGACTCAAAATGACTGTCATTCGTTTTAACTTTTTATATGCATACAAATAGTTACTAAAAAAATCAGATTGTGGCTTTTTGTCAGCTAGGAAAAATCCGTCGCAAAAAAATTTTGCCCGGCCGCCTGACCATTCTAATCTGCTAACTCTCGAATACGCCTTCAGCTGCACGTAACTTTTTCTATACAACACCTACCTTTATACCCGCAGAGAACCTAACGTCGGATTCTTAATTGCCGATATCGTCGGTTACTCACAGTGTCGTACAGAAAAACCGTTTGCCTAAATTCTGCCGGCCCGTGTCCACTACAGGCAGCCAGAATCCGATAATTATTTCTTGTCATAAAAATCCAGACATTGTGAAATACGTAATTTAAAAGTAAGTGTTAAACTGTTTCGTCTAACGTAATTTCCCGTTTCATTCTTTTACTTCTTTGACCAAATCCTGAACCAAGGTATTAATTACGTTTAAACAGCTTGTTCAATTTTTTTAGGCACAAATTCATCAAGATTCATTTTTGTGTAAATATCCGGTGCCACTCAATGGGTAAGGTATTTCAGAGTAATCCGATAACCTGCAGAATCAGACGTCATTCGTAACGTAGAGGCCGTACCGTTTCCTGATATCCAGTAACCAGTTAGTATCACCTGTCAGCCTTTGTAGATTTATATGGAGTAAACCTCCTTTTTTAAACAATTTAAGGTTAAACCTAACCCTGTCAAGATAGAATTTACTTCAAAGTAAATTCTCCCGTTTATCTGTTGTTTAAAATATGCGTACACGTAGCACTTATTAAGTATATAGTGTGAAAGTATAATGAGTTCTGAGTACCTAAGAGTCTTTGATCGTAGTTATTCATTAGAATCTGTTTATTTTTGAATTTTTAAGCTTTAATAGCAATCACGTTCGTACTT
Organism: Vesta saturnalis; assembly: GCA_036346205.1. NCBI lineage: Eukaryota > Metazoa > Arthropoda > Insecta > Coleoptera > Lampyridae > Vesta > Vesta saturnalis. Next base: position 815,568 of record JARFJB010000447.1, read on the forward strand.
ATTATTAAAACGTTTGATTAAACATACCTTATCTACTATATGAAGTTTATCGAACATATGAAGGGCTACAGCAAGCTTGTACCAATGTTTGTATGTGATATGAGTTAAATGTCCTTTGAAGCGAATTATGATAGGTCGTCTAGTTTGCCCTACATGTATTTGTTCATAATTATTACAATTACTCTTGTAAATCCCCGACCTATTTTGCTTTTCTATAAGTTGCATAGTTATTGTAGTAATTTTACATATTTGGTTTGTACTTGTTCTCTAGCGCTACCTAATGTAGTTACAAATCTGGGGACCGAAAAATTAAAGCCATGAGTTTATGAAATATTGTTATTAACAAATATGAAACTTTTAACAAAGATGAAATAGGTTTGTTAAACCTGCCGTATTTTGGAAACTAAATCCTCCAAGTCCCGAGGTGTTGTTTGGAACACCTTATATTTAATAATAAAACCCCATATAGAGAATTCCGGCGAACGTAGAGGCCAGTTTATAGGTCCATTGTTACCAATCTAATAATTTAATTTGAAATTGTTTATAAAACGAATACATGGGCGTTCGCGGTGTGCTGGTGCGCCGTCTTGTTGAAAATAAACAAAATTTTAAGCACGTGAAGTAGCAAAAATTTAGATAGATGGTTCCTGTCAAATGCCCGTCGAAGAAGGGACCCGCCACTTTTGAATCCAGCATTCCGAGTCAAACATTGATGCCGAACCTTTTTTGAAATAATCGGTGGAAATGCTCATTTCCCCGTGTCCAAAGGTAATGAATATTTCTATTAAACCAACCATTATTGCAGAATTTGCTTTCGTCAGTCCATAAAATATTCCGGCAAACATGAGGATCAAGTCGCCTCCTTCTCAAAATCTACCGACAAAAGTCCTCCTTCGCTGGTAGTCTGTCGGTCGCAGATGTTGAACCTTTCGGCAACGACAAGGTCTAAATTTATTCCGATGTAAATTTCTTCTAGTCGACGTTTTCGACGCTCCAACCTCTCTTTCAATCTCTCTTCTAGAAACATCTTGATTCACAAAATTCTTATTACCAGTGAATGCTAAAATCAATATTATTTCGTGGATTGTAAAATAAATCATTTTGACTCAATTAAAATAATGTAAGACCTACCGAATACACTTAATTCCTCTTCACCATGGGATGCTGCAACAGTTGGTTCCTTTTTTGTGGCTCCAAAGGACCATACTATTTTAGATTTCTTGTTAATCGCAAAAAATTTTTGCATTAGGAACTATTCTTTTTGGGTGCTAACAATGGTAATTTTCAAGAACTTTCTTTCTTAGCATTACGAAATGCTCTTGCATAAACAAACACCATATCTAATTTTTCTTCATCATAAAAACTCATTTTTGTTTGATTTTAACTTGAAATGGCAGAAATACGTATTCTTATTCAACAAATCTGACTTTAATGTTACAAATAAACAAGTTTTAGCTCTTCAACTGTTTTCTAAACCTCCTTTACAACGATTGAAACATAGCGGTTTTGAACTAATGGGGGTCATTTTGAGCACCTTGATGATGCAACAAATATTTTTGCTATTAGTTTGAAAAACCTTTTCAGGATGTTTCGCTGGCTTATTTATGATATATTACGTTAAGTGTGTTAGTTATTGTTAATACGAGTTGTAATTCGCGTTCAAATATCAAATTCACTTCTTTTCGCTTCTAGACATAAAAAACGTAAGTTTAATATGTTTCAACAAAACTAAACTTATCGTGCAGGACCGTACTAAAGGTTCAATATCAGAAAACACTGATAATATTGTTACCACAGTTTCGATAAAAAGAATTACATTTCATGATGATGGAACAGTTTTCTAAGAAACATAATATAAGTGGGTTTAAATTTATTTGTGCTATCGTGTTTGTTAGAGAGTGATTAAACAAATAGTTCTGCGTAGTTTCCAGCTTACCAGTTTATTTAAGGATGGAGTTGCTATTGGGGAAGTTATAGAGAATTTATTTGAGTAACAGGGTTTCTTATTGAAAAACAGGATATGTGCATCTCGAATCTAGGTATCAAGTCTGTTTTTTTTCCTGGGAATGTCCATTATGCAGTTTTAGTATAGAAGATTTTGTGTGCATTTAGCGGGGTAAGAGGTTTTACGTTTCTTTGAGTTAGTTAAAGTTAGGCTGTGATAGAAACAGGTCGAAGTTGGATAAGTGATGTAGACTTCGAGCGCACAGAATTTATCTACGTTCTACCCAGGTCAGGAATGACATTTCCGCTTCCATTGAACCTTAGGTTTAATGATAATTAAAATCGTCGATGTAAAATGAAGACTTGTTCTCACCCCCAAATTTGTTTTTATACTTACCTCTCCAGCGTATCGATACATTGAATCCTCCAATAAAAATTCATATACAGCAACCTTTATATGCTCTTGGTTAAATGTATTTGCTCATGTTTCACATTAATTCGTGAAACAACATAATGATAACTTGCTAAATCTGATATAAATTTCCAATTTAATAATTTTTACAAAACTTAGACATTCTAATATAGTTGAACTAGGTTTTTTACCCGAGCAAAATCGATAATATTATGATTTTTTAATTTTATACCGAATTTTTTTAATCCGCCATAAAAGTAGGTCTTCGTTGAACCTATTTTTTCAAACATTATTGCGTACTGTAGCACGCAAAAATTATTTGTAAAATTAATGTGTAATCTTGATTAAGGCTGTTTAATTTGTTTAAATTTATCAAATTTTATATTAATTATATTAGTCGCCTCTTTTTGTCATTTCCAAAACAACATGATCAAGGTTGTAAGCAGCGACAGCTCGTTACGTTCTACAATTTCTGAATAGGTATTTAGATTTGTTATTGATGTAAATACTAATTTATACTTCATTAGTTTTAAATATTGATTTGTCAACTTATTTTGAACTTGAATATATGATTCATGTCATATTAGTCAAAATTTATTTTCAACTCTTGGCGTAGTTTCATTCTTAAATAGATGAATTCCTGTTATGGGATTTGATTTGTTTATATACAAATAATGTTTATGAACTCAATGTATATTACACTAATTTAATAACAACCACAAACTTTCTTTTCAAATAAGCATAAAATAAAGCCCAATTAACAAAAACAAAAATAAGGGTAACCAAAAATAGTTTCACTTCAAAATCTCATTTAATGCGCTACTCAACGTTCAATTGTAAATGAACTAAACATTTCAAATCATACTACTGTTTCATATTTTACTTTACATAAACGGTAATCCGGTGTGTCTAAAATGTATATCATAAAGTATCCTAATAATATGGTCAAAAATGTTGATTAATGGTGGCTTAACAATGCCCAATTTCTGATATCGGTATCACTACAAAAAGTACTGTTCCGATTTACCGTTTTTACACAAATGTAGATCATAAATTAATACAAATCAAGATTAAAAGTTATGGGAATCATTGAAATGAAAACAATGTGAATTAAAGTAAAATCAGTTCATATAGTCCATTTTTAATAAAATGAGTTACAAGAACTTTAAAACTCTCACATGCAATATTTACAGTATTACTGCCTTCAAAGTATGATCTAAGCATGCAACATTTATTACAAAAATGTTTACAGGATTTACAGGAAAATAAACAAAAATTCCATCATTGAGCTTGTTCGTACACACTCGTGCTAGAAGCTCGTCACTATTATCGTAGAGATTAGAAGTATTTGTATTTTTGGCTGGATACTTGTAAAATACTTAACTTTTGACAATTCTTAAAATAAATTTTTTGTTTTAATCCCAATGATAACATTCAAATTACCTAAATCTGATTAATTACTTTCAATTCTTGGTCCCGGTCCAGGAAGTAAGCTTGGTGCTTGTCTTGATTTTGAAAACCGAATAACGAGTTTTTTGATTTAAAGAAAAAATCAGGTTAGTTAATGTTGAAATTTTTAGGATTCGTACTTAATATCAGGCAAACTACTTTTATATAACGCACCAAACAAGGTAGTTTTGAACTAGGGCTGAAATATCAGTGGCTTTCTAACACGAACCAAATTCTCATTTATTAAAAGCAAAAACAAAATAACGTTACTAACCCTTGACTAATTAAATACGCTAAGATTTCAAATCTGTTCCTACTCCCATAAAATTGCGGGATCTTTGAATCCAACCTAGAAGGTGCTTCAACATTTCAAAATATTTTAATTAACATAAGTTACATATATTTAAGTTACCAAAACCGGATAAGATTGTATTACTCATTATACTACGTATCAACAATAAGCAATTAAAAGTGCCTAAAGGGTAGCAACAACGTCATCCTTCTTTCAACGAAACTGTAGATGTAGGTAATTAATAATTAACTATTATGGATTCAGAGTTAGGTAATAGATAATTACCAGATCAATAACCCTTACTTATCTGCCTCGGTGATGGAATGGTTAGAGTGCTTGCCTTTCACCCGAGCGCGCGGGTTCACACCTGGTCAAGGTGGCCGTTTTTGTAAAACTGAGAAAAACCAAAACGCTCCTTCTCAGATAGGAAGTAAAACTGTAGGTCCCGTGGTAAGACGATGATTGACACGTTAAAAATCCCTTACTAAAGATAGAACTCCTTTAGTAGGTCAAAATTCTAGTGACGAGTAGTGCTAATAACCTTTAATAGTTGATGCGCATAGAGATGCTTGACGTATTGGTTTGTATCTAGATCTCGGCCCACAAATACAAAAAAAATAAACCTTTGCTTGGTGCTATATTGACGGCTGACATTATATTATGGTGGCGTTTCTCACCAGTCAGCCATAAAGTCACTAAATAGAATACACTATCGCAAATGTATGTTTCAATGTGCTAGAGAGAGAACTACATTTTCTGGCCACAACATGGCAACAGAGAATATTACGTGCATTTGAAACGCTTCAAACGACCGAACACTAAGCTGTAAAACTGAACTGATTTTGGTTTTGGTTATTTTATTAGTCGTTCTGTTAGTTGCGAACGTGTGCACGTGGAAAGCTTTGGAAGTTGGGAAACAGTAAAGATGCGAAGTTGTTGTGTTTGTCGCCGACGCGAAAGGTTATTTCGCTTCCCTACAGGTAATTATTGAATTTGGATATTAATGTTTTTTATTTTTGCCATGAAAAGACGCGAAACGACGCAGTATCTGGATGCATCTAATAGGGAAACACGCGTGGTAAGTTTTCACAATACTTAAGTTTACAAATGAATACTATAAAGTTACTATTATGTTAGTTGCATTTTTCTGAAGAAGCGAAAATAATTTACGGAAAGAGCAAATTGAAGCCGAATGCTGTACCCAATCTTTGTCAAGAATCTCTCTGTCAGTGTGTTTCGGAAGACATAAAAATGTCTGTGCTAGAAAGTGGTCAAGACGACGTCCACGACGTGACCGTGATGGAATCAGAAAAGAGTCCTGGGAGTGATGGTGAAGACGACTTTGAGCCTAATCTGAATAGTTTGCTGTCCAGTGCCCCTTCATGTGATGGACAGGAACAAATCATTAATAATTTGCGCGCACATCTATAGAAAGCTCTACGCGAGCGTAATAAGTACAAACGGGAATTGGAGAATATCTTAAAAAAATTTGACGAATGAAACACGAAAATGCAAGGAGTCATTTATGGTCTGAAAATACTATGAGCAAGGCTCTGAAATTATATGTTTCTTGAGGAGCTAAGGGCTATGAACAGATAAGACGTCAACATATTCCTCTCTCTAGCATAAAAACTATTCAATATCGCATCAGGAACATTCAATTTATTCCAGGTATCTTAGAAGATATTTTCAAAATGCTTAAACATAGGGTTTGTATATACCAACTGCTGACTGAATTCAGTTTATTAAATCATTTTATGGAAGTTTAAGATGACTTATTTATGTTGCTGATTACAATTTTGAAACCATTTGTAGCTTAAAAATTATTATTAATTTTATTAAATACATAAATAAAAAGTTTACCTCAAGTAGAATGTGAACCTACGACCTGTACTTTGCTAGAGTACCGCGCTAACCAACTGCGCCATCAAGGTTCAAGCCCCAATCGATGTAAATTTGGTCTTTATGTATGTAGAACTGATGTAAATTCTCTAGCAAAGTACAGGTCGTAGGTTCAAATCCTACTCGAGGTAAACTTTTTATTTATGTATTTAATAAAATTAATAATAATTTTTAATTACATATTTACCTTTGAACATATTCGTTCATAACAAAAACTTATAATAACATTTGTAGCTTGTATCATTTCATTCTAGTGCATGAAAATATGTTTTTATTATTTTAGGTGGTGACATTTAGAGAGGAAGAAAAACATTCCGCCTTTCTAGTGGATGAAATGGCGATACAACCAGGCCTCCAAATCGATCCGTCAACTGGGGCCACTCTGGGTCGACCAACAATGAAAAATGCTGCTGGTGGCTACAGTGACTACGCAACACATGCTCTAGTATTCATGGTCGGTGCAGTGAGCACTCGTTGGAAACAAGATGTAGCATACGAGTATACAGGAAGTTCTTTCTCTGCAGAAGAAATGAAAGACAAACTATTTGCCATAATTTATAAGTGCCATGATGTGGGGCTGAACATAAAAGCAATCATTTAGGACATGGGAGGTCAGAATAGAGGATTTTCGAAACGGATGAACATTAATGCTAGTCGCTACGGTCTCATTCAAAATTCCATTCCACAACCACTGCATGCGAATGGAAGGTTGCACATTACGCCAGACTGTGTACATGTTTTCAAAAATATTGCTGCCGCTTTAACCAATGGAAGGAAACTTTATATCGATATGTCTATAGCAGTACGAGAGCAGTTGCCGTCAAATGCCGTTTCCATAGAAGCCATTAAGAAAGTTTGGAAATGGACCAAAAGGACCCTCTGAAATTTTGACCTAGGTTGAAACAAAAAGTCATCACTCCATCTCATTTTGAGAAGATGAATGTGTCACTAAGTGTGGTTCTTTTACATCATGATGTGGGAGCAGCCATTTATTATTATATTGTGAAAAAGAATATTGGTCCGCATGATGCAACAGCGTGGTTTGTTACTCTAATCTACAAATGGTTTAAACCTATGACTGGACGCTACTTTACATGTGCTCTTTCACATGCGAATATAGAAACTTATGAAGCTACACTAACTTTTTTTGAACACTTCATCAACATCACACGCAAAATTACTGTGGACGATAATGTTTGGAACCCGTTTCAAACTGGAATGCTCTTATCAACGCAATGTACCATCGAATTTGCAACGAGTGTATCTCAATGATGCAAAATTTAAACATTCATTATTGAGTAGGTTCACTCAAGATGCTTTGGAAAACCTGTTTAGCCAAATTCGACACAGTTCCTAATATACAAAAGTTCAAAGTTGCTCTCCGATTAATTTTCTTGTCGCAATTTGAGGGAGATATTCGTCGGGGAAGCTATCATGTAAATGATCAATATCATTTGATTGGTTATTGCAACGAGATCAATGCTTTTGACAAGAACAATGCTTCTGAAGCAACTAAAGATATATCTGATAAAATTTGTGACAACAGTCTACAGCTTCTAAGGAACTGAGTGAGACGGACAGGTCTGCATTATATTATTTTGTCGGTACAATATTGAGTAAGGTAAAAGAGCAATATTCAGTATGTGACGATTGCTTTATTCCTCTGTTGGCAAGTAGAGACAATTCTCTTAGTTTGTTTACTAAGTTCAAAGAATATAAAGAGAATCTTCTCCACTTTCCATCAGAGAAACTCTACAATTATTTCCACCACTGTAAATTCCAATGTCGCATTAATGAGAAAAATCTTGTAGACAATGCCATAGACAGACATCTGTTCTTAGATAAATTATATCTGCTTTGTTAAATAACATTCCACAATGTCATAATATTATTTAAGTATAATTGTATAAAAATATTCGTTAAATGTAGGCGATTTTTCACTGTTAGAGGAGAGAAGGCAAAAAATACAATTAAAGGGTCCTCCAAAAGTAGTCAGACACTTGCAATAAAAAATGCCATTTAATACATAATTTAAACCAATACATGGTGTGTGTTTCAATTAGGTGACAAATTTGTTCGTTTTCACAATAAAATTTCATACAAGGCCTTGTTCACTTCTGTTTGAAATTGGCGCCCAATTTAGGCCACGAAATGGATGCCAATTGCAGTATTTTATTCTATCTTGTGACTTTAGTCAACGACAAAAACAAACATATAACTATTGTATACAACGTAAGTCAAAACTTTCGTAAATGTAACAAGAATCGTAACCAGCAATTAACAAATCATTAGTCAGACTAATTAAATTGTTGTAAATAACAATATCAGTTTCTTCCAGTGTCTGGTCAACTAAGAAAAGCTTGATTGTTCACGTTGAAACAAATATTAAGTAACATGCTTGTAAATAAAACTACTATGTCAACTAAATGTTAAATAATCTAGACGTTATGTTTACCATAATATGCCAAATGTGTCAAGCATATCGTATGTTGACGTTAATACCTTAACTCCAATCTTAAAGAAATAAGTTCTGTTTGAAAGCTGTAATAATGTTCTTGTAAATTGATTACTGATTAATACTATGCCCTGAATGTAAATTTTTATAGGTACTTGAGAATAACAGTGAAGGTTGGTGAGAATGGAAAACTGACAATGGACGAGTTGTAAAGAACCTTAACGTTGGTCCAATTCTAATTTTGGTTTTTCTCTAACTACGGTGAGTTAAAATATAATTAACCTTAAGTGTAACAAAAGGTGAGGAATGTACCTCTCAATAATTGTACTAGTAAGGGAATGGCCAAATCGGATATAAATCTGGTTTTAATGAACAGGACACAGTGTGAATAATATCGAATTCGGGCAAGAAAATGAAGTTTGTTTGCGTCATGTATGACTTTTAGTCAAAAGGCAGCCAGAGCCCAGTATAGATCAGAGCCATTAGGTGAGTGGAAGTATTTCTCACTAAGGACCTAAATAAATATATACTTAACCCAAAAAGAAGGACATGAGTTTTTCTGTAGAATTGTCCCCAAATCTGCCATAACGACACAGCAGATCAACACAGGGAAAGAAAGTAGTTATATATAAAAGAACACAGTTACTTTATTTAAACCTATAGTAATCCCACAGAGTTGAATATAGAATAGTCGTGGAGGTGGACAGGGAAGCAGCTAGGCGCAATAGTCCCTTCAGAAGTGAAAAATTGCGTTTATTCATAATAACATGCACACCCTATTAAATTCATGGATGCTCAAATTATACTTATTACTTTTTTACGACAGCTCAGTTACTGTGACAGTGCATAAATACCTTCTTAGAATAACATAAACTGAGGTAAGCTGAGCTCCGCTCACTCGTATTTATAGTTGACAAACGTGTATGACATAAGATTGAAACTACAAGATATTATTCGGTTCTATTCCAGTTAAGTAAAT
>JARFJB010000447.1:835000-895000 GCA_036346205.1 Vesta saturnalis
ACACGCACCGCACACGACGCACACGTACACGCTACACGTCACACGTACACGCACGTACACGACACGCACACGACACGCACACGACACGCACGCACACGCACACGACACACGCACACGCACATGCACCCACGCCACACACGCACACGCACACACATACGCCCACGCACACGCACGCACCCACACGCACACATGCGCACACGCACACGCACACGCACGTACACCCACACGTACTCGTACACGCACATACATGCACGCGCACACGCACACGCCCACGCACACTCGCACGCACGCACACACACGCACACACACACACACGCACACGCACACGCACGCACACGCACACGCACACGCACAGGCACACGCACACGCACACGCGCCACTCGACACGCACACGCACACGACACGCACACGACACGCACACAACGCACACGCACACGCACACCACACACGCACACGACACGCCACACGCACACGCACGCACACGCACACGACACGACACGACACGCACAACACGACACGCACGCACACGCACACGCACCACGCCACGCACACGCCACGACACGACCACCACGACACGCACACACACAGCACAGCACGCACACGCCACGCACCCACGCACCGCACACGCACACGCACACGCACACCCCACGACACGACACGCACAACACACGCACGCACACGCCCACGCACACACACGCACACGCACACACCACACGCACACGCACACGCACCGCACACGCACACGCACAGCACACGCACGCACACGCACACGTACACGTACACGCACACGCACACACACCACACGCACACGCACACGCCCACGCACACGCACGCACCCACACGCACACGCACACATACGCACACGCACACGCACGCACACGCACACGCCACGCACGCACACACCGACACGCACACGTACACCCACACGACGACACGCACACGCACGCAAACACCCACACGCACACCACGCCACACACGCACACACCACGCACACGCACACACAGCACACGCACACGCACAGCACACGCACACCACACGCACACGCACACGCACAGCCACGCACACGCAACGCACGCAACGCATACCCACGCACACGCACACGCAGCACCACCGCACGCACGCACACGCAACGACACGCCACCGCACACGCACACGCCACGCACACGCACCACGAACCACACGACACGCATACACACCGCACACGCAACGCACACGCACACGCACCACACAACGCACACCACACGCACACGCACACGCACACGCACGCACGAACACGCACACGCACACACACCACCACACGCACACGCACACGCACACCACACGCACGCACACCCACCGACACGACACGCACACGCACACACACCACGCACACGCACACCACGCACACGCACGCACACCCACACGACACGCACACGCACACGCACACCGCACACCCACACGCGCACGCGCACGCACACGCACACACGGACACGCACACACGCACCACCCACACGTAACGCACACGCACATACACGCACACGCACGCAACACAACGCCACACGCCACACGCACCCACACGCACGCACACGCACACAGCACACGCACACGCACACGCACACGCACACGCACACGCACACGCACACGCACACGCACCACGCACACGCACACGCACACGCCCACATGCATACGCTCACGCACACGCACACGCACACGCACACGGACACGCACACACACGCACACACGCACACGCACACAACGCACACGCACACGCGCACACGCACACACACATCGCACACGCACACGCACACGCACACGCACACCAACGCCACGACACGCAGCACACGCACACGCACACGCACACGCCACACGCACACCGCACGCACGCACACACACGCACACACACCCACACGCACACGCACACGCACGCACACGCACACGCACACGCACACACCCACACGCACACGCACACGCACGCAGCACACGCACACCCACACGCACGCACACGCACACGCACCGCACACGCACACGCACACGCACACGCACGCACACGCCACGCACCACGCACGCACACGCACACGCACCATCACACGCACACGCACACGCACACGCACAGCATACGCACACGCGACACGCACACGCACCACACGCACACGCACACCACGCACACCGACACACGCGCACACGACACACGCACACGCACACACGCACACGCACAACAGCACGCGCACACGCACACGCACCACGCACACGCACGCACAGCACACCACACGCACACGCACACGCACACGCACACGCACACGCACGCACGCACACGCACACGCACCACGCACGAACTGCACACGCACACGCACACGCACACGCACACGCACACGCACACCAACGCCAGCACACGCCGCACCCACACCACAGACAGCAACGCACACGCACGTACACCCACACGCACACGCACAACGCACACGCACACCACCACGCGCACCGCACGCACACGCCACGACACGCACACACGCACCCACCGTACGACACGCACACCACACGCACGCACACAACCCACGCACACACGCACGCACACACGCACACACCACAGCACACGCACACGCACACACGACCACGCACACGCACACACACGCACACGTACACCCACGACACGCACACGCACACGCACGCACACCCCACGACACGCACACGACACGACACCACACGCACACGCACACGCACACGCACACGCACACGCACAGCCAGCACCGCACACGCACACGCACACATACGCCCACGCACACGCACGCACCCACACCGCACACGCACACGCACACGCACACGCACACCCACACGTACACGTACACGCACATACGCACGCGCACACGCACACGCCCACGCACATCGCACGCACGCACACAACGCACACACACCCACACGCACACGCACACGCACGCACACGCACACGCACACGCACAATCACACGCACACGCACACGCACATGCACACGCACACCCACACGCATACGCACACGCACACGCACGCGCACACGCACACGCACACGCACACGCACACGCACGCACACGCACTCGCACGCGCACATGCACACGCTCATGCACACGCACACGCACACGTACATGCATACGCACACGCACACGCACGCACCCACACGCACACATGCGCACACGCACACGCACACGCACGTACACCCACACGTACACGTACACGCACATACATGCACGCGCACACGCACACGCCCACGCACACGCACGCACGCACACGCACACGCCACACGCACACCACACACGCACACGCACACGCACACGCACAATCACACGCACACGCACACGCACATGCACACGCACACCCACACGCATACGCACACGCACACGCACACGCACGCACACCCACTCGTACACGTACACGCACACGCACGCGCACACGCACGCACACCCACACGCACACGCACACATACGCACACGCACACGCACACGCACACCCACACGCACGCGCACCACGCACGCACACGCACACGACACGACACACACACGTACACGCACACGTAACGACACGCACACGCACACGCACACGCACACGCACATGCACACGCACCACACAGCACGCACACGCACACACATACGCCACGCACACGCACGCACACGCACACGCACACGCACACGCACACGCACACGCACACCACACGCACACGTACACGCACATACACACGCACACGCACACGCCCACGCACACGCACGCACGCACACACGCACAAACACCCACACCACAGCACACGCACGCACACGCACACGCACACGGCACACGCTACGCACACGCCACGCTACACGCACACGCACACGCACACGCACGCGCACACGCACACGCACACGCACACGCACGCGCACACGCACACGCACACGCACACGCACGCACACGCACACGCACGCGCACATGCACACGCTCATGCACACGCACACGCACACGTACATGCACACACGCACGTACACACTCACACTTACACACACACGCACACGCATGCACACCCGTACACGCAAACCCACGTGCGTGCTTGCGTGGATATGTGCGTGCGTGCGTGCGTGCGTGCGTGTATGCGTGCGTGTGTACGTGCATGTGCATGTGTTTATTTTTTTTATTGTTTTAATTTCTGCTGGAGCTGATTAGATTTTGTAAAAATTCGTGACGGAGAGAGGGATTTGTTAGGTACAGCTTTTGCTTTTTATCAAATATTTCTGGAAGAACTGATACTTCAAAAATATAGAAACACCAGCATATCTACCTTAAACCTATCGATTAACTGGTACGACGCGTAAATTAGCTTGGTTCCTAAGCTAGAATTTAAGTGTTAGTTCAAATTTATTCAATTTATATAAAAGCAGCTGCATACAGTCTAGCCGCCTCACTCGCATTCCCTTGGGCAACACCATGATAATAATGACTATCGGCATATTCTTCATTTGAAAACATGACTCAGGAAGGAAAACACGAACACGAACAAGAACAATAATAATAACAAGAACAAGAACGACTCAAAAACTAAATTACAATATCACTACAACAGAAAGAACTCGTATTGAAATCAGCAAAACTGTAATAGCAAACAAATTTTGACAACTAACTTACTAATGTCAAGTCGTTGCTACGGTGATGAAAAGATATCAGTAAAGGAGACGTATTTCTTGCCGTAAATGTACAGATTGATTGAAAAGTGAGGGACAAATCGTCAATTCTCATCTACTCTACCATATTTTTGAAGGTAATTTTATGCTCTAAAAGTTTTTCCTGAGGTGTATTCCTGTAACAATTCAGTAATTAGTACGTCAACCATAAGTTTTTTTCATATCGTTGTGAAGCTTATGAAAAAAGGAAGTTTTCCCTTTATCGGCCATGTATCAAATCTATCTCTATTGCAAAAATATTCCTCTTGTAAGTTTGTCTTGGGATTTGAAAAAAAATCATTTCTGAATTCATTATGTCATTAAAAATGTTGAATGATGGGTTTGTCTCGAATGAATTCAATATTCTTTAACGCAATTTCATCTTTTACAAATTTCTCCTAATGTGTTTTCTTATAACTCTTCTAGTTTGGAAGATACAGCGTGATTTAAAAAATAAGTCCACGAAATAGAAAAAATTAAAAAAAAAGTTAACATCTTGGAAACAATAGACACACTCTGTATTAACAATTTGTTTTTCCTTTTGGCCAGAGGAATCAGCTGTGGGTGGGTGAAGGCGGACAAGAGAAAGTAAAATAAAGTGATATGAGCACAGTTTTGGTTACTATGATAAAGAATGAATCCTTCGGCAGACGCGCTCTGTAAAGTTGCACAAGTGGGCGCACTGCGGCTCTTTATACTGCACTTACAAAAATGATATTAGGTCACTCCTGTTTGATAAATAATGGATTAGTAATCAAATAAATATGATTTGTAAACATTTATTACAATTTTATAATCATAAAGCAACGACATAAAGGTAAAATAAAAAATAAATGTTTATTCAGTCTTTCAAAATAATGCAAACATAATGGAAATACTTTGATAATATTTATTTTCTTAGTTTTACTGCAATAAGCCACCTGGGTACTCCAAATTGTCTCTGCACCTTTACCTATGTAAAGGCGGTAATCACTGTCGTCTTGTCTTTGTAACGGTTGTGTATTATCGACCTCATCGCTATCAGATTGTTGGGAGTCACTATTATAATTATTATTTTGAATAATTTCATCTTCCCCACTTGCATCGCTAAAGTCGACATCATCTTCTAGATCAGACAAATTGTCCGCAATCTCTTGCAACTGCCTATCACTGAAATACCTTTTTGGCCCTTTTGTAGCCCAAAAATATAAAAAATATACATAAATTAATGTAGGTGATAAAAACGGCAGCCACAAATTTTATTTACATGACCAAACGCACTGCGGCACGGAATACCGCAATTTAGCAACTCTCACCTTAAGATGACATCAAACTAGGACTAGGAACACACCTAGGAATATGCGAGTACAGCAGTATGCATTCATAAGATGGTCGATCGAGAATATCTAGATGGACAGTGGCGTATCCAGAAAGATATTATAAAAAGTTAATAATTAAAAATGTGGCACGCAGTACCACTGCGCGTCCGCAGGGGGTTAAATCGAACATAAAAAACCAATGCATCAGAATAAACAAAATTACCTCATTATCAAAACGATAGCGTCTGCAATAATAAAATTCTGCAAAGTTACATACTATCAATCAGAACCACACCAGGTTTACACGTTCTATACTACTTCCGTAATCTAGAGTTGTCAGTAACCCAGAAACAGCATTTGTGTTTATTAAATACACGGCAGTTAGTAAAATTCGTTTTATCTAACCAGATGATGTCCATTAAAGGTTAACATTTACTTGACTTTATTGTTCATGTCGTAATTATGGCAGTTTTTATGCTAATTGTATATTGTAATTATTGCTTATTTTAATATTCGCCTATTCGTGTTTGAGCATTCCGTCAAACATTATTTTATCCCAATCCAGGCTTGTTCGCAAAGATAACTATCGTTGAGTTCGTATTTAAGGCAATAATACAGATCAATCCTAACTATTGAGCTTTTGTGTAGTTCTTTAACGCATTGTACCCATATCAATAATAATTAATGTTATGCGTTGATTTGACCACCTCTGTTAATAAATTTAGTGTGTAAATTAAAGAGTTTCTGGTGTATTTTATGACTTTAGGTTAAGCTTGAGTGTTCTTTAAAACGCTCTCAGAGATTCGAGATACGAGGGCGTTTAAAAGTCCTATTCTAGCCATAAGTAATGTAATATAACCGAATTTTGTGAAGCACTAATAATATGTTCTATCAACAATTCATTTTTATAGAGAAAATTAAAAATTACATGTAATTTATTCATACGGTAACGCTTGAATAAGATGATATCGTTTCAAGTAATATATAGAAAAAAATGTGCCTCGACAATATACGTTTTTTATGTTAACTTATACCAATAATTTCGGTTGACCGAGATCACAAAAACCATTTACAATCAATTCGTGTAAACAAAAATCTTTTAAAATATTTATTTAAAATAGTTTAACCCGAAGAGAAAACCGACAAGGCGGTTAAGTGTGCGCAAAAGGAACAGGTATTTAGATTTTCAGTGCGCTTTTAACAACACTTACTATATCGCTGTTAGAAAAACGTACGCGAGATAATCCGGAATTGTTATATTCTCAAAAGACCTGTCATGGGTTACCTTATACGTTTAAAACTAACAGATTTAGTTACTCACTATCACGATCATGTCGTGGAAGTAAGCGTGGAACTACGTAATTGAATTCGAAGTTATCATGATTTTCCCATGTTTATTGATAATTTAATGGGATATGGTGTTCACTTATTTGTAACAGATACGGATGAAATTGGTAACCTTCATGTAGCAAAAAAAAAGATTGACTTTGGAATGCACATTGTTGGCCTTTGGCAGTGTTTCGAAAGATAAACATTGCGGTTATTTACGAATTATCAATAACTACAGGTATATTATCCGTGCTACTCTAGTGAATACCATCGTTTACATCAGTCTTGTAGATAGCGTTCAGGTTGGTTTATAATGTACGCATATATGTTATCATCATTTTTCTCGTCATCGTTGTAGAGGCATGCATGTTATTTTATGTCTACGCGTTTGTCTACTTGTCTGATCATGGTTGTCATAAACGCTTAACTGTGGTTAGTATTTTACCCAACTCATAATTACTACGGTCATGATCAGTAGAACGGTGTCACCATTTTGTTTTTTGTGACGTCATAGGCCACGCCCTCTCCGTACTAAGTGGCCCCGTCCATTTTTTAAGGCTTCTTTTTGGGGTCAATTTTCAACCCCGTGATGACGTATTTATGGTTCTCGCCCATAAGGACCTTTTTAGCAGCCCAACCCCTGGAAGGTAGGCAAATGCGCACGCATACAGTGTTCTGATTGGAGGTTCTAAGGCTAGACTATGCCCAATTACAGGTAATTGGTCGTGTGCGCGCATACTGCCCCAGGTCGTGCATTTTGATTGGAGGGCCTGAGGGTAGGCCATGCATACTAGTTTCTGATTGGTCCTTAGACTCCGCCAGCCTCTATGTTCTGATTGGATGCCTACGGCTCAAAGCGCTTAATCAGATCAATTAATCTTCGCCCCCCTTTGTCGTGACCCCTTGACGGGAAATTTGAAGTAGTATTCTAATAAGGGGGTCCTCGTACTATCTCATAAGACAGGTATAGGACTCTGGACCTTGCTCTTGGGGCTCAGCCCGTTTTAATTAGGTCATAATTAAAAGTAACACTCAAATCAACTTATCAATCAATCAAATCAAATCAATCTCAAGTACCACGAATAAAAATGATTTTATTTATTACGAAATCTCATCACATCACCTAACATACCAATTATAAAACCATTTTTCTATATGAGCATTACATTGGTTGTTTTCCTCCTGACCCTAAAAATCGAATTGAATCATCAATACTCTTCAGTTGCTCGTTAAATTGCTGTATACGATTGTCCTCGGTCTTGAAAAACTTATGGAAAGGGTCGGGTAGCACAAATTTAAAATCCTCCAGTTCCACAAACACCTTTTCGCCATACTTTGTTGATATGATGCTTAGACTAAGTACCTTGTATTCTATCCCTGTCTAACGTTTATGAATGGGTTAAAGTATGTTGACACATTTAGAATAGATAAATCCATATCTGTAATTATAATATATCTTATTAGTGGAGTTGATCGGTTTCAGTTTATGCTTTTGAGCGCGACGTTTCGGAAGCGGACTCTGCTTCCGTCATCAGGCTTAGTCGGAAGCAGAGTCCGCTTCCGAAACGTTGCGCTCAAAAGCATAAACTGTAAATAGGCCGATCAACTCCACTAATAGGAAACCACAGTTACAAAACACTTATAATACAGAATTAAAAATCTGTACAGATGATTAAATAAATCAAATAAAATAAGAGTTAAACCCCAAAACAATCACTTACCAGTGCTGTATTGAACGAACACCTTGGAAGCTTGACACACGAGTAAATAACTGTTGGTTTTCTGTTACCTATATAGTCACAGTACATTCACTTTCTGTGTTTTGCTTATGAATAGTCAATATAAAGTACTTAACGGCTTTGCCAGGCTTTAACATAACGTAATTATTTTTCGCATTTCACAGCTGTGTAACCACAATACCAATATTAAGACCACATTAGTATTCCCGAAAAGATATATATCAAAATTTATACCTGTTACGATTAATGCATGGTTTAAGCACCTGCTCAATTTAGAAGGTATTGAAAAGAAAACAATGGACCCATTTTGATATTAAAAAAAAGATAAACAAGATAAAGATAATATACACCATTGATCTTAAATACGTTGTTAAATTCAATATAATAATAATAATACAATTAATGGGGATCAATCTCAATCGAATCAATTAATCAAATTAATCAATCAAACCAAATACATAAACAGGTTTTTAATTACTTCCCAATTTAAATCGAAACGTAATATAGAAATAAATTCAAGATGTTGAAGTGAAATCGATTTCTATCAAAACATCGTGGTTATTTCCAGTCATAAAAAGATAATTCTCGCTATTTGAAGAGTATTTTTTAAGACGGCCCTTAAAATTATTTTTCACGATGTGTTCCATAGTATTTTTAAGATGGTCGTTAAAATTTTTCTTGTCATGTGCTAAACAGCCCGTGAATAGATTGTGTGGGAATTCCTGTTGCGTCACCACCAGCATCACCACCATATGGGGATTCTGACACCATCTCTCCGTCGGTACTCTGCAATTAATTAAAAGTAACACCCCAAATCGATTAATCAATCAATCAAATCAAATAAATCTTAAGTATCACAAATCAAAAATCATTTTATTTATTAAGCTAATCGCATACAGACCCAGGGTGAGCGTTCTGATTGGTGGGCTTAAAGACGAGCCCCAGCCTCCTGGTTTCTAATTGGTCCTTAGACCCCGCCTAGCCCCCAGACTCTGTGCTCTGGTTGGAGAACTAAGACGCTGCATCCTGATTTGTTGGTTTTGTTTGTGGCGCCATCTGGTAGTATATTTCTAGGACTAATGAATGTTTTCTCTAATAGGAATTAATCACGGCTTCATTTGGCGCTAAGGAAATACAGATCTCTGTAATAACGCGCAAGCATTGACCTAACCCAAACCGTGTGTTTATTAATCTAATCTATTAGTCTACGTGTATTGACCTAACCTAAAAATGTTTACATTTGTGTGAGCGTGCTCTAACCTAATATTGTACGTATTTTTACCTAACCTAAAAAATTTGCGTGTACTTTCATGCATTCAACACACACTTAAACTAAACCGTGCATCGTCATGGCTGTGTAATGGTGAACATCGGGTAAACTAAAACATCATTGCTCTTACGTTAGTAATTTTCAAGCTGTGATTTCGTCAACAACCTAAAATCAATTCACCGTATTATGAACCCACAATCAAAAGATATTCGAGATTTTGAGGGTAAATTATTATTTCATAACGATTCCTGAAGATAATGAACCCACAGAAGAGGATAAATAAAATTCGTCTGAGAGTAAGATCAAGGTTAATACTACTGCAATCACCGAGAAATCAGATGAAAAAGAAGATCTAGCAGGTCAGGATGATGATGATGCTACTGCTGATACATGAGATGTAATCTTATAAATAGTATTGCTTGTAATAAGTTATTGAAAACCTCTTTATATTTTTATTATCGATAATCAACCCTATTACATAAAATATTTATTATTACAATACTAACTCAAACTTCCCGCCAAGGGGGTACAACAAGGAGGAGACCCTGACACATGTTCCGGAAACCTATACTTGCCTTATGAGATAGTATCAGGAATCTCTTATTAGAACACTATTTCAAATTTCCCGCCTTAACGATGACAGGGATCTGTATGTACTTACCGCTAGGTGGAGACACAATCAACCTCTATTACAGAAACCATTCATTAGGCCTAGAAATACACCACCATATGGCGCCACAAACAAAACCAACCAATCAGGATGCACAGTCTTAGGCCTTCAACCACAGCACAGAGCTTGGAGGCTGGGTGGGGTCTAAGGACCAATCAAAAATCAGCAGTCTGGGGTCCGTTTTTAAGCCCACCAATCGGAATGCTCCCCCTCGGGCTGTATGCGATTGGCTTAATAAGCAACATCATTGTTGATTCGTGGTACTTGAGATTGATTTGATTTGATTGATTGATTAATCGATTTGAGGTATTAGTTTTAATTAATTTCAGAGTACCGACGGAGAGATAGTGTCAGAATATGGTGGTGGTGCTGGTAGTGACGCAACAGGAATTCTTACACAATCTAATCACAGGCTTATCTAATTGAGAAATTAACTTTTCATGTATGTCAAGTTCAAAGGAGAGGATTAAGTAGCCGCTGCTTTAATTCAAAAACGACCACAATACTTGAAAGCGGTGTATAAAAGAATAAGTGCTACGAAACAATTTTAATGGTAATAACTTTTTAGGGTAAATATGGCTCTTTTATAATACGTTCATAGCGAAAGTATACAACATTGTAAAAACAATAATAATCTTTCTCAGAGGTATGTTTAAACCTATATGCCAAATAAAAATAATTCAATTTTCAGTCTTAATGAATTAACTTTTAGACTTCATTGGCTTTGTGTTATGAAACTTTTTAGAGAAAAGTTATGTAAAATTAAATTATTTTTAAAAAATATGTTTATACATTTTCTTATAAAGTTGATTGTTATTCAAATATTGAAAAAAATTAAACAAGCACTTAAATTCCAACTTAGGAATCTTTTCGCCAAATTACACGTCGAGACAAAAAACATATTTAATTCATATGTTTAAGAACTATGTGTGGGTATGTTTTTATATCTTTGGAATATACAGCTGTTTCGGGAATGTTTGGTAAAAGCCTGAAACTGTGCCTAATATCTCCCCCCCTTTCCCCGCTGAATTATTTTCAAAATCTAAATAACTCCAGGATACAAAATTTTAAGTACTTACTTATCATGTTTCTGGAGTTATCGTGGGTACTAACACATCTGCATACACACACGCACGCACGTTCACGCATACGCACACACAGACGGGCCAGCGCGCGCGACAGGGCCGAGCTTAATGCGGAACTTGGTCAAACGTCGTAAAACGAGGTAATATGTCGATTCAGCGATAGTGACTAAACATCGATTGCATAACCTTCTATACTTACTGTGTATAGGTTGGAAGGTAAAGAAGTTGAGCAAAGAGTCCTGTTTGGATAATTCTGTATATCCAACATCGCGAGATTTAATTTAATTGCTATCAGTATCGCGTAAATAATACTTTTAGTGGTACTATGTATTCAATTTGAAATTTACGTTTCTAATGATTATTACCGCGTTTATTTATAATTTAAGTGGATATGATCTTTACTTATTCATAAAACATTTGACGACTAAGATGTAAGGATAAAGTCTATCAAGAGTTTGATACAAATTTTAATCCCGATTGTTTTAACTTTTTTTGATTTGATCTAAAGTATGCCAATATATTTACAATTTTCACCATTTTCTTGCTAACTTCCATCATTTAGTAATTACCGTTTTAAAATATTTAAAATACTGTAAAGCTGATTAAAATGTGGAGTATAATAAAGAACAGAAGTAACATTTCTGTAGTTTGTTTGATCATTGTTACTGTTTTCAAACATTATTGTGCTTGAACACACGGTTATAATACCAATAGTAGCACAATTCATTTAACTTTAACAGCCATTTGAGTTAAATTTAACCCACACGTACATATAATGTTGATTTTATTTTAATTAGTTCAATAACAACAGTACACATTCATACCTCAATTTACATGCTTCTGTAGATTAATTAATAAATAACATTCATAACTGTAAAGTAGGTAACGTTAATACCCGACATCGTATAAACGCGAATTGTTTGGCAAACTCAAATATTTGAACACCTACTTGTAGCACACGTATAAATCCCAACTTACGTATTCAAATTGGATCAACATTCTATTGTCTGGATTTCAATTAATGACTACACAGTAAAAAAAGGAGACTACATATAGTATGCGTTAAATTTCTAATCTTATGGGATCTAGAAAAACTTTGAAATTTGAACTTGTAACAAAAGCAATATGGTTACAAACTTTTAATTAAATCTTTAGAGTGGATGGCTACAAAAAAAATCTATCACAAGAAGTTTCAGATTAAAAATAATAAATATAACTATTCTCTTTGTGTTAGCCTTAGGCATGCAATTTCCATTTTCGTAACTCGACAAAGGGACCTGAACTATGTTTGTTTTTCGACTTATATTTATGAATGTTGTATCCTACAGTAGAAATGTTATGTATTATTTTTAATTTTTATTGTTTGTTACAGATAAAGAATCGTCAAATTAAATTAAACGAAATTGGTTGATTATACCGATTGAGTTGTCGAGGACGTGTTTCAATTAACAAAGGGACATTGGCACAATTAAAAGTTTTTCACGGAATGTTTCCCATCCAAATCTACCTTTTCCACTGCTGACATCACGGGATGGGCTGGCTTCTTTCTGTTACTTTTGTGCTAGCCCTTGGATTCCTTGGTAAGTAATATTTATATGTTATTAATTATTTTACGTAATTTGATATTAATGATTACAAAATAAGTTACGTCAGTCGTCAATTAAATTTTACCACGTTCATAGGATTCATTCCGTTTAATTAAATTTCATGCTGGCCTGCAGCGTCTATCACAACATCAACTAGTATAGCTAACTTCGACTATGGTAATTTACATTCAAGGGATATTTAAAAATATCTTTTTAGATACCTTTAGATACTAAGTATAATATAATTAATGGAGGATTAACTCGTGGGTTTTGTTAATTAAAACATTATAACTAGTGTACTTTATATATGGGGTGTACGTTATTGCGACTGTAATTTGTAAAAACACAAATAAGATTCAGAAATATTAATTTAGTACAGGGTGAAAAAGCAACGTTGTCAGAGGCCTTGAATAGGAATACACACAAAAAAATATACAAACTAAATCATTTTGATAACGTTTAGAAAGCCAAAACCTCTAAAACCTTCTATCAGGATTAATCTTTAAGTAGTATTAGTGTATTACATAAAATCTGTTGGATGTAATCGTAAACCAATCCAACTGCTGCAGTGAAGGATACATTGTGTAATTTAAAATTGTTCACACTTCAAAGTAATTTATGTAACGAATGAAGTATACCATAGGTTCCCAACGGGGACTGTACATCCCACTAGTGGGGTCGGTAGCGGGTCCAAAGTCAAATGGGAGGCGTTATGACAGTCAAGGGGGCGATCGCGCCGTACCTACCTAATTAAAAATTTAACCTTTAAGTACTCGCGTCAACTTTGCATACATAACTGCGCGCATGGCGTCTCCTAGGCACCAATGTGATTTATAGCTGTTTAGATTTTTTACAAGCACTATATTGAAAACAATAAATTGTTATTTTATAATCATGTCTAAGAAAAGTAAAACAATCTAAACATGTTTAAAAAGTTTATTAACCATTAAAAATATAATTAGAATACAAGTTTGAACAAAGATTATAAATGTATTGATAATATATTATGTATATAAATATACATAAGTACAGAAATAAGAAATAAAATAAGTAAAATTATAAGAGTAGTACATAAGAAATTGTACAAATTTGTTTTGAATGTCGATTTCTCAATCTTGGGCATAAATAACAGCGTTTTCTAGTCCATGTAGCTACTTCTTTATATTGTACTAATGACAATATGTAAACACACACGAACTTGTTTATTATTATTATTATTATACTTATTACGAGAAATTCTACCAATGTAACTGCTCGCAAGGCGCCTCATTACGCATCGTTGTCTTTTTGTATTTATTAGTAAAGAAACTTAACAATACAGGGTGTGGTGCGAAGAGTTTTGATTAAAAGTAATGTCGGATACAATTATGTTAAAAATCTGAAATTACAAAGCTGTAGGTTTTGGATGACGCTGAGTTCAAATATAATATTGTCCTGAATGTCGCACTTCCGGTTATAGCGGAAGTAGACGTCAACTTTGTTATTTTAAACGGAACCTAATGTTTTTTATTTTATTTTAGAATTCTACATGAAATTCTAGATAAAATTTGTGCACAATGTCCTATACCAAAAATGAAGTATTTTCAAGATATTTCGATTTTTTTTAAAATTTTGAAAAAATCCTAGTCCACATTGAATAACGATATCTCCATTAATAACGAAGTTAGTGACGTGAAATGGTCACTAATAAACAAAAAGCGCTTACCCGTTAACTCCATATATCCATCTCATTGATATTTCATACAGGGTGTTTTAAACTTAGCCGCCAACATGCACAATTTAAATCATTTATAAGTTGCTTACTTTAAATAGAACACCCTGTATTTTATTACATTTTCTGCTGTATTTTTTTAAGCTCCAAGAGTATTTGAATAAAATACATGCTGATAAAAGGACAAAAATGTATCCTATTTTCAAGGGCTTTAAAGGTAATATTTAAAACAACCAACTATATCAAACCTTTTTGCATCGTGTTCTAAACCAGAAGATGATGGACTACGAGCTTCATATAATATCTCATTATTAATCGCAAAAGCGGGAAAACCACACATAATTGGTTGAGGAATTAATTATGCCGGCAGTCCAAGATGTGATCGAAACTGTTCTTCATCATAAGACGCCATCAGATGTCATAAAAAAATTCCTTTGAGTAATAATACAGTTCAAAGAGAATAGATGAGATGGCTAAAGACGTTGAACTATCGTTATGTGATTACTTAAAAACTTCTAAATTTTCCCTTCAACTCGATGAATCAACTTTACCAAATAACGTAGCTCTTGGCTTACGTCCGATTCATAAAAGAAGAAAAAAATTTTCAAGAGTTATTATTTACAAAAAGATTGGAAACCGATGCAAAGGGAGAATCCATATTTAATACCATACACGTTTTTTTTTTTGCAAGAGAATGAAATTCCTATTCGAAATATTTTATCAGTTGCTACAGATGGTGCTTCAGCAATGACGGGAGATACCTTGAACGACTACTTTTTGTATCACGATTGAGGGGAAAACAGGAACTAAGGTGATCATTTCAGGGTTAGGTGCCATTTATATTGAACACACTGCATATTTGTGATGTATCCCGCAAGGCTGGCCTGAGATAGGATGAAAGAGAGTAATTCAGTGGTACAATAACCATTACACTACAGACGGTACAACGAAAGAATTGAGACAATTCTTCTATGCTTTAAATTCTGTGAAATCTTGTCCAAAATGGTACACATATTCGGAATATATGCACGATAGCGTTTACTTATTCCTGTTTTTGTTATATTAATTCTCAATATATTTCATATTAATGAGGAGCACCGACTATCCTTTGTCTGATAGCTTCCATGGTGTTGGTTGTGGTTGCATCTACCTTTTCTTTTATATGCCTTCACATATAACAATATAACGGTATTAAAACTGGACTTCACGCTGGCCAGACTATTGTAACTGCCCCTCCACCCAGCTGTTAGGCGAACGTTTTTCAGTAACTCCCGATAGCGTCAGCTGATAATGGGCTGGATAACTACCATTCTAATGGAGAGAAGAACATCTTTTAGAGTGCTTTATCTACCATTTTGACTTTTCTTTCCATAACATATTTAAACATACATCCTCTGTATCAGAATTTAACATAAAGAGGCACAATTACGCTCTCCTTGCAGGCAATCGTTGGACAGTGGTATAATAGTAAGAGTGGGATCCAGTTCCGCGTATCAGTGGAGGTACTTCAATCTTCAACACAATCTAATATTACTTAGTCATTACCCGGCTGACGTTTAAAAGAAGCACGTATTTCAACTCTTATTTGTTTCACGGAACTATTTTCAGAGATATTTCCAAATCAGATAAACGGACATTGGATATCATACTTTTTTTTATTAATTGTGTCCTGAACAGGTTAAGTTTAGCCTAACGTGCTAAAGCGCTCAGGAATATTAGGGAGGATGGTTAGGGGGATATGGAACTACCAAAAATTGTCTTTGAACTACTACCCTACATTTTTCATATCATAAGTGAGGAAAGCAGGAACTTGGAAGATTAAAATCAGCGTAGAAGAATATGAATTGTACTTGATATGCATTGCACTCTTCACTGTAGTTCATCTCGGTCTACTCATAGTCAAATCAAGAAATTAAAGCTGAAATGGCAAATTCAATCAACAAAGACATTCAACGTATTCTCGAATGGGGAAGCAATAATCTAGTTAAATTTAATGCTAACAAAACTCAGTGTTGCCTGATGTCCGCCAAAAAAGATCGTTCATTTCCTGTTGTCAGTATGAATGGCTCAGTTCTTAAGTTTTCAGACTCTATTACTGTGTTGGGTATGACTGTATCTTCAAATTTCTCATGGGTTGACCATCTTCTGTCAGCTACCAAAACAGCTGCTCGTAAAATAGGCTTTTTGTACAGATCTAAGCAGTACTTTACCTCTCGACAACTCCTTCTGCTGTATAAGGCCCAAATTCGACCTCATTTGGAATATAATTCTCACCTTTGGGTTACTGCTCCCCAATACGCTCTCGATATCGTTGATCGTATTCAAAAGAAAGCGATTAGGCTTATAAATGACCCGTCCTTAACTTCTCACATACAGTCCCTTGAGCATAGAAGGATGGTTTCAGTTCTTTCTTTGTATTATCGTTATTACAACGGCTATTGTGCTGGTGAATTACATTCTTTGATACCATCTCCGGCTATCTTTGCGAGAAACACTCGGATCGCTCATTCACATCATCAGTATGCAGTACAAATCTCCACTTGTCGTACCAAACGGGCGCAATCCACATTTTTCTACACGGCTTCTAAACTCTGGAATAATCTCCCTAGTTCCTGTTTTCCTCTCACTTACTATATGAGAAAATTTAAGGTAGCTGTTCATAGGCATCTATTGGCAATTCATTATCCCTCTATCCATCCTCCTAAGTGTTCCTGAGTGCTTTAGCACGATAGGTCTTATTTAGTCTGTTCAGGTCCACAATCATAAAAAAAAAAAATTGCGCTTGTTCGGTACAAGTGACGATTTGTACTGCATATTGATGATGTGAATGAGCAAACCGGGTATTTCTCTCAAAGGCAACCCAAGATAGTATCAAAGCGATTGTAATTCCGACAGTGCAAAAAAAAGATTGAAACGGTTCTTCTATGCTGAAAGAACTGCATGTCAGAAGGTAATGCCATTTTTAAGCCTAACGGCTTTTCTTTGAATACATCAGCGTATTGGGGAGCACCAACGCAGAGGTGAGAATTTGGGCCATTATAAGAGAAAGAATTGTCAGGAGGTAAAGTACTGCCTAGATCTGTACAAGAAGCCTATTTTACTATTGACAGAAGATGATCAATCTACGGTAGATTTGAAGATAGTCATTCCTAACCTAGTGATAGAGTGTGAAAGCTTAGGATCTGAGTTACAACAGGTAATGATCATCCATTTTTGGCGGACACAGACAATACTGAGCTTTGTTAGCATTAAATTTAACTCGATTAATAATTCCTTATTATACGTTGTATGTCTTTGTTGACTGAAATGGCCATTTTGAGATAGAAAGTGCATTATGGGTAGACTGACATTAGTTACAGTGAAGAATGCTGCTGAGATCGGGTTAGTCGTTGAAGCGATGAGATAATTTATGTACAACCGAAAAAGTGTAGTTGCTGTCAATGATCCTTGTGACACGCCCGCGTTGGTTTGAAAGGTATCCATCAACTACGACATGCGTTCGTCTTTTATCAAGAAAACTGGAAACACATTTAACAAGCGTATCATTTACTTCAAACGAGGTGGGTTTGGCCCCGAAATCCCAATGCCAAACTTAGACAAATACTTTGAAATATCTAAAACCATTGGAATAGCTTCACTGGATCGTTCTAATGTATTTTTAAACTTGGGTCACATATAATCGAAGATCACCTGTTGAACGATTTTGCCTAAAACATATTGGTGGTCACTAAAAGGTTTGTTAGATTCAAGTAAAGAAGGTAGTCGCTAATAGATGAGTTTTTCCATCAGTATACAAAACTGAAGTAATGGTCGTTATCTAGAGGGATTGGTCTTGTCGCTTCTTTGGGAATGGGTTAACTTCCACGATGAAGAAAATTCCCCAGATGGAACATTTCTTTAAGACAATAGCTGGGATACCATCTGAGGCAATCACCTTATTGGAATCAAACCTATTTTATTCGATTTTAGTAGTAGTATCGAAAATGAATTGGTTTTATAGCGTAAGAAAAAAGTGACTAGTGTCAGATGTTTTCCAGAATAATGGTGAAATGTGCACTCTATTGCTATATTACTATTACCATTAGTAGAATGAACACACTATCACGATAGTTCTGAGAGCCTAGCTCACCCGCACCGTTATATAATTGAAACCATGTCTATATAATGAATTCAAAAGCGGCCCTTAATTACTTTAATAGTAGTCTGACTTTACTGATAGTATTATAAAACAAAAATGCCAATTTAGTTTTTAATCAATTCAAATTAATTAGTGGCATCCATGTTAATTGTAACTTAAAATTATTATTTAAATAAGTAAGACTATTTATTAGTGAAGAGAAACGTACTTTATTACATAGCTATATTTCATCATTTTCCAGTAATTCCATCCATACCTGCAGCTTTACCATTTTTCTTTCCATAAGAACCTTCTACAAAGTATTATACAACTTAAAAAAATCAATGAAATCTGTTAAAGTCGTTCTCAAGTTATGACGTGACCAAGGAAAATGGGTATTCGTCTATATGTATATATATATATATATATATATATATATATATATATATATATATAGATTTAGGTATCCCACAAGTCGTTTTTGACCTATCTTTAATGTTTTCAATTTTTATTACCTGGTAGGTCGACAACTTTTCGTACCTGATAGTTTTGAGATCCATTTAGCTTTTCTATTTACGTTAGTTCTACCCTCTAGGCCAACTTGTTTAAGAAATTATGCCTACATTAATTGGCATATTAATTGTTACACGAACTTCTCAAATTGTTAACTTTTTTGTATTTCCCTATTTTTGAGGCATTTGTGTTACACACCGATATCACATCCACTTGTCGCTTTCCTAGTTATCCAAACTTCCGTTTTACTTTAATTTTAAATCTTAATCTTCGGAGGAAATTTTAAACTTCGCTGGTTTAAAGGCCAGTGACGTATTTTGCTATTCTTGCTTATAAAAGTGCAGATTTTTGTAATTTGTAAAAAACTTTTCCGGGGCCTGCGTCGTTTCCTTCGCTTCTGGTATGTGGAAAGTGAAGTATTGTACGGTTGGTTCTACGTTAATTAACTTATTTTTTGTTTGATTTGGAAGACACACAAATTTCATTACTTTACGTGGTTTTGAACATCAGTTGAAAGCTAAACAAATGAGTTTGATTTTTTTTTATAAATAATGCTCAATACACATTTCAGGCAGTTACTCTTTATTAATAGAAACATACATTTTTTTATCAGATTAGTTGTAACGTGTAAAAATCGATATCGGATCTTTTCTTATTGACTTCATAATTTTCTTTGTTTACTGTTCTAAAAACAAAACAAAAATTTACCTGTAGATTGAATATTTACGGATTGTTATTTAAGAATTACTCGTTCCTTATTTCGCTAGATTTTTTTTCTGTATCTACTTACTATTTACCCTTTAGAACAGTTTCCAATAAACCTACTAGTGCCATCTATGGGATGTACGTGGGTTCTGGTTAGTTTCATATTCATACATTTAAAAAGAGATTTGTTATCTTACTGAATTACCACTAAATGGGAAAATCTTAAATAAGTATATATTACAAACAATTCTCCACTGAAATACACATAAATTTGATTTTGGCAACAATGAAACATTTTGGGTTGAAACATTTATTCCTGAGGCATGCTTCCTTTTCCAAGCAGCCATTGTTGTGAAGTGCATATATTTTGAGAAAATCTCTCTTTTGCTGTTTCGTCGATGTTAATGATCACTTTTATAGGAAAATGTTTATATATAATATTTCTTTACTTTGTAAAGTAATATAATCGCTATTGATGTGGATGTAGGAAAGTGTTACTTGCACACACAACTTGGCTTAAAACACGATAATTCAATACTGTTTCGTAAAAGAATTATAATTTATCCAGATCGTGTTAAATCATCATATAGAGCTCGTCTTCGATCTACAGATGTAAAACAACGTTGTATGAATAAATTGCTTTTGGTTCTGCTACAATGTTCTCTTAACTCTGACTACTCGTAAATGACTGGTAGCTGTGCTTCAAGTACTTTTGTCTCGTGTTCGTTGATGTTACATTGTCACTCGAGATTACGATGATAGAATCTAAGCTGTACTAATTAACGCTCAAGTATTTGTCCACACCAGGTCAGATTATTCCATTATTGCATGTACTAATAAACATTGTATTGCTGATCTTTTTTGGGTTTTTTAATGGTGTATTTTAAATTATACAATCTAAACGTTTCGATAGTTTAGATTGTATAATTTAAAATGCACCATTTAAAAACCCAAAAAAGATAAGTATTTTACTATGTGTGATAATGTTGAAAGTTTACATTTTCATATTGTATTGCTGAGTACTTTCGAACCTATCATACGTTATACGCTGCTTTCAGCAGGGATCACTACAGCATTTGCAAACAAAGTGCATTTAAATTAACCAATTACAAAGAATTTTAATGGACAGTTTACCTTTGTTGCAATTTCGGTGTCATATTGATATCCGAATCCATTTAACTTTCATACAAATTTCACTAATGTAGAACTGTTCTAATTTGATCAAACTTGGTATCCAATTTGAATCGATTAGTTACTCGTATATGCATGCTAGGATTAATACAGTGAACTGAAAATATATATATATATATATATATATATATATTATATATGATATATATATATTATATAAGGTGTTGTGGTTGTATAGCTGTGCGCGCGTGTACGTGGGCGTTTGCATTTGCGTTTGCGTTTGCGTTTGTGTTTGCGTGTGCGTTTGCGTGTGAGTGTGCGTTTGCGTGTGCGTGTGCGTTTGCGTGTGCGTGTGCGTGTGTCGTGTGCGTGTGCGTGTGCGTGTACCGGGGCGTGTGCGTGTGCGTGTCGTGTGCGTGTGCGTGTGCGTTTGCGATTGCGTGTGCGTGTGCGCGTGCGCGTGCGCGTGTGCGTGCGCGTGTGCGTGCGTGTGCGTGTGCGTGTGCGTGTGCGTGTGCGTGTGCTTGTGCATGTGCGTGTGCGTGTGCGTGTGCGCGTGTGTGTGTGTGTGGTATATATTAGTATCTATGATAACTTCGGAAACACCTTCTAAAAATTTCGTATTTAGGCTTGTTTTCGTTTCTCCTGGAGCTGATAAGATTTAGGGAGAAGTTTATATGCGGATAGGGGGGTTATTAGTAGTAGTTTTGGGTTTTTATTAAATATTTCGAAACATCTGTATATTTCAAAGATATGAAGTTACCAACGTATAGATGTTAAACATATCGATTAATTATGTTCTATGGAATGTTTTGATACGACGCGTAATTTAACGGCAAATAATTCCAATGGCGCAATTTAAGTGTTAAATTTTATTCAGTATCTGAGCGACGATTAATTTAGAAAAATTGCATTGATTGATTTAATTAAACAGCTACCATGCCGTTTAAAACAAATAGTTATACCTCTTTGTGTGGGGTTGGCAGATTGGGTTAGTTAAAAATTTTGCTGTATGGGATTTGGAGGATTATTTTATATGATCAATAGCTTCAATATCTTGCCTTAGCAGCATGGAAAGTGTAGAATCCTATAAATAATAATAACCGAGATATTTTTTAGGTTACCCAACTTTTCTGACAAAATTTTCGGAAAAAAATTAATATCTCGGAAAATATCAACTTTACGTATAGGAAGTTTTGAGTAAGGTCACCTTCAAATCGTCCTTTAAATGCGAAAAAAAATTGAAAATCTTGAGATTCCATTTAAAATAACAAAGTTGGGGCCAACTTCCGGTACACCGGAATTTCACCATTCTAAAAACGGTTTCATCAAATATATCTCATCCCTGTATGGCCATACATAAATTTTTAGTTCAATAGTTTTTTTTCGTTCTTGAGATACTTCTACCAGACGGTCACCGTGAATCACCCTGCATGTATATACACAGATATATATATATATATATATTATATATATATATATATATATATATATATATATATATAATTATTTGCTGAAAAAATGCAATTTTATTGACCAAATTCACTTGAAATCACTGACAAGGTAACACGATGTAATATATCGTTAAACCTACTTTAAACTTACAATTGTTACAAGTTTATTAATATTTTGGAGATATATACTATTGTTAATTATGTTGCTGTTCTATATGTCCCTGCTATCTAATAATATAATAATATATATATATATATATATATATATATATATATACATAAAACAGGTTCAATGGGCGAGTTTCAATACTCAGAAGATTGATATTATTAATACATGCATGAATACGAAAATTAAATTTCGTATTAGTACGCAACCATTGTCACAGTTTTAAATTTATAATTTATGATCTGTGTGATTCTTGAAATATTTATTATCACTTTCACTGTTAGCTGTGGTCCAATTGGTATCCGTAAAATTTCTTTGATTAATTTTTCACTAATCAATCATTTAATCTTAGGAAATGAGACTCCAATGATCAGACTTTATTGAATAACATTGAAACTTGCCTACTATTACGTCAGGTGTAAAATCTAAGGAGTAGATTTTGATTATTAATTATTAATTGTGTTAATATGGTGTTCACTTAGTTTTTGTGCCATGATCATCAACAGTGTGTGGTGGAGAGTGGAAAAGCTCCATTCGCCATCACTAGGACAACAATTAACGCAAACACTATTGCGCGGCACCACCGTCACTACGACACAACTGGGAGCTATAAGTCCTCGGGCCTAAAATAGGGTAGACAGCAGCCTGTCGCTGAGGTGATTAGGTCCATGAAGACATTCGCTCAATGAAAGTCCAATTAGCTGCCAAAGATAGAAGTTAAGTTCGAGATTCCACTCCGCAATTGGTGCGGGGGTCACTCACACCAACTACCACCTATACCACAATCACATTGATGCTGGGAGGTCTGGTAGCGTGACTTCTTCTTATGCAGCACCCGCCTGTTGGACTCGACATCATTCATACAAAACAATTCAAACAAAAATATAAAAATGAACTCATTCACCCAGAAATAAAAATATAAAAGCGACAAACCCGGTCATTTAAATGCCATAATCGTAAAGTCAAAAATCGTTAAGTAAATTTCTCAAATCAAAGTTGTAAATCCGGTAAACTACAATAATCTTCAAATCAGTGTCGTAATCAGACTAGCAAACTAACTTAGCCTAGCCTAATGCAAGCCTACCTGAAAAGAACAACTAACCTAACGCTAGCCTAAACCCAAATATTTAAATGCATCTATGCAATACTACATAACTGTTTAAATGCATCTATGCAATACTACATAACTATTGGGGTCCAAAACTAAAACAAAATCTTACTAGAACAAACTAGAATGAAAACTCAAACGGGGATGCGGTGTGAGGCGAGACAGCACAAAACTGAACCTAACAATAGGTTCAAAGCCTCTATACATGAACTTATTACGTGGCTATGAACGCCCTCAACCAAAACTTACAACTTAAACCAGTCGTCCGTCACACATTCGCATCAAACCCCCCACAGCAATTCATACCTCAGCAATGAAAGTTTGAACTTTATCGGCGGTGGAATACACCTTTCCCAACAACTCCTTCCACACCCCTTTAATTAGTCGTATTTTACGCCAAGCAGTTGGCCTCTGATGGAAAGTTCTTATAGCGTCCCTACATAGCTACTAAAGACAACAAACACAAAGCTCTCTTCTGTTCTAATAAATTTCATACTTAATTAATAATAAAAATAGAATAGTTCTCAATAAAAACTAAAAAATGTAATTACTATAGTGTATTATACAACGAGCATATAAGACGAGCGGCAGGAGAGTGGAGCGAATTGCTACACTCTCCTGCGGCTCGTTCCGCATACATCCTTCTCGTGATTAATAGCCCTTATGTGCAAGTTGTATACTATCCTTTGTCCAAGACTATAAATATTTTTTTCTATTTTGCGTGTTTAATATGTACATTATGACACTCAAACGGGTGTTTTAATGTTTGACTTTAAAGTTTAGTAACCTAACATTTTTTTTTCTTGATGTTGGTATGTAAACTAATGAAGTTCTTTATTAATGTATGTAAACGTAAATGTAACATAACCTATTCTGATTTGAACTGTTGCCAACCTACATTCAAAATTATGAAATAAGGTGACAAATGGAATTTACATTTTTTTCAAAATTTTCAACACAAATACGCAAAATAGAAAAAATAGTATAAGAAACTCGTTTCATAAGACGCTTTATCGCATTCGTCCATTAGAAAACTCGTTTTCTAAACTTGGACTCATGCGATAAAAACGCGTCTTATGAAACTTGTTTCTTAATATACTATTAATTTAATTCAAATACTTATTTCATTTAAAATTGATACGGACATGTTGATCTGTCAAATATGATGAAAATGTAAATGGTTTGTTTTCAGTTTGATTTATTCCTAATTAATCTAGTTATTGGCAAAAACACACCAGTTTAAGAGGAATTAACATTTATAATATTAACCATAAATTATAAGGAATTTTATTTATTAACATTTATATTAATTGTAAATTTAGAACAATTTTTTATATTTAATGCTGTCACTTAATTTAGTTTAATATCCTGTAATTCACTGACATTACTGCTTAAATATATATTCTTTACATAATTCGTAAAATTCGCCAGTTATTGAAAATTATTCCCATTATTAATGCGATCTAGAAAAGATATACGGTTACGTCACATTAAAGTTTTTTAGACTTACTTGGTAATAAACCGAGGTGCTATTTCAGCTGATGGCCGGACGTCGGGTGGCATTAATGTTAATTGCTCTTCAGTAAATTTAGTATTTAGTATAGATTTGCGAATGAACTAAATGTGATTAAAAATTACAGAAAAGTGATGAATGATCTTTACATCGACGTTTTCATGGTAACAAATGAATGTGTATCGCCAAGTCGCTTCGATTTTATTCAAACGTTAGTATTATTCACAAATGCATGAACGTCTAAGAGACAGAAAGAGATCAATTCTCTTCTACAAACCGACACTCTTGATTGAATGTATTTGACGGATATCATGATAATATATAAAACAACAGTGATTTATTTTTATTAATCCCATTACTAATGACAATGACAGTGATTAATGAAAGTTAGTGTGTAATGTATGCTATTAGTATTGTCTGCCGAGACATATAACGACTATATTATACTATAATCGTGGACAAAAAATTTTAGTACTTGATGGACCAACTTTGTCATTTGCTGAGATATCTTTAAACATTAGCAAATATCCACAACGAACTGTCACCCTTCCTCATTTCTAATCTTGTATCGTCTAGTATTTTCTTTTATATTTAAAGGGATATTTACACGAAAAAATTAATCCTATTGATAATCACCAAATTGTACTGGGTGGCCAGATAAGAATGCAAAGTGCTGTTTCTCGGAAGCTATTAGTCTTAGAGAGTTGCAGTAAAAAAATTTATCACGAAAGTGGCCAATTAAAGATCGCAGAAAATATTTTCAAACTTGCACGATGACCGCCAGGGGGCGTAACCGCCATCCTAAACTTTTAAAGTAATTTTTTACTGAAATCCACGTAGTAAATGTACCAAAAAATTATATGCTTTTTAAACCTCAGCTTTATTCGAGTACTTTTTGTTTTTTTGTTTGACGTATCTATTAAAATAAACTGGTGATTCAGTGATTTTTTAAATAAACAGCTATAACTCCTAAACGACTGAACTGATTTTAATAAACTTAGTCTCGTTTGAAAGAGCATTTATTGCTCCATCAAATCCATCTTACCGGTAATATGTCCAATTTTTAGTGATGCTGCTAGAGCGCGTTTTTTGATGTAATATTAGAAAATTGAAAAATTCTCTAAATCATTAAATTCAACAATATGACTTTTTTTTCATAAAAATGAGATAAAATCATCCCTAAATAGGTTAGTGAAAACCGCATCTCGATATCTTATTCATACCCTAAAATATCGAAGGAAAAATTATTTGTTTGTCTTTTTTCAAGATTCAATGAAAAATTTCATCATTTTATAATTTTTAAATAATAAAAGTTTTCATAATTTCAAAAATTAAAAACAAACATGTAGGGGCATAATAATCAATGCACAGGAAATGCAAGTACAGAATAGGCAGTATATTAGGAGTAGGCCATTGAGAAAGAAACAAATACCTAAAATCAACTTGAAAACAAATATTAAAATTTAACAGACTGTGTAATTTATGTTTGTTGCACAAGTACCTATACTACCTATAGTGTTTTTTACAAATGATGAAACTGTTAATATGATTGCGGTATATTTTGAATGTCTTCAAAATGCGACATTGGCTAAAAGAGTATACTCAGCTCGATATCCAGACTTCCTCGTCCAATCCACCTCTACTGATATATTAAATTTGAGTAGGCAACCATCTAGTTGTAAAAACGTATTTTGCCGTAATTGCAAGGGTATATCTTCTAATAAAATAGGCAATTGGTTTACCAAAAAATCAAGAAACACGGCACCATTTAGTGGTTCAGCAAAGAAATAGGGGCCTATAACAGTTTCGTCCAGGATGCCACACCACACATTAACACTCCAACGACCTGGATGTTGGACCTCGTGCAACCAGTGAGAATTGGTGTCAGACCAATAATGCATATTATGCAAATTAACGTTTCCATCATTTTTAAAAGTGGCCTCATCCGTCCAAAGAATTTCCGATAAAAATCCTCTATTTTCCCTGGTCATGCCCAACATCCAATGACAATAATCTGTAACGAAATAATTTGTGTTTTGGATACTTAAGTTACTTTGGTACTTTTCTATAAATTTCTGTACAAGTTGTACATGTTTACTCAAACCTTCTTTCTAGAAATGCTTATGTTGTTTCTGTTCATAATTTGAACCACATATTTCCAAGTAATTTTACTATCAGTCTAATATAAAGTTTCGTACCTTTGGTTATTCAAATGCTATAAATTCACATTTATATATTTCATTTAAAATCTGCATTGTTACTCCCTCTAGTGACGTATCCTAAAATATAGGTAATTAAGGGGAATTATATTAAAAGCTTTTAGAAGTCCTCTCTAGATGGCGTTAGTGGAGAAATCACAATTTAGAATTTCTGGTTTTATTTAGATAAAAAGGGTGATAACAATCTATTGTGTTTAATACAACTTTAACATAAAAATTACGTCTTCTTTCTTTCCTGCGGCGTCCATTTTGCCAAGCTGAAAATTTTGGATGTCTTCTTGAAAATTGCTTGATAGTATTATACGATATAACTAATCGGATATATCTTCAAGAAGCATAATTTGCAATAAAACAATTGGTGCTTTTTCTAATCATTATTTACAAGTTTTGTTGCTCGCTTACATGCGGTTTTAGAAAAAATTTCTTCGACAAGATCGAGTAAGTTACCAATGAATTTCTCTGATTTTGTTAGTAATAACTGACTTTCTTTCTTAGCGTTTGAAGACGTTTTAATCAAGACATGAATTATTGATGCTTCCATAAAGCAAGGAAAGCACTTCGATAGACTTTCATTTGGCCCGTTATATCTAAGGGGTAACGAATAAAGATTATTTACCTACATAGTGTTAATTACTTGCTCCTTTTAGCTTGCACGAATTACCTTCTTCTTTTGGCTTCAACGAAGTACCTTCTACTTTTGGATTCTACGATTTAACTTCAACTATTATCTCCATATTATCTACATACAAGTACTATTCTGGTTTACCTTCTGAGTCGTAACTAAAATCAAACAGGATCATGACAACTTCTGCCTATGTTCGTGATCCGAGAGCATCGACTGAACGTAATGACTATCTGCTTATAGAAAGGTTAGATCGTTCCTTTTTCTTTTGCTTTCTCTATGGTTACATGAACTTTAATTGAATAGTGATAAAGTACACCTGCTAAAAATAACGTAATCAATTAGTCAGTTAAAATAATAGCTTTTATCACTATATCCTTGTTGCTGTATCAATAAGTAATCCTTTACTTCACAACCACATAACCTTCCTTAACTGTTCTTTTACCGTTACTTTCCTTCCCTCATTTTGTTTGTAATTATAATAATAACATTTAATTGTATCTGTTGTGGCTGCCATTTTTGGTGTTGTGTGCGACATCACTGTAATTGGGATGCGCACAAGTAATTACACAGTAGCCAAACGAACCGTTAGATAAACATATGTTTTCATTACATTTGGTGTAGACATTAATTTTTTTTTCTTCTTGAAATGAATGCAATTATTAAATTTTCACATATATTTGGTTCATTACTGTTTAAGAAAAAAATGCTTGCTGAGCTATAAAAGTTTCGTGTGGCTCACTATAAAATTTTATTTCGGTATTATCCGTTTTGGTGTAAACCATCGCAAGTTGTTTTGGTTATGATTTAGTAATAACTTACGCTTTGTATAGGCGTCGATATACTTTTCTCTTTTAGGGATACAACGGAAGGCCTTCCCTTGAAAAGGGAAAATGTTTAAGTTTGTTTTTTTTTTTTGTAAAATAGAGAAAACTATTCTGGCTTGCGAACGGTATTTAATTACTATTTTTTTTTTTTTGTACATTTGGGGTATCTAAGTATATTGTTTTGTTGTGGATTAATTAGATCCACACCTTCAACTATTTAGTCTAAATTTTTAAAAATAAAATATACATTTGTTTCTTTCGCACTACAGCAGTGTTGTCATTTCTATTTCCTCTTGTATTTCCCTTTTCCTACAATCTCCTTGCTCACTCCATCCTGCACCACTGTCCAAGAGTCGGGACAGCGGTGAACCTTAGCTCTGTCTAGGGGAGCGGCTCTTGGCGCCGGCATCTTTAACATCCTTTCTTCTCTCACCCCACCCGAACAGACATTTTTGAGCTAGTTCGGTGTGCTCACTATCTGCGAATGAGCAGAGAATCCTTTCCTTCTTCCTTTTTCTTCTAGCTCCCCGTTTAATCACGTAACAAATCTATCCGTCGGTCAAAGTCGTCGTTATGTAAGGCTTGATGTAAAACCATATGATACGGCTGCATTCTATAAATTTGAAATAACAAACACATTGTGAAACATGTAAAGTAGTATTTTCTGTGACAAGAACTTACCTATGATCCTTTAAAATGTTTTGAATAGTAGTGCTATATCCAACGCGAGAGACATTGGTTTCGTACTAACGTAGGGATTCAATGACATGTATGCTAAGACAATAACAATATTGTCTTCCATTCTTTTAGCCGAGTCTCTTCGCAATTTTGGTCGAAAGCTTCCAGTATTAAACAAATTTTGCACTAAACGCGGAAAAATTCTCTTATCGCGTAGACGCCGATCTGAATATCGAGCTGATTATACTCTCTTAGCCAATGCCGCATTTTGAAGACATTCAAAATATACCGCAATCATAT
Organism: Vesta saturnalis; assembly: GCA_036346205.1. Lineage (NCBI taxonomy): Eukaryota > Metazoa > Arthropoda > Insecta > Coleoptera > Lampyridae > Vesta > Vesta saturnalis. The sequence goes on from JARFJB010000447.1 coordinate 865,667, forward strand.
CAACAGCTTCATTTGTAAAACACGTAATAGGTAGTTTTATGGATTTAGTTGTGCAACAAACATAAATTACACTGTCTGTCAAATTTTAATATTTGTTTAGAAGTTGATTTTAGGTATTTGTTTTTTCTCAATGGCCTACTCCTAATATTCTGCCTATTCTGCACTTGCATATTCTATGCATTGATTATTATGCACCTACATGTTTTTTTGTAATTTTTGATATTATGAAAACTTTTATTATTTAAAAATTATAAAAAAAAAACAAGGATAAATACCGGTGTAATATCGACTTTTTCAAATTTTATAATAACTATATCTTCTTTCTTCGATATTTTCGGTTAGGAATAAGGTTTTGCGGTTTTCACTAACCTATTTAGGGATGGTTTCATCTCATTATTATGCAAAAAAATCATATTGTTGCATTTAATTTTTTAGAGAATTTTACAATTTTCTGATATTAGGGTACAACGGGGTAATGGCGGTCACTTAAACAATAAATTTAATAAAACTACAACATGAGATCATATGTTTAATACAAGTTACCAGTAGAAAGTTAAAGTATTTATCTACACAATAGAATTATAAAAATAACCAAACTTTTAATAATATATTAATAAAAAATTAACAAAATTACCCACACTGCTGGGTACGGTCACGCTGGGGGTAATGACGGCCACGTAGGGGATACTGGCAATCACTGCATGAAACAGTTTTCACACAGATACCCAACAGCTGAATCCCATCCACTGCATTCTGAGTGGGCCCAGAGGCCGCATGAAGTGCACCTGTACCACATTTCATTATCTTGACCAAATTGCAGCATCTGTCATATCATCATCTTCGCTATCATCACACAAATCAGCCGAGTTAACATCGGACTCAGACGCTTCATTATTCTTTTTCATGGAATACTTTCCTTTTGACCTTTTGGATCCCTTTCTTCTGTATATTAGACTTTTTTCCTTTGCCTTTATCTTTAAAATGTTCTTTCTGCTTTTTAGCTTCTTTTTTGTTTTCTTTTGCTACCAGATCTTCTTTATAAGGCATTGATGTCAAAATTGTCGCATATTGCTTCTGTCGACACTTTCTACTCTTTGCAGGTGGCAGCTTCGTAGGCACTGGAAGAAGATCTCGGACTCTAGTCAGCGTTTTTGACGATGTTGTATCTTCTTGGGAAGTCGATGAAATATCTTTTCTTGATATTGGAGGAATTACATCCAAATTCGTTGATTCCCCAGGAATTGGATCCAACTGTGTTGATGTTGAAGTAGTAGACAGGTCTAGAAAAGATTCGGAATCAACGACCACGGGCTTAGATTGCAGAATTTCAGAAGGAATGAAGTCTTCATCAGTAAAGTTATTAGGGTTTAGTGGAAAGATTCCAGCTGCTCTAAATCCTGATAGACGCAACTTTAGAAAAAGCCCTTTGAAAAAGAGATGCTACCTCATAAGGGGTTATCTTTTCGGCAAGATGAGTCTTCATGAATAAATCATATTCCTTTTTATAGGCTGCTTTGAGTGGACCAAATAATTTGAGATCTAAGGGTTGCATTCTATGCGACGTGTGTGGCGGTAAGGATAACATAATAATATGGTTTGATTTACAATGTTCAAAAATTGGTAAGGAAATATGGATTGAATGATTGTCCAAAATCAACAGAATTGGTTCGTCTTTCGAAGGTTTGGCAAAAGATGTAAAGTGCTGAAGCCATTCTCTGAAAAGATTTTTATTAATCCAGCCATTGTCTCAAGGAGAGGCGTCATCCGTTTTCTTGGATAAATAAACATAGGAGGTATAAATCCACCCGAAGCATTCATGGCACATAATGCAGTTATGTTTCTACCTCTTTCCCAACTAGTTATTGAGCCAACTCTCTTTTGCCCTTTTGCTGCCAATATCTTTCCGGACTCTTGCATAGTGGAAATTCCTGTTTCGTCGCAATTGTATATATTGTTTGGGACGAATTTATACTTTACCATTAGTTCTTCTAACAATTTGTAGAAAGTCATGACCTCTGTTTTGTTAAACGCCGTGATTCTATTGACACTTGTAGCTTCCGGCTTTCGAACGGAAATTTTGTTTTGTGTTAGAAATCCTGCCAACCAGTCTGGTCCTGCCATTTTAGAATCAGTACTGAAATTATGCTTCATATTGTGAATTTCTGCATACTGGTATGCCATTTTCCTAATTTGAATGGGCGTACAGCCGTAGAAAATATTTGCCAGGTATTTTATTTCCTTTGCCATTTCGTTTTCTACTTCAGTACTAAATACAGGGCGCCTTCCAAGTCTCGGATCTGAGTATGATTGCTTTTTCATTCTTTCTTGTAGAGTTGAAAAGGGTATTTTCATTGCTTTTGAAGCTGCCCGAATTGAATTGCCATCTTGAACAATCTTTACGGCTCGATTAAGCGTTTCTGGAGTCCAAGCGGTCTTTGTAGTTACTCTGGTATACGATCTAGGTATCTGAAAAGTAAAATTGTTGGAACTAAGGTATTCAACGTCAAATAGTAAAAAAGCACATTCGGGGTAATACCAGTCACCTGACCGGCATTACCCCCAATTACGTTATTCAACAAAAATATATGTCAATCATTTAATCAATGTATATTTAGCTTTCTTTTAGCGACAACCCTTTACCTTGTAGCTAAGTTGGATGTTAATAACGATAAACAGTTTAAAACGTCTTTAAAAAAGTACTTACCTCTTACGTTGGGCACGTGAAATATTAGATCAGATATAAGAAAAACAAAATGACGTCCACCACACACTGATGTCAAGCGACGACTGAACCGAAATCACTGTAGGCGACACGCGGTGGTATTCTGATATGTATGCAACTTTTCTTACTCCTCTAAGATGTTTTGTTCCTTAGTTACAATGGTGACCGGCATTACCCCCTGACCGCCATTACCCCCTGGTCCCCTATATCAAAAAACGCGCTCTAGCGGCATCACTAAAAATTAGACATATTACAGGTAAGATGGATTTGATGGAGCAATAAATGCTCTTTCCAATGAGACTAAGTTTATTAAAATCAGTTCAGTCGTTTAGGAGTTACAACTGTTTATTTAAAAAATTACTGAATGACCTCCGCCACTTTATTTTAATAGATACGTCAAACAAACAAAAATTATTCGAATAAAGCGGAGGTTTAAAAATCATATAATTTTTTGGTACATTTGCTAGGTGGATTTCAGTAAAAAATCATTTTGAAAGTTTAGGATGGCGGTTACGCCCCCTGGCGGTCATCTTTCAAATTTGAAAATATTTTCCACGGTCTTTTTTTGGCCACGTTAGTAATAACATTCTTTACCGAAACTCTCTACGACGAATAGTTTCCGAGAAACAGCACTTTGCATTCTTATCTGGCCACAGTACATGATCAATAAACGTGTGTTGGCACAGTTTTGTAATGGATCAATTAACAAGCTGTATTGTTTATTAGAAATAGATTACGGTTTTTGTATATCCAGGTATTAATAGTGTAATTACCCTACCTGTCAGTTTCAGTTTGTTTTCCAATCATGCTATTGGCATATGCACTAAATTAAATTGCTGTTTTCTAAACATAATTAATAGAAATGTTTGTTATTTGTACATTTTATTATATAACTAACTAGAGCACAGGTACTACAAATTGAATTTTTTACACCCTATAATACTGGAGAAAATCAATATATCCCTTTCAACTGAAGGTTTTCCAATCTTGTTTAAATTGTATATCAATCATCTATATCTCCTTCCGTTCTCAACTGTACAAAGATACTTTAATAACTTATTATTTACAAAACCCTTTTTTTTCGTTTGTCCACAACTCAGATCGTATTCCAAAATCGTTTTTTAAGTCATAAAATGAACTGACAATACCGTTACCAATAATTAAATATTTCTTAACGTATACGTATCCCATAGAGGCTAGAAAACCATAAATATGCATATACCATATTTTCCTTTATTAAATTCTCATGCCACTTGTTCATAATGAATATCATTATTTTTGAAAATAGAGCAAATGTGCCTCTGCGGAATTTTATTTTATTTTATAATGAATGTGTATTGAAGTTAGATTATAATAAATGGGTTAGGCCTATAAAGATACAACTTATGAGGTAGCTTAATACAGGTATTCCAACATATCTCTGTTAAAAGTGCTTTTATATTTAGGCCGTACACTAACACGCAACTAAATCGCTCGATTACGTTGAGGGAAAGGTTCTTGGCTGTAAGATGTTATATTTTAGGTTTCCAGCTTTACTAAACAGCTATCAAAAAGTTTTCGTTCGTTTTCTCAAACTTTAGTTATTTCAAAATAAACAATATTAAACTTTTAAATAAGTATACGGTTATAATTCTCTTTGGAGGTATGCGCATGTAAATGTAAAAGTAACTTTAATAACGTTTGTGTTTATGCAACCTGCAACATTCGTAAAAATCCAGAACTTAAACACATAACGAAACTAGTAACTACCGCAATACAATTTGACAGTGAAAAATGGTTTAGTGATGACATTTACGAAACAGGCCAAGAATGTGTATCGCGGACCAAAATCCATTAACGAATATATATTGGCTTGCACCTTTCCCGTCTTGTTAATCTGTGCAGAACAAACGCGTGAAGGGTACGAAATCGTTTCAGTTATGCTTCATTCACTTCGTCTAAGAGTAACAACTATATCAAGGTATATGCTTTTATACTGGAAAGTTGTATGGCATCGCAACGCTGACTCTGATTTATGCTAAATTTATACGGGAACATAATGCGGTGGTTATTTTTGATAGACACCTTAACGCTATAAGGAATATTAGTAGCAGAACGAGATTCGGTTATTTTACTATACATACTTGAGTCTAATCCTTGAAGTTATGAATCAACAATTACGCAAATCCCATGTTCAATAAGAAAGGTAGTAGGCCACGTGAAGAATAAATAGACGAACGTAAAATAAAGCCGTGACTACACTCTCAACGAAACTAAATTGTAATTTGCAGCGTGTAACAAATCAATTAAAAGAAATTAAGGTAAATTTTGAATGAACAAGGTCTGTCAAGTTAAAAAAAAAAATAACTGAAAATCGCAATAAGCATGCAGACGAGTTTGACTGCGGGGATCAAAGAAAGAGTTCCTCATCGCGAGATTCATTGATTTTTGTAGCTATTGTTTTTAAACAAACGATTAATATGGTGAAATCACGTTTTTGGTTATAACCTAAAAACTTTTAAATTTAGGCAGTTACGTTCTTCAGAAGCGTTGCACCTTCAAACCTACAAAGTGGAAATTAAAAGTAATGAAATGGAATAAAAAGTATATTTTTTTATAATGCGTTCAAAGTGAGTTTGTTTCACAAGGAGGGGATAGAGAGGGGAGGGAGGAGGGGAGAGGAGAGGAGAGGAGAGGAGGGAGAGGAGAGAGGGAGGGAGAGGAGAGGGAGAGGGAGAGGAGAGAGGAGAGGAGAGGGAGGGAGAGGGAGAGGGAGAGGGAGAGGGAGAGGGAGGGAGAGGGAGGAGGGAGAGGAGAGGAGAGGAGAGGAGAGAGGAGAGGGAGGGAGGGAGAGGGAGGGAGGAGAGGGAGAGGGAGAGGAGAGGGAGAGGAGAGAGGAGAGGGAGGAGGGAGAGGAGAGGGAGAGGAGAGGGAGAGGGAGAGGGAGAGGAGAGGAGAGGGAGAGGAGGAGAGGAGAGGGAGAGAGAGAGGGAGAGAGGTGAGGAGAAAGCAAGAAGAAAATAGATATTCAATTAATAAGTTTCATAGGGATAATAAAGCTAGAATCACCACCTGCTTTCTATTGCAATACAAGATTTGTGATAGATGTCACAGATAAACAGATACACAGATACAGATTGCACAGAATACAGATACGACAGATACATATTCAGTTTACAGTATTTGCAGATACACAGATACAGGATGATACGATAACTTCACGATACTCTGATGCAACTTTCTGCTAAATTAGCAGATTATCAGATGAACCTTATTATCAAGATAAAGATGTATCAGACACAGATACAGATACACAGATAGTAGATACATCGATGACATGCGAGTATATTGAATACACAGATACACAGATAAAACAGATACTTCAGTATACGATGATAAATGCAGATTCTTGATAACAATACCTCAAATGTTCTTCTATATAATGTAATTCTTCCATTGTTAGTTAATTACTTTTAAACCTTTTTTTTGCAAGGGAGGAATGTTACAACATCACTAACTTTCCACCCTTAACTTCTGTTCAACCACGATACAATCCCAAAATTATAATATATTCTTAATATTTGCCTTTGTAATATCCTACCTTTATAACCCTTTGAATCATAAATCCTTTTCTATACATATATATATATATATATATATATATATATATATATATATATATATATATATATATATATATGTAATCAATAAAATATCAATAATTTTTCAACCAAAATTTTAGATTATATTTATGTTTATATTTTAAATATGGGTCACATAGAAAGTAGAACACCTAGTAATAATGAATGTTTTGTAAAAAATTTTTGGAAATATGTTTGTTTATGTTAAGATAGAAAACAATCAATTTTTTAGCCATATTACTCTAGCGGTTTTTGCGTTAACCTCTTTCAAAAACATTTACGATCACGTAGCCTTAAAATAAATTGTAACTACAGTTGTCATTTAAGTCGTGTGAAACACATTACAAAAAACTTCTGTAAATGAATCACGATGCCTCGAGTGCGACAGCGCCAAAGTTTTCGGGAGTTAAGCGAGTTTGATATGGGTCGAATTGTGAGCTTACGAGGGTTTGTCTACGAGAAATATAGCCCATAAAACGCAACGGAGTTTAAACACTGCAGCAGTCTGTGTTCGGGAATGGAACCAAGAGGGGCGTACACGAAGAGCGAGAGGTACGGGACGTCCTCGAAGAACCACAGAAGCCGAAGATCGCCGTCTTAGAGTATTGGCTCTACGGTACCGCTTCTCGTCTACACGGGCGATTGCGGACCAGAGGTTTTCAGAACATGGAAGGGTGATTGGGATACGAACTGTTTATTGCCGGACTCTTTTCAAACCGTGATCATCTAGCGTGGTGTAGAAAACGGGTAGATACACAGATACACAGATATAGAGATACACAGATACACAGATGCACAGATACACAGATACAGAGGTACACAGATACACAGATACACAGACACACAGACACACAGACACACAGACACACAGATACACAGATACACAGACACACAGAAACACATATACACAGATACACAGATACACAGATACACAGATACACAGATACACAGATACACAGATACACAGATACACAGATACAGAGATACACAGATCACAGATCACAGATACACAGATACAGATACACAGATACACAGACACAGATACACAGAACACAGACACACAGTTACACAGAACACAGATACACAGATACACAGATACACAGATACACAGATACACAGATACACAGATACACAGATACACAGATTCATAGATTCATAGATTCACAGATACACAGATACACAGATACACAGATACACAGGTACACAGATACACAGATACACAGATACACAGATACACAGATACACAGATACACAGATACACAGATACAGATACACAGATACACAGATACACAGATACACAGATACACAGATACACAGATACACAGATACACAGATACACAGATACACAGATACACAGATACACAGATACACAGATACACAGATACACAGATACACAGATACACAGATACACAGATACACAGATACACAGATACACAGATACACAGATACACAGATACACAGACACAGATACACAGATACACAGATACAGATACAAGTACACAGATACACAGATGCACAGTACACAGATACATACAGATACACAGAACACAGAACACAGAACACAGACACAACACACAGTACACAGAACAAGATACACAATACACAGAACAGAAACAGTACACAGATACACAGTACACAAACACAGATCATAGATCAAGATACAGATACACAGATCACAGACACAGAACACAGTACACAGACACAGATACACATACACAGATACACAACACAATACACAAACACAGATACAGAACACAGAACACAAACACAGATACACAGAACACAGAACAAGATAACAGATACACAATACAAACACAGATAACAGATACACAGATACACAGAAACAGATACAGAACACAGATACACGATACACAGATACACATACACAGAACACACACAGATAACAGATACACAATCACAATACATAACACAAACACAGATACACAATACACAATACACAATACACAATACACAATACAAACACAGATACAATACAATACACAATACACAAACACAGAACACAATACAATACACAATCACAGTACCAAACAGAACCAGATACCAGTACAGTACAGATACCAGATACCAGATACCAGATACAGATACCAGATACCAGATACGCAGATACGCAGATACAGATACCAGATACCAGATACGCAGATACCAGATACGCAGATACGCAGATACGCAGATACCAGATACACAGATACACAGATACACAGATACATATCACAGATACACAGATACACAGATACAAGATACAGATTCATAGATTACAGATACCAGATACACAGATACACAGATACAGTACAGATACACAGATACACAGATACACAGATTCAAGATTCACAGATACACAGATACACAGATACACAGGTACACAGTACACAGATACACAGATACAGAGATCACAGATACACAGATGCACAGTACACAGATACAGATACACAGATACACATGAACACAGACACACAGAACGACACACACACACAGATACACAGATACACAGATACACTATGCAGATCACAGATACACAGATACACAGATCACAGATACACAGATACACAGATACACAGATTCATGATTCACAGATACACAGATACACGATCACAGTACACAGATACACAGATACACAGTACACAGATACACAGATACACAGATACACAGATACAACAGATACACAGATACACAGATACACAGATACACAATACACAGATACACAGATACACAGATACACAGATACACAGATACACAGATACAGATACACGATACACAGATACACAGATACACAGATCACAGATACACAGATACACAGATACACAGATACACAGATACACAGATACACAGATACACAACACAGATACACAGGTACACAGATACACAGTTACACAGGAACACAGGTACACAAATACACACATACACAGATACACAAATACACAGTTACACTGATCCACAGAAATACAGAAACACAGGTACACAGATACACAGATACACAGATACAGATACACAGATACACAGATACACAGATACACAGATACACAGATACACAGATACACAGATACACAGATACACAGATACACAGATACACAGATATACAGATACACAGATACACAGATACACAGATACACAGATACACAGATACACAGATACGCAGATACGCAGATACGCAGATACGCAGATACGCAGATACGCAGATACGCAGATACGCAGATACGCAGATACACAGATACGCAGATACGCAGATACGCAGATACACAGATACACAGATACACAGATACACAGATACACAGACACACAGATACACAGATACACAGATACACAGATACACAGATACACAGATACACAGATACACAGATACACAGATACACAGATACACAGATACACAGATACACAGATACACAGATTCACAGATACACAAGTACACAGGTACACAGGTACACAGGTACACAGGTACACAGGTACACAGGTACACAGGTACACAGGTACACAGGTACACAGATACACAGATACACAGATACACAAGTACACAGATATATTGATACACAGACAGTCACCAGAGAGAGAAACGTACACACACACGCTCACTCACACACACGCACAAGCACGCGCAGGCGCACGCACACACGCGCACTCACGCATGCACGCATGCACGAACGCACACACACACTCACACACACGCAGACACACATACACGCACACACACACACAAACACACACACATACACAGAAACTCACACGCACACACGCACGCACGCACCCACGCACGCACGTACACGTTCACACACACACAAACAAAAACAAAAACACGAACACGAACACGAACACGAACACGAACACGAACACGAACACGAACACGAACACGAACACGAACACGAACACGAACACGAACACGAGCACGAGCACAAACACAAACACAAAGACAAACACAAACACAAACACAAACACAAACACAAACACAAACACAAACACAACCACAACCACAAGCACAAGCACAAGCACAAACACAAACACAAACACAAACACAAACACAAACACAAACAGAAACACAAACACAAACACAAACACACTTAGGTCTAGTAATGTATTATGTTGTTTTCAGTCTTGTTTAGTTGGGTTATAATTTTAAATAAACACGAGTGAAGTACTATATGTCTATCTACGGCGCCTGTCACTAACTGGAGGGCTTTATTTAGTTATAAAATGTATGTACCTCTTTTGCGCTAGTAAGGCAGTCACTTGGTAAAGTGGCGCATGGACATATTTACTAGGAGGAAATGATCAAAAATATGTATACGAATAACTTACTGCGCGACATTTTATATTACACTACCTGCATCATTGAAAACATAGATAATCACTAATATCAAATATCAAAAGGAAATCTATAAATAAAAAGTCATCATGTTTAACTAAAACGAAAAGTATTAATATTACTGACAGTACCCTTACGACTTATCCCTTTTCATTTTTCATAAACTTCTTAAATATTTTACCGGCACATCTTCAGGATATAAGGTAGTTTCTCACAAAATGTGCATATATTACACAAAAAGCTACGTGATATACTGCCCAAGACAGAATAAGGTATTGACAAAGTATCCTTTCGTGTAAGATTCACATTAATATATGGTAGTGTATTGTGACGTTTTATTAGAAAGCTATAAATTTTAACTTTCACTTTCTAAAATTTTTTTGTTTTAGTTCCGTTAACTAAGTTAGCACTACATGAAGTTTAGACACTTTAAATGGTGTTAATAAGCACTCCGATTTTTAACAAGTTTCAAGTAACGAGTTTCTGTTTAAATTGCAAGCAAACTAGAAGTAAATCTTTATTATCGTAATTAGTTTAGTATTTGTATTCTAAGTTTGTGAAGAAACGCGTTATCAATTTAAGCATATTATATAATCAAGCTTCGCATTTAAGTAAACCCTAGGTTTTGTGCAAATATGTCAAGTTTGAGTAGGATCATAAAGCAAGGGTCTGGGTCGGATCATAATGTATTTGACATATTGAAATGGGTATTTTATTCTTAGACTCATACCAAAATAAAATTTTGCATTTTTTCAACATTTAGGCAGGACCAAACCTTGTAAATGACGCCTTACGGTGTACGTTTCACTTTCTAAATGGAAGATTCATATATCTACAGTACGAAGTCAAATAAATAAAACTCTTTAAAAAGGGCAAACAAAAAGACATGAAAGGCGAAGAGAAAGCTCAGTTCCAACGAAAACGCTGCTGTCTATTACTATTCAATATTTACAAGGGCGCTACTGGATTCTAAAAAGAAAAAGCTAAAAGACCTTCATCCTGATTTAATTAGCATAAAGGCAAGCTTTATTTTACTAAGCAATCACAGTATGTTGCTCATAAATTTCAATTAATAGAAATATATTCAGCTACCGTTATAATGAGTCTAGCTTTTCATACTACTGGAACACCTTGTCCCGTAATGGTTCAATGCAAGAGTAACCCAAGTTCGTTTAAATTGAGGGAATATGGTCAAAGATCTAATGTAATTTTATTGCTTGCTTTTGCCAGATTCTATGACATTAAAAATGTATCACCTAATAAACGTAAATATATTTTAATAATTTTTTGATAATAAACCAGTGAGACACTAATGGCTTCCCAATCAGTCTAAATGTCCCCGGGATTTCATGGTTTATTCGAAAAGTACTAGGGGAGACCTACTTCCATATGGTATGGCGCCAAAAGCATAATTCCTTTGGTAAACTCCATCTTCTATTTTACGCAATATTTAAACCCTCGCCTATTTACCGAGAAACACATGACCATAGTTTATGACATCCTTGAGAAAGTTTAAGAAAGAAAAAAAATCACACCTAACCCGATCTCTATTGTTTAGGGTAAATTTCCCAAAATTATTGCTCGGCGCGGTAAAAAACTAATTAGCGCAGTAACGTATGTTGAGGTAGAAATCGCCAACAGTAGTGGTTTGTATTGAGTTCAGCTGATATATTTGTTTCACCCAAGATAATTTTTCCATTGAAAGATATGTTAGGAGCTCCCTTAAGTTCAATAGTTACAGCTTATCCCTCTGGTTGGATACAAACATATTTGTTCACACAGTGCTTTCACCGCTTTCTCGCTTATACTAGATCATCTAAGGCTCACCAATCCTTTTCATATTCGACGGTCAATATATCCATACAAAAAAAATAGGTTTTATTTACTTGGCCAGAAAAAACTGTGACTTACCTCCACATTGTACCCTTAATATGAGCCCGGTAAATTAGTGAAAGGAGATTAGAATATAGCTTCGAGAAAATCACGAACTTTTAACTGTGCATGACATAGTTGAATTGTTTGGAAGTGCCTATTGGAAATATCAGACAGGAGAAATAGCACCAAACGTTTTGGCACGGAAAAATCAATGCCCAAACGTAGATCGTCCTCGGTTAATTTTCAAAAAGTTGTAATGTACCCAGGCTTGTCTAGTGCCTACACAACTCGTATGCAAGAACAAGGTTAACGCGCGAATTTATATTTGCCAAATGATCGTCATGCAAAACCAGATAGGACCACTTACTCTGTGTGAAAGAGTTGTTACGGGATATATATGTTACGGTATCTAAAGTAGGATATAATAAAGGTAACACAATAAAATACAGTTCATAAACTTATAATCAAGTACAATGTAGCTCTGCTGTCTTTATTGCAAATGGAGGAAAACAACTACAAAGAAAAACCGCATCGCCTTATACTACAACAAGAATAACAACATAACTAAGGTATCAGTATTTATAAATACCTAGATAAATATGTATTTCGACTCTTCCGTTATTGTAAGATTAAAGTGCTATCACCCTACTCTAACCGTCATAAATCAATGTGGTAATAATTTAATACAGGTAATAAATGGTGATGACCAGGTTATACAGTTAGCTAACTGTAGTATAAGTAAAACATCACAACATCTTAACGGTCTGCATTTCCAATTAATGGACCAAAAGGTAACATATTTCATAACAGGCACACAAACAGTATTCCAACGAAAACATGTTTTAGTATTGCTACGATTATCTCCCATAGGTCAGCATTATGTCCGCTTCCACTACATTAGACAGGAACATCCATCTTAAAATATGCTACATTATAGGTGGGAAGTGTCAAAATAAAATACATTTTTTTATAGCATCGGTTGCTAGGCCATTAGCTATTTTAACATATGACGTATTCATATAGTGGACACTCTAATAGTATGTGCCATATTGTTATTAATACATCACATAAATCACATTTCCTCATTCTACCAACACCTAATAAGTGTAAGTGTGTTAGTCTGGTGTGCCCTATTTTAGTTCTCGTGAGAACTATTTCTTCTCTTCTTGCTAGCCGATGATTACTGTTTCTGTGTTATTTGTGTTATTTGAGCTATCCCATTCTCGTTGTTATATCTGTTGTTGGACAGGTATATTATCCGGTATTTCTTAGGATGTTCTCATACGAGTCGCCAAATCAGCACACTCGTTTCCAGGTATAACCTTATGCCCTGGTATCCACATAATAGTTACGAGTATGTCGTTTGTATAGAGTATATGCAGTAATTCCTTGACCATGTTTAGGAGAGGGTCAACGGATGGTTCGCTATTCTTTAAAGCGGTTATAACACTTAATGAATCGGAGCAAACAAGGCATGTGCATATGTTATTATGGTTTGTGTACAAAAGGGCTTACCACATACCATAAAGTTCGGCGATGTATATATCTAATGTCTCATTAGGTATCCACTAATGGCTCTTATTATCGATATGTATTGCACTACCTACACCGTGGTTAGCTTTAGATCCATCCGTGCACGCTATGGAATCGTATCTGAATGTATTTATCATAGTGTAAAATTGGTTCCTGTATACTTCATTTGAGGTTTCTTGTTTAGTGTATTTTACAAGGTCTGTTACGACTACTACCTTTGGTGTATTCCAGGGTGGGTACTCGAGTACTTTCCGCGCGAATAAGGTAGCTACGGTAATATTCAACTCGTGCGTTTTCTCTATAGCTCGAATAATGCAAGGTCCTGTTATTGTAGGCCTGCTTCTATATTGTGCTTGATTTTCCTTATTATGTATTATGTCGTGATTCAGATGGCTAGGTAGCGATAGAATTTGTATGAAGTAGTTGAATATTAAGGACAATCTATGCAATTTTAGTGCGGGAATTCCAGAATCAACATGTAAGGATTCAATAGGGCTAGTACAGAAAGCACCGATTGACATTCTAATTCCTGTAACGTGAACCTTATCTAGCTTTTTTAAGTGAGAGGGACGGGCAGAAGAATAAACTGTACAGCCATAATCAATAGTGGAGAGCACAAAGCACTGATAAAAATGCAGTAATGTTTCTCTGTCGGCATCCCAGGTTATATTAGACAGACATTTGATGATATTAAGTTTTTTTATGACTTGGTTTCTAACATTTCGACATGCTCTTTAAAGATAATCGACAATCGAAAATAATTCCAAGGATTTTAATACTAGTCTGAAACTCAATTTTAGTTCCATGTATATATAAAGTCGGGTCGTAATGCTCACGTCTAAGTCTGCAGAACTGTATGGCGATCGTTTTGGTTAAGAGAATTGAAACCCAATACTTTCCGCTTTTTTTACCATATCAGAAATTCAATTTCGTAATTCTTCTTGCAGTTCTTCTACATTTTCTGATCTTCCAAATATAATCAAGTCATCTACGTACAAGCACACATGTAATTGGTGCTTTATTATTGCTGTCAATTCGTTCACTGAGATTAAAAAGAGGGTGTAGACTAATACAGATCCATGTTGTATTCAATTTTCAGTGTATTTGACAGATGAGTGTGTTGTGCCTATTCTGGTTCTAAAAGTTCGATTGGACAAGAAGCTCTTAATAATTGAGGACAGGTTGCCCCTTAGTTTCCATTAATATAATGTCTTGATGTTGTGTCTCCAAGTAAAATCGTACCCTTTTTTCAGGTCGAAACACTATCACCATGTTGCTGTCTTTGCAAAAAGGTGTTTTGAATATTGTCTTCAAGACATGTTAAAAGATCTATTGTGGAATGGAATTGGCGGAAACCAGTTTCCTGTTTTAAAAGTAGTAATCCAGCCTCTAGGTGCCACATTAACCTATCATTAATCATCCTTTTCAGTTTTACCTAAACAAGAGGTAAAAGATATTGGGCGGTGGTTTTCAGCTAAAGTGATATCTTTACCAGGCTGAGGAACAGGGACTATTATTGTTTGTCGTCAAGTTTCAGGGTAGATACTAGTTTCAAATATTCTGTTGTATATATCTAACAGTTTTTGTTTTTCTAATGTAGGTAAGTTGCGTATCATCGCATAATGTATGTTATTTGAACCCGGAGACAAATTTTTGGATTTACTTAAGGTTCTTTTTAATCCTTCAGACATAAAAGGTAAGTTATATAGGTAATGTTCTTCTGAGATAAAACCTATTTCTTTTTCAGATTGCTTCTTTATCGTATTAAAAGCGTCACTGTACTGTTGTGAGCTACAGACAGAATAGAAATGTTCCGTGAAAGCCTCTACGATTTGGCTTTGCTCTGTAAGATCTTTATTTTCGTACTGGAGTAACCTTGATGGTTTTTCATGGCTTTTCCCTGCAATACTTTTAACTTTCTTCCAAACGTCAGTTATTGAGGTATTACAGTTAATAGTTGACACGTAATACTGACAGGAGGTCCTCTTACTTTGGTTAATAGCCTTTCTTGAGGTCGCACGAGCTTTCTTTAACTCAATAAGGTTGGTTAGAGTTGGATTTCTTTTAAAAATTTTCAACATTCTTTTTTTTTGTTTGGATGCGCTTCGCACTTTCGCATTCCCCCAAGGGACGTTGGAGGTTTTGGAGGTTTCACTCGTTTGAGGAACAAATTTTCAGCTACGCTTATGACATTATCAGTAATGTTTCTAAATTGGTCTTCGGCCTTTTCTTTTGATTCCGAAGGGCGTTCACTGAGTATTCTGTAAAAATTTTCCCAGTCTGCTTTTTCAGTAATCCATTTTTTTAGTCGAATTTGGGAGTCTGGTGGCACAATGCTTATTGTGGAAGCTTAGTGCTAAAGTGGGTGAACAAAAAGCCAAGTCTATTGCTGTTAAATTGTTTGATCTTAGGTTCAGGTGTGAAGGGGATCCAGTATTTAAAATGGTTAATGGATTAGGAAGCTGCCGAACTATAGTATCAATGTCACCGCATCCTAATTAAATTCTGGGAGGTAGATATTGTAGATAGTTGCTTATATGACCACTTCAATTTGCACAGCAATAGCTGCAACTTAGTGTTAATGTTAATGCCCTTCGTGAATATTGTCTTTTATATATATATATATATATATATATATATATATATATATATATATATATATATATATATTATATACTCCTCCACTAGCTCTATTGCTTACTGTGTAATTTCTCAAGAATCCTTTATAACCTCTCGGGTGAAACTGTTCTGCACCTTTCAAGTGGGTTTCTTGAAGGCAGATGCAGAAAGGTTCATATTTGACTGGAATCATGTTACGGTCACAATAGTGTCTCTTCCTTTGAGGTTCCACTGAATGATTCTTTCGTGTAAGTTGAATGTAAAAACTTATGTTAATATAAAATCTTATAAAAACAAGCAAATTTTGAACGACAGGGCAGAACGGAATAATACGTGTAAAAATAAATAAATAAATATCTATATAGATAAAATAGATAAGACACAAGTATAACGTATATATATATATATATATATATATATATATATATATATACATATATATAGGTTTACCTTTCGGCCACCCTTTTTCTTTTTCCCCGAGGCTTTTGCTTCCAGTACTGAATAATCGTCGACTTACACGACGCTCGTTTTTCTTTTAGCACCACGGGTTTCATCTTCTATCATTTCTATGGTTTCATCACTTGTAGGTATTGTGAAAGCTTTGTCCGTAGTCACCTTTTCATTATTTATTAAGTAATTAAGTTCAATTCTTGCCTTATAACATTTTTTACCTCATTCAATATTTCAAGGGTTTGTGATTGGGGACTAGGTTGCACATTTTGAGGGATAAGTAACGACAGCTCTTGCTTTATAATTTTCTAATTTCAAGAATTATTCCCTCCACTACATTGCTGTTGGTAGCTGCCGTTACCTGGGCAAAAGTAGTGGACGGTGTTGCAGTAGATCTTGCAACTTGTAGCGCTTCCTGATAAGGAATCTAGTTAATTATCATAACGTGCCTTATTTTAAATTCTTTTTATATTCGGGACATATCTTTGGATCCTTATAAGTTTCTCCGTCATGAGCCGGTTTACCACATATGCACAGTTTCGGGCTGTTACAATTAGTCGCGGTGTTACCTAATTTTTGGCAGTTGTAACATCTCATAGGAGATGGAATGTATGGTTTAACCGCAGCACGTACATTGCCATTTGTATAGTGTAGGGAACACTGTCCCTTTCAAAAGTAAGTATGTATAAGCGCGAGTCTGACCACATCCCATCTTTCCTTGACCTATTTCTTTTTACTTCTACTACACCTTCAGTCGCTAATTCCTCTTTTATTTCTTCTAGCGTACAGTTAAGAAGATCTGGACAATAAATTGTACCCTTACACTTATTTTAAGTTGGTGAGGGATAACCTCTACGTCCACATCGGCTAATCTTCTTATTTGCAATAATCTTTTAGATGAGGCTTAGAGACAGTTTCTATAAACAGAACACCTTTCACCTTTTTAATGCTCTTAAAATCACCACCAATTCCATACCATTACTTAGAAATTAGAAAAGGGCTGATTTTAATCAAATCTCCCTCAGTCCTATTCAGGTGCAAGAACCGGGACCATGGAGCCTCCTTGTCCTGCTTGCCATTTTTTGCGGGCTTTTTGGAGAAAGCCGCCAAAACCGGGAAACTATTATGGTAATCCATGTTATTGTTTAAGGAACTTTTCCATTGTTCCTTGCCAACGCCCATTTTAGAAGATGAGTCCTCATCCAAATAATTTGACTCAGACATATTGTTCCACGGGAATCCACTCAAAGAGGTCAACTGTAGCAGAGCAGGCTTACCACAGCAGGTTATTTATACTGTGGGGGGGCCTCTTCCTCCACAGGCGTTTCAACGCTAGGGACTAAGCTTCCCCTGGCCACGCTTAGGCATACCTTCACGCAATCCCTTCAGCACCTAAAACTGCCAAATGACCTTGAGGGTAGGAGATTTTTTATAGAGGTTACCTTCCTCGCAGTCCGGGCGGTTAAGCCAATACCACCGACCGACACGTGTACGACGTTCCCTAGTCTTTGGGGTACAATCCGCGGTTACGGTATTAGGAGACGGCTATCGCTTAGCCGTCCCCTGCTAGAACTTCCCGGGCTCGCCACACCCGTATACGCTTTTGAACAAAAACATTAATTTTGTTTCTAAAAAATATAAAAAAACAACTCCATCAATTATTTTACTAGATAATTTCAATTCAACCCGCTTTCTAATTTATAAAATAAAATAGGTACACCAATAGGTGCACCAGTTGTGGTACATCACAAAGTGTTAAAATACTTATCTTTTTTGCTATTTTTGTTATTTAAGTTATACAATCTAAACGCAAACATAAACCTGCTATTAATATTAATTGCAGGCTTATGTTCACGTTTTCAATTTTTCATGTGTCACACAATTGTTTCAACATCTTTAACAATTTTGAAAGACGTAACTACGGACGAAGATGTGTTATCGAAATGTTTAGATTGTATAACTTAAATATACAAATACGCCATATAAAAACCCAAAAAAGATAAGTATTTCAATATGTGTAATAATAGTGAATTTATTAGATTGTACATTCTTGATATGAACATGTGCTTATTATTTCAGACACCTATTCCAAATCACATAATCTTGAATGAGTGTTTTTGGCTTATTTTGGTTCAAAGTTGGAAAGTTCAAATAAATAGGTTTTACTATAAAATTATAGGTATGTAATTGAATTACTTATCACTTCAGTTTTGTATTTTCACATATGTACATAAATTTGCTGATAAATAATCCATATATTAATTTTCAGAAACGTAAATATTTCTAAAATATTTATTTTGTTATTCTCAAGAGTAAATTATTTTAGATATATTTCTGTCTTGAAAACCTTGGCAACGGAACAGTTGTAGATCAATAGTTAATTAAATAACATGTTGTAAATCCACTTTTGAACAGATATAAAAGCTAAAGGAGTCATAAAGTATGCTAAGAGTGTTAACAGCATTAAAAGGTAAATTTGTAGAAAATAATGTTTCCTCGGTTTATAACTACGATGGATGGTTTTACACCCATAATTAATGAATGGTTAAAGTGGAGGAAAAGAAATTAATGAAATAGGGAATCAGATTGCTATTGATTAGTTTGCAACATAGAAAAAGTGTAATTCAAAGTTAGATTGTAATTAACATTATTGATTTGTTAAATTTTCAGTAGGAAGGTACCTAGTTCCTGAAATTGTGTTTTTTGAAAGCTTAAATCATATACAACTTATCAGGGGTTATAAAAAAAGTTTGTTATTCTAATAAAAGGTTGAAAACCTGCCTGAAGGTGCAAGTTAGAACACCTCATATTTTCTAACCAATGAAAAAGTGGCAACAAACAAGCCGTATTGCTTCAACCAATCAAAAAACTACAACATGCGTAAAATGACAAAACTTGATTGTGTGCGTGTTTATATATATATATATATATATATATATATATATATATATATATATATATATATATATATATATATATATATATATATATATATATATATATATATATATATATATATATATATATATATATATATATATATATATATATATCTGTGTGTGTGTGTGTATGAGTGCGTACGTGCGTGCGTGGATGATCGCGCATGCATGCGTGCGTGTGTGCGTGCGTGTGTATTATAACGTATTAGTTATCTTCCTCATGTATTTTAAAGTTTAAGAATTTCTTATGCCTGTTGGTAGGCAACACGCATTACGTTACTACGATACAAGAAGATGTGGCAACGCCGCCAAAATAATCGACGTTTACTCCGCAATTTCAAAGTTAGATAACCAATAAAACTGTTATTGGTTATAACAACAATTATTAAAAGGCATCAAATTGTAACATTAATAAAAAACGATGATGTAATATACCATTCGTAATTGATCAAATAATTTAATTAATATAAAAAATTACCTTTTAATAATCGCCGTCGGATCATCGGTAGATGAATATAAGGGTAGGTTCTAATTTAGAGTTTGGTTAACCTACCTGGAATGCTAGTTGCTTCTTTTCTGCTTGATTATTTTCACTTAATTCCAAAAATGTTATCAAAAAATTATGAATAAAATAATAAATTCTCGAGCGCCATGTTGTCTTTCTTTTTTTTTATATATCTATCTAGGAACAACAAAACCTAGTTATTGAATACTATAAACAATTAACACAAATGAAAATAAAATAACAAGTTACATAAGTTTATTTAATATATGTTTGAAAAGGAGAAAAAATTCAAAAGTCATGAACTATACTAAATTATAAAAAAAACTTTACTTTTTAACTGTTCTGTATATACACTGTTACAGGTACTATGAAGCAGAATGGTTCATATGGTGAGGTCAATGTCTTGCTTAGTTATCCTTAAAATATGGAATTTCCTTGAAGTTTAATTCACCAAATTTATTTGTAAAAGAATGTAGAACTTGCGTTGTAAAGGTAACTCATGTAAAACTTGCCATATAAAATAAGAGTATAATAAACTATTGACTTATACGTGCCATTAAAGATTATTAAGTATACAAATTAAGTGATTAAAAAGGTGCGTACTTGAAAAGTAAGTACTTAAAAAGTAAGTAAAAGGTGAAAGGTGCCTAAAAAAAGCAAAGGCTTTAGTTTTAAAATAACTTACCACCAAAATTCTGATGGCACCAAAATATAAAAAATTAAGTAAAAATCATGCTTATTGCTGTTAACATTCAGCATTAAGTGAATTACAAAAAAGCTTTCAGAATAACTGAAGTGTATTTCCCCTAAAAAATCTTCACGCTTGCGCGAATACAATAATATAAATCCAATTTTTTTTTAAGAAAGGGAACTAAAACTATTTATGTAATATTACACCCAAAAGATTTGTTCTAGGAAATGCCAATTAAATTGCCATTCTCAATTCTACATATTAATAATTAAAAACTTTCTAATATTATGCCAAATAAATGAACGATTCTTAAATTAATGTACTTTTTAATACAACCACAAAAAAAAGGTTGTTACATGGTTACAATATGGAAAGATGTCAGGTGATTTTCCTTTTTTGGTTTTTTCAACAACGCCATTTTGTGATCCAGCAGCGTCTAAGAAACTATGCATTTAGGAAGAAGCTTCTGTAGTTGTTACAATATTTATTTTAATATTAGTCAAGTTGTTTTGGTATATGTGAATCCTTGCGATATTGCAGGCTCACATTCCATTAATATAAGTAATTTGACTGTAATCCCATTATATTTAGAATTACATCAGTTCTACATACATAAAGACAAAAATTTACATCGATTGGGGCTTGAACCTTGGTGGCGCAGTTGATTAGCGCGGTACTCTAGCAAAATGCAGGTCGTAGGTTCAAATCCTACTCGAGGTAAACTTTTTATTTATGTATTTAATAAAATTAATAATAATTTTTAATTAAATATTTATTTTGTTTAAAAATCAAAAGATTATGCTTAAAAATCTATACTAACTAAGCTATTTAGTTTTCGTTTGTTTTATTACGGATATAAAAGGTTTCTTAACAACAATATACTTTCTCGTCTCGATAGGAGGTTCTTTTTATAGTCTTGGTTCTTGTCATTCTCTTCGATTCTTCCGGTTAGGTTAAAACGGTTCCTTTACCTGTATGAGATGATACTCTGGAGTCAGGAATGGGTAATTGGCAGTTACTTCGCAACTCTGAATACTAAACGGTGATCTTCGGCAGGCAGCTCGCTAAAAGAACACAGGGTTATGTCAAGTAAGACACTCGGGGACCAAGAATTTACCGGCGAGTTTTTAATTTTATTTGATTCGTGACGAAGCCCTGGATATATAAGCGGTCGTTTGAGATCAGTTTAATTACTGTAAATGTGGCTCCCGTCCGACAAAAAACCGTTGGAAGTGTATTCCTACTGTAATGGCTAGTTTCACCTAACCAGGTTATGTGCCTACAAACTCCACTGGCTAATTGGGTTTTGTAATTATTAATAAACATTATACTTACTCAGGTGCTTGGTTTTGACAGTTGTCAATTTTAGCTTCGAATGTGCTTTATTTAACGTGTATTAATGATTAGTATTTAGAGTACTTATTGTGTTATAAACAGCTGTCACTTCTAACATTCATGTTATATGTTAATACTGGTGCTTTTATGAATTTAGAATGCTTTATACAGGGTGATCCATGTTACAATGTAATACTTGCTTAACGAGTTATATGTTTGAATTGTGTTTCTCACTTGCTATGTATAAATGTAAGCTTTAATGTACGTTAAAACAACCACTATCATAATAAGGAAGCGATTAATTATTCATGAGTGTAAGTATTACGGCTCTCAGCCACAACGGTTATACTTATTTTTTATCGTTTCACTGCGCAATTATAGGGGTTCTAGCTTATGGTGTTAATCTTTGCTCGTGGCAGTAGTAGCAAACTACATATTTTTTTGTGTTTACGTTTTTTGTGATTTACGTTTCAGTCATTCCTGTTAATTGATTTTAATTTATTTTTCTAACGCACAATGGTGGACATCTGGCTGATGTATTTTGAGTAATTATATCTGAATTATTTTATGTTTCGGCTAAGTTAAAACTAATACGCAAGTTTTAAGGAGAACTCTTCCTAGAACCACAGTTTTATGATTTATTTTACATTTACTATGTGTTTTGTATTTAATTTCTGGGATCAACGCTGGATGTTGGACAGCGCGTGAAAAGCTTTGGTTTATTGTACAGTAATTTACGATTCAATCCTTTTTTTCAATTTTTTCTAGGACTTTATAAATATTTTGTCAAATGCGGTTTTGTGCATATTGAAGGGTTGGGTTATCTTTGGTGCAAAAAACTAACTGATTTGTGTCAAATTACCAGTAGTTCTTTTCTGTTTTCTTTGTTACTGCGGATTAGGATTTAATTCCTAACGGGACCTGCCCTCTTCCTGCACCACGTCCACCATGTTTCATTTTAACTGTGTGTGTGCGTGTGTGCGTGCGTGTGTGCGTGCGTGTGTGCATGCGTGAGTGTGTCCTTGCGTGCGTGTGTGTTTGTGTATGCGTATGTGTGTGTGTGTGTGTGTGTGTGTGTGTGTATGTGTGTGTGTGTGTGTGTGTGTGTGTGTGTGTGTGTGTGTGTGTGTGTGTGTGTGTGTGTGTGTATGTGTGTGTGTGTGTCTGTGTGTGTATGTGTGCGTGTGTGTGTCTGTGTGACGGTGTCTGTGTGTGTATGTGCGTGCGTGTGTGTGTGTGTGTGCTGTGTGCGTGTGTGCGTGATCGTATGTTGTGTGTGTCTTGTGTGTGTGTGGTGTGTGTGTGTGCGTGTGTGTGTGTGTGTTATGTGTGTGTCTGTGTGTGTGTGTGTGTGTGTGTGTGTGCGTGATGTACTGTGTTGCGTGTGGTGTGTGTTCGGTGTGCGTGTGCGTGTGCGTGTGCGTGTGCGTGTGCGTGTGCGTGTGCTGTGTGCGTGTGCGTGTGCTGTGCGTGTGGTGTGTGCTGTGTGTGTGTGTGTGTGTGTGTGTGTGTGTGTGTGTGTGTGTGTGTGTGTGTGTGTGTGTGTGTGGTGCGTGTGTGTGTGCGGATGATTACGTACTGCGTACGTGCATGCGGAATGCGTGCAGTGTGGGTTTGTGGTGCCCGTGCCTTCGTGTGAGCATAGTCTTAGTACTAGTAATTTCGCTAAACAAAATAATTTTAATTAAGTGGTGTGGATGATGCATTGACGTGTGATTAGTAGCTGACAGTCACGTATGGAGATGTTACGGTAATGTTTAAAAATTTTTTCTGTTTTTTTTTTGCGTTAGGTTTAATTCCTAATGTGCTGTTCTGGCACGTCATTTTTATTTTAACTGTGTGTGTGTGTGTGTGTGTGTGTGTGTGTACATGTGTGCGTGCGTATGTGCGTGCGTGTGCATGATGTGTTGTGCTGATGTGTGTGTTGAGTGTGTGTGATGTGTGTGTGTGTGTGTGTGTGTGTGTGTGTGTGTGTGTGTGTGTGTGTGGGTGTGCTGTGTGTGTACGTGTGTGCGTGCGTGTCGTGCGTATGTGCAGCGTGTGTGCGTGGTGTGTGCATGGTGTGTCCTGTGCGTGGTGTGTGTGTGGTGTGGTGTGTGCTAGTGTGTGTGTGTGTCTGTGTGTCGTGTGTGTGTGTGTGTGTGTGTGTGTGTGTGTGTGTGTGTGTGTCTACGTCGTGTGTGTGTGTATGTGTGTAGTGTGTGTATGTTGTGTGTGTGTGTGTGTGTGTGTTGTGTGTGTGTGTGTGTGTTTGTGTGTGTATGTCTGTACTGTGCGTGTGTGTTGTGTGTGTGTGTGTGTGTGTGTGTGTGTGTGCTGTGTGGTGTGTGTGGTGTGTGTGTGTGTGTGTGTGTGTGTGTGTGTGTGTTGTATTAATTTTTTTTTATTTGAACCGGTTCATATTGCACATTTTCATTTATCTATATACATATATGTACATTTTTTAACTATTCTACTACTTATACTAATTGTTAAATCTCCATCAGTTACACTACACAAGACATTGTTAATACACCATTTTTCCTAAATCCGTCTATATTTTTCTTCCCTAAATGCCACGCGTAATCCATGTTTATTCTGTGTACCAACTTTTTTATATGACTCTTTGTCGCTATACCTGTTGGATCGTAATGTCAGTGATGCATTTGTAGATAGTACTCTTAGCCATAGTAATTAGTGCATTTGATAGATTATACGATGGCGTTTTGTTTGAAGCACAATACATTTCTACTTGAGTTACCGTTTTAAGGTTAGTTTGAACACAATCATTTGCACGTAATTCCATAACTCAGTTGTTTTGTGACGTTAGAATTATATGCCACGAAGTTCCAATTTCCGTAGGGCAAAAGGACAATAGATGATTCTCTTAGTCCGCTTTTTTAAAAATATTGTATCTGCTAATCTGTCCTTCGCGAGACGCCACGATGTCACTATCGGCTCCAAACGTTAAGCGATTATAGAACACCTCAATAAATTTCCTTTTCCGTACATTTTCCTTTTAACTTTTTGAACGTTAAGGAGGCTGGTTGTTAGTGTTTTTTGCAACTTTTGAATTTTTGCAACTTTTTCTTTTTATTATGCAAACTTGAGTATTGTAAGTCTAATTCGGTTTGGGGACTACTGCCGGTCATTGCAGCTTGATAATTGGAATTGATAAACTCTTTAATTTGATTATAGTGATCGAGTAAGTGCATCCGTTGGGCGGCATAACTTTTATCTTTGCCATCAGTGCCTCGTTTTCTAACCATTTGTCGTTTTCCATAAAGTCTGAAAGCGTCTTGAATCCTGCTCTGACCCAATGACTCACGAATAATGGTGGTTTACGCCTTTCTATAAGCTGACAATCTGTGGTTGGAATGCTTCTTATATCCTCCACCTTGGAAAATTATTCAGTTCTATTTACAGATCTGAAAGGATTTTACGATAGACTGAACAAATGCAGCTTGGTTGTATTCTACAATTTTCGAATTGATGAAAAACATTTGCCACGAGACTCAAACCTGTTTCCTTCCATTATCGAACGCTCAAGCGCAATTTTCCAGTTTTGTGTTTCCTCGTGTTTAGAGTTGATTAGTTTTGGACTGTTAGCAAGCGGAAGCAATGTGACCTTGAAATTAAATGAACTAATCCCATTCCTCCAAATTCAATGGGTAGATAGAGATCATGTTCGTGTACCCAATGTTTTCCAGACCACATAAAGTTTCTAAATAGTTTTGAATTTGATCCAGTTGAGTGTTACTTAAGGGTAAAATTTGCAGACAATGCCAAATTTTAGGTGCAACTGACTGGTTGATAATTCTTCTTTTGCAATCATTGATAAAAAGAAACACGCTTTTCCACCTTTCTAGAGAGGTAGTAATTTTAACCTTAAGATCTTGAAACGCCCACTCTGCATCTGCTTTTTGGTTTCCAGAAAATCTTATTCCTAATATCTTTATGAATTGACTGGTCCATTCGTAGTCGATAGGCCGATCATTCCTGTTTTCCATCTCCCGTCCAATATCCAACAGATTTTCCAGTATTAAGTTTTGACCCGGATTGCTGCGAAAAGTACTGTAAATTTCCTGAAGACGCGGAAAATCGCTATTGTGAGAAATAAAAATGGATACATCGTCGCATACGCGCTCACCACCAATTTAAAGGACCGATGATTTTATTGTTATTATTATTAATGCCGCCAAACATCGTGCCTTTGAGGGATTGTCTACATGAGGAAAGAAAGGTTCTATGGCTGACAGTACAGAGACCCGGACAAAGGACACCCTTGACGGATACCTCTCTGAATTAAAACTTCACTAGTTAAATACCTGCCTATTCTTACATGACATCGTGCGTTGTTATATAAAGTTTTGACTGCATCTATGAAATAAGCACCAAAATTAAAGATTTTTAGGACGTGGAACAAGTACTCATGGCTTATACAGTCAAACGCTGATTTTTGATCAAGATTTATAATAGCTAATGGGCTATTCTGTTTATTAACATAATCGATCACGTCTCTGTGTAAGTGTAGAGTATCGTATATCGATCTTCCTGGTATGCCGTAACTTTGGTCAGGGTTAATAATCCTGTTAATAACATTGCACAGTCTTAAAGATAGGGCCTTTGCCAAAATCTTGTAATCAGTTGTTAAAACTGAAACTGGTCTCCAGTTCTCTAAATTAGTTAAGTCCCCATTCTTCGCCATTAGATTAATTACTGCTTTCGAAAAAGACTTTGGTAGTTCTTTCCTATTTAAACATAAAGTGGCAACTTCACAGTAAAAGATCCAATTTTATCCCAGAAGGCAATGTAAAATTTACTGTTAATCCGTCGATCCGAGCGCTTCTTTTATAAAGCGCTTCTGAAGTCATCTTACCAAGGGGATATCCAATAGCGATTTGGTTTGACTTGTCAACTTTTTGAGTTTTTAAACAGGGTAGAATCTTTATCAATAGTTTTCCTGCTGTCTTGAAATTTGGTAGCAAAATCACTCCTAACAATCGAGCAGAGCTTTAAAGGATCGGTGACAGAGACTCCTTTGTGAGTTAATTCACCCAGTGGTTTATAGTCTGTGGTGCCTTCGATTTAGCGATGGCCTGTCCGAGTTGGATATACTTTGCAGCTTCTTCTGCTCTAAAATCTTTTCGCTTTTTCTATTGTACCAATCCTGGGCGTTTTCATTATTTGTTTTTGCATTTAGAACATCTTCGAAAGTTGAGTTTTGTAGTCGTGCACCTTTTTATGTGGCTTTGTAACCTTCTTAGCTCTAATTGTTCAGTGTTTTTCTTTTGTTGCGTATATAACATTATTATATATATATTAAATTTATTTTTAAGCTGTCCCACCAAGATATAAGGTCACAATCTGGGGGTTTTTTGCTCATCTCTTTATCTAAGAAGGTGTTTATAATGTCGACAAAATTCGAATCATCAAGCAAGTAGTTGTTAAATTTCCAATACGCAGGTTGGCCGGAAGTTGTGGCGCTATTCAATTTCAGCACGCTAGTTACTGCTAAATGGTCCGAAAATGAGAGTTGTAATGACGTGTTATGTAATCGACCAAGTATATTTTGGGATATGTAAATTCTATCCAACCTAGAGGCGGATTGTGAGGTAAAAAAAGTGTAACCATCACGTTTATTGAAGAATTCCCAACAGTCTTCTAATGAATACATTTCTATCACTTGTAGTAATAACTTAACAATGTCTGGGTAACGTTCCTTAGAATTAATACGGTCAGATTGCTGGTCCAATGTGCAGTTGAAATCTCCTGCTAGCACTATAACTTCATCAACGATATTACAACTTCGTATGCTATTGAAAAGCGAGTCTATTATGTTATTTGCCAGTGTTAAATTGTGCACATATATATTCCAGACAATCCATTCCTTGCTGGCAATTCTCAAGTTAATTTTATGAAGGTATGATGGAAAAACTATTGTGTGATTAAGTACTTCTATTTCAGAATTTTTCCGTAATGCGATTGCTGTTCCGGAGTATTCGCCTTGTGCAAAATTATGAAAAAGGTCGTATTTGGGTGATTCGTGCGTTTGCAAAATGCTATTTATGTTTGTTTCTTGTACAAGTAATATATCCGTATTGTGAGTGTGAAGAAATTGTTCAAGATTTAACCATTTGTAATATGATTTGATGCTTTTAACATTTAGTGTCGATATATTCAGGAGTTGTGGCTGTGTTTTAGAAAAATTATTATAGTTAAAATAGTTAAAGGTAGCCATGATCTAAATATTTTTCCCATTTAAAAAGTGCTTTGAATGCTCTCTATTGAGGTTGTTCGTTCCACAGATGCTCCTCTTATCGATTCTGGTGGGGAATTTTCCATACCGTCTTTTTCTGAGTCCCTTTTCAGATGATTAATCAGTCTCTTGCATCTTTCTTTCTGGGCCCGACTTGTTAGATGTGGAACTACGTTCCTAATTAAGTCAATTAGGCCGAATACGTCATCGGTGTATCTTTTCGCTATCTCCGTTACGTTATTATTACCTTTTACTTCGTTTAAAAAATCTGTAAAACCCAGAAAATCTAGGACAACATTAGTATCACCTTTCCACAGAGGTAGCAGCTCGTCGAAGTTATCTGGTGATATTGACTGGCTTACTTTCCTTTTTTTCGTCTTAACATTGGATGGATAAACTCTTCTTGTGTTATTGATAATTGAGAGTTTTCCAAGTCACTAATATATTTATTATTGATCCTGTCTGTAGCACAGCACTTATCCGTAACATCTTGAG
>JARFJB010000447.1:900000-947500 GCA_036346205.1 Vesta saturnalis
GCATTTTGTAGTGACATGTGTAACATGATTATCAAACTTAAATTTTGAGTCAATGATTATTCCTAAATATTTGATTTCATTTACTTGTTCTAGTTCCACATTATTCAAGTATACATTGACTTTAGCTCCATGAACAGATCTTTTATTTGAAATTAATATGGCTTTTGATTTTTTTTCATTAAATTCCATTTTGTTGTTAACAGCCCAGTCAAATATTTTTCTTAAGTTACTATTTGCGTAGTTTTCAGCTTCAGTAACACTTTTCCCATACGTTAAAAGAACAAAATCATCAGCAAATGCAATTATTTCTGAATTATTAAACGTAAGATTTAATAACGAATTGTATAAAATTATCCAAAAGCCAGGAGCACAGCAAGATCCTTGAGGACAACCTTTAGTTACATAATCTTCTTTAATAATTGAGTTTAGTTGAATTCTTGCTTTTCTATCACTAAAATAATTTTACTTAAATTAAATAGGTTTTTGGACATCTAAATTCAAATAAAGCATTTAATATTGAAGGCCACCAAGCGGCATCAAGCTCCTTTACATCTAAGCTAACCATTATAATCACATTTTGTAGCTTAGTTTAGTATCAATGAATTTTTAAAACCATAACAGCATCTATTGTGTTACTTTGTGGTGTAAATCCAAACTGTCTATCATTTAATAATTTGTTAGTATATAAAAATGCATAATTCTGTTTATTAATAATTTTTCAAGAATTTTTCCTCCGACACTTAACAAACTTATAGGTCGGAATTTTGAAGGGTCATCATCGTTTTCTTTACCCGGTTTTATAATTGGTACAATTACTGACTTTTTCCATAAATTTGGAAAAACTCCTCTAAATAAACATTCATTATACATTGAAGTTATGAAATGTGGTAACTTAATAAATAGCCTTAGCCAAATATTTCCTTGAATACCATCTTCACCAGGAGATTTTTTACTATTATCTAATTTGGTTATAACTTCTAAAATTTCTTGTTGTGTAAATTTTTTATCATCTGTTGTGCGTAAATTTTGATTTATACTTTGTCTTATATTAATATGAGTAACATTGTCATTTTCTGGATCATCTTTTGGAATCATGTAATTTATTAAATAAATTATCGTTTCACTAAAATCGCTTGTGTAAGATCCATCTGGTTTCTTGATGGTACTTAGAGTTTGAGAATGTTTAAACTTGTTAGCTGCCAGATTGTAAACTACATTCACGGATTTGATACCGTAGTTAAATTACAGTATTGTTTCCAGGATTTGTTTTTTTCTTCATTTATTGACCTTAAATATCTTTTTTTATAATCAATGTAAGTTAATCTTCTCTTTCTTCTAAGATCTACGTCATTCAAAGTTCTTTGGTAAAGTCTTCTAAAAGCGTTTACCCTTTTTCTTAAAATTGTTAGTTCTGCATTCCACCATGGAACCGTTTTTCCTGGGTATTTTTTAACTCCTAAACCTAATACTTTAAAAGAATATTTACAAGCGTTTGTTAATTTTTCTTGAAAATTAATTAAAAGCGCATTTAAGTCGGGTGTTTCTAAAATTTGTTTACATAATTTTAGGTCTAATTCTTCTAAGTCATCTATAACTTTACTACAATGAATCATTGATGAAAATTCAATTTTAATGTGATTATCAAATAAATTATAATTTGCTTTTTTAACTAGATATCTTATTCTTGAAAAGGTTATTTTGGGTTTTATCGTTTTGCTGTCTTCTAAGCTGAATTGAATAAGAGTATGATCAGAACCGCTTTCGATATCACCACATCTCCACTTTCTTATAAATGGATGTACTTGCCTATTCGCTATAGTTAAATCTATTTTACTGCTGCCTCTACTGTTACAAAAGGTCGGTATTTCATTAATTCCATTAACAATATTGAGATCATTTGTAATTATATATTCTTCTAATTTTAAACCTCTAGAGTTTGTTATGCCATCGTTCCAAAATTTTGATCTGGCGTTACTATCAATACAAAATAAACATTTGGAATTTCCCACAAAATTTAATATGTTTTGCATCTTTTCTAAATTTATTTGTATATCTTCATTAATATCGAAATACATACTAACAGCATAAAATTTAAAATCGTAATAATTTATTTCTATTAAAATGCAATCCTTGTTCGAAAATTGAGAAATAATCAATGCGTCAATTAATTTATTATTTATCAGTACCGCAGCCCTTGGTTTTTGATTAACAGCATAAATACGAATATTTTTTGTAATTCCTAATAGCTTATTTTTAAATACATACGGTTCTTGCAAAAATATTAGATCAATTGTATGTTCAGATAAGATTTGCATGATATTTGCAGTCACACTCTTAGAATGCATAGCATTTAATTGCATGCATATTATTTCCAAATTGTTATGAAATAATGGACGTTTCTTATTCATATTCTATGTTTTGTTTAAACTTGTTTAATACCGCTATTTTAGATGGGCAATTCTTATCTAAGGATGAATGATTAACGTTAATCTTATTGAACTGATTATATCTATTATGTGATATACAATTTATACACTTATAATCTGTTGTTGCCGATTTACAGTTTTTTAATTCATGTTCTTCTGAACAATGTGGGCATGTTAGATTACCTTTACAATCTAGGGCATTGTGATTAAATTTACTGCATCGAAAGCATCTTCTTATTTCCAAAAAATCTTCTACCCGACAAATTTGCCATTCTAACTTAAGTTTTGTTTGCAAAAGTAATTTTCTTAAGTTAGCCGAAACTTCCAGAATTATATGTTTTATATTTTTTCTTTTATTCCCTTTTATAAATTTCGGTGTGATCTCATTTTCATTTACATTTAATTCGCTATTTTGCATTAAAATTATATCCACAATATTTTCTTTGGTTATTTCTTCCGGTACATCACGAATAATAATTTGTGGTTTTCTTAAATTTTGCGATTGTGCATTAAGTTGCTCTCCACATTTATCATTAATGCATTGGCATAATTTTGTTGAATCTTCTTTAGTGGTTGATTCAATTATAACTTTTCCATTATTCAGAGACTTAAAAGAACTAACTCCAATACCTATTTCTATAGGATTGATTTTTGCTTTAATGAATTTTTTAATATCTTCAGAAGACTGTTTTTCTTTAGATATAACTATAGTTTTAAACTTGTTTTCGATGTGTGCTTGCCTAGATGTTACTTGAGCATAACTCTGAGATGGAGCCATTAAAAAGTAAGAGGATTATTTAAATTAGTTCTTGATTTATCGACATGTTGTAAAATGTTATCATCAAAATTACGTATTTTCAAATCCTTATCTTTTATAATCTTTAAAAAATTATTACATACTTTCCTCAATTTTTGTATGGATGTCAAAATGTCATTTTTATATTCCATTTTAAGATTTCCACTTTTTTCGGTCACACTAAGTAGTTTTTCTAATGGACTTTCAAAATTCAATTCTAAATCTTCAGACATTCTGAAAATCACTAATTAAAATGTTAAAATATACCAAAAATCACTGATTTTATGTGAGAGACAATGACATATAATGTACGTCAAAACACGCGCGTTGTGTGTGTGTGTGTGTGTGTGTGTGTGTGTGTGTGTGTGTGTGTGTGTGTGTGTGTGTGTGTGTGTGTGTGTGTGTGTGTGTGTGTGTGTGTGTGTGTGTGTGTGTGTGTGTGTGTGTGTGTGTGTGTGTGTGTGTGTGTGTGTGTGTGTGTGTGTGTGTGTGTGTGTGTGTGTGTGTGTGTGTGTGTGTGTGTGTGTGTGTGTGTGTGTGTGTGTGTGTGTGTGTGTGTGTGTGTGTGTGTGTGTGTGTGTGTGTGTGTGTGTGTGTGTGTGTGTGTGTGTGTGTGTGTGTGTGTGTGTGTGTGTGTGTGTGTGTGTGTGTGTGTGTGTGTGTGTGTGTGTGTGTGTTTGTGTGTGTGTGTGTGTGTGTGTGTGTGTGTGTGTGTGTGTGTGTGTGTGTGTGTGTGTGTGTGTGTGTGTGTGTGTGTGTGTGTTGTTTTTGTGTGTGTGTTTGTTTTTTGTGTGTGTGTGTGTGTGTGTGTGTGTGTGTGTGTGTGTGTGTGTGTGTGTGTGTGTGTTGTGTGTGTGTGTGTGTGTGTATAATTTCCTGAATTTCCTGTTTAGTGAATCAATGTTTCATCCATAAATGTTTCTACGAAGATATGGTTAAACCTCTTGCGGATATCGGTTAAAAAATCGAGTTCTCATCTCGTTTATGTTTCGCTTTTCTAATTAAGCTCTTGGATTTTAGTCTTTCTTGAATTTAACTCCCATTACATGCAACACACGATTCAAGTATCTATTGCTTAGCAAAATATAGCTAATGCGAACCTACATTTAAAGTGCAACTGTAGTGTGCCCTAATATATACATATATGTTATGTATTATATATTATTCAAATTTAGCTTACTAGTTTTGGCACCAAATGAAATTAATGAAAATGGTTTAATAACCTCAATTATTTTCATATTGTTATGACAATGATGATTATATTATATAAAAATGCATTGCAACTATTATTATAAACACGACCGGCACAATTACTTATACTTGCAGAGTTCTTTTAACAATTTTCTTCAGGAACCCGGAAAACTGTACGAAGACTATCTGGAGCACGCTACTTTATTATACTTTTGTTGTGAAATTTTTTGAGAGTTAAATAACTAAAAACATTTAATTTACTCGATCTGTCGGTTTTCTGCTGTCGAAGCTGCCAATGGTAATATTGTTAAAAAAAAAGCTAATCTATAGAGAAAATTGGTTAATTAACAGAAACGGGTACCTTCATACATTGTTTATTTCATAATAATTTCATCGTACTTTCCATTCTATGTTATTTTGGATTTTTTATTAAAACCCTTCATTACTTTCTTGTGCTTAATGAATATGCTCGAATATTATTATTATATGAAAGTCATAAAAGTGTCATAGCGTGTTCTAAACGCATGCTGTTTAATTACTTAGCTTGAAAATGCACTATGCAGGAAATAGGAACAAATACTACCACAAGCATAAAAGCTCGACGCTTAATAGCCAAAGCTCTAACGGCGTCAAATGATTGCAGAGGAAGTGAAAAGCAACTTTCTGGTATTACTTATCACATGAAAGCGGAATACTACTGAGATAGTGTAACATGGTTTTCCTACACTAAAATGAAAAGAATAAATCGTATGAAGCGCTAGTCTCATTCATAATCAATTTTAACCCAAACAGAATTTGTAAAGTAAAACATATGACTAAAACATCAAAAATAGGAGAACTCGAATACTACCGTCAACAATTACAAAGCTGATATAATACTTTACTGAAACCGTACAAACCCTGTATATAGACACTTTGAATTTGAAGCTTTCTTTGTGAATGGAAAATTACTCAATTAGCTTTAATTTAAAACATTAAATTCCTTCTGGTTAACAACGAGAACACGTGTATATACATATTTCACGATACTGAAACATAAATATTAACGTATGTCTATAAAGTCGTAGTCATGTACGTATTGATTCTTTTAACTTCAAGTTTGTTAACAGTTTTGTTAATTACAATGTTTTTTGTGATATGTGAAATTAATTATCTCTTTGAAGTATGAATAACTTAATCAAAGTTTCTTACCTTATTTGCTTATAGCTTCAAAGGGTTTTATCCGTTTCTATTATCTGTGGCATAATCTCAATTAAACTCTTTACAAGTTTATGATAAAATTCGTATTATAATGTGAATCCAATGGGATATATATATATATATATATATATATATATATATATATATATATATATATATATATGCATGGTAATGAATTTGAAATTGCGAATGTAATGTACGAAAGACACCTTGATATTCTGCGTGTATCGGAGACAAAGCGCAAAGGAAAGTATGCTGTGGAGATGGAGGATGGCAGCTTGGCACTATGGTCAGGAGTTGAGACGGAAGTGCATGGCGCAAAAGGAGTTGAGATGATCATAAGTGAAAGAGCGAAAAGATGTGTTAAACAGTACGAATTGGTATCTCCCTGGTAATATGGGTTAGAATGAAAGTGGAGTTTCGAAGAATTTTTCTTCTTGCATGCTATGCACCGGTGAATGGAAAAGAGACCAGGAGCGTGAGACCTTCTGGAATGAAGTAGAGAACGTGTTGAACGTATGTAAGCCAAACGAAAGAGTGATTATAGTGGGGATATGAACGGATGGGTGGATGTACAGAGAGAACATAGTGAACGCGTTCTAGGAAAGTTCGGAGACCAAAGAATCAATGAGAACGGTGAACACCTGCTGAACATCTGTGTGGAGAGAACCAATACGTGGTTTAAACATACAAATGTGCATATGTATACATGGCAAAGAGGTGAATCCAAAAGTATGATAGACTTGATAGTGTATGATGAACGGCTTAGAAACCTGGTGAAAGAGACAAATGTAATGCGCGGAGCGAGTGTGAATCGGAACACTTTTGGTTGTATCGAGAGTGTGTTTAGGTTAAAGTGGGTCTGGAGAAGGAAAGCAAACGTAGTGCGAACGTCCAGAATTAGGGTTGACAAACTAGTGGTACGAGAATGAAATACGCAGATGCTGTGAGATGAATGTGAATGAAACAGTGTGGAACGAACAAATAAAAGACACTGAGGTTGAAAGTGCATGGATAAGCTTGAAAATTTCTGTTGTCAATTGTGCCGTGCGAATGTGAAGAGTGATTGTAGGTAGACAGAAAAAATGTGTTTGGTGGAATAAGTCGGTAAAAAGGCAGTAAGTAAGAAAAAGATGCGTACATGGCAATGATTGCTGCAAAAATGAGACTGAGAAAAACGATTGTATGAGGTGTACAGATTAAGAAACAAAGAAGCGAAGGAGGCAGTGAGAATAAGTAAAGAGGAAGTGATGGCTGTGGAAGAAGAGAAATGCAGAATGATTTTGAGGGAAACAAAAACTCTTCTGGAAATGGGTCAAAAATACAAAACGTGTCCCAAAACAGAACGCTCAGGAGTGATGAATGATAGAAACGAAATAGTATGGGACGATTGTGAAGTGAGGAAATGCTGGAAAGAATATTTCGGAAAGCTGTACAGTAGTGAGGAAAGTAAGACTGAAGGGTTAAATAAGGAGAATATAGAGAAATGATGAATGAATCTGAGAAGGATATTGGAATAAATGAGGTAGAAAACGGTAGGAAGGTTGAAAAACGGCAAGGGAGCAGGCGTAGATGAAATCACTGGTGAAATGCTGAAGTATGGTGGTGCAATGCTTATACGAAGATTGCGTGAATTATTCAATGTATGCCTTATGTTTGGAAAAGTGCCGAGTGATTGGAAGAGCGCGATCATTGTACCATTGTTAAGGGTAAGGGGAATAAGAGTGATTGTAAGAACTACAGAGGAGTACGAGAAACTACACAATCTAAGATGTGGGATGTGCAAAGTGGCTTCATGGCAGGGACAGGATGTGTCGATCAGATGGTTGCTCTCCATTAGGTGATCGAAAAGTGTTTAGTGGCAAAGAGGAGGTTGTACTGTGCGTTTGTAGATCTGGAGAAAGCACATGACAGAGTGAATAGAGGGAAGCTGTGGGAAATATTAAATGAATATGGCGTAAATAAAGGTCTAATAAATGGAATAAGGGCAGTATACAACGGTAGTCGGGCATTGTGTTAGGGTGAGAGGAGATGTGAGTGAATACTTTAATATTGAGCAAGGAGTGTGACAAGGCTGTGTGATGTCACCGTGGTTGATCAATGTATACATGGATAAATGTCTTAGGCAAGCATGTAACGATACAAATGGTGTAATGGTTGGTGACGTAAATGTACGACTCCTTGTGTATGCAGATGACACAGTCTTATTAAATGGAAGTGCGGATGAGCTGCAAACCGCTCTGAGGAAGTTTGATACAGTCTGTGAAAGCATGGACCTAAAGGTAAACGTGAACAAAACTAAGATTGTGGTGTTCAATCGGGAAGGTGGAAAGGAGAGTAAAGTATTTACTCTGTAAGATGAAATTGTGGAGCAAGTGGACGAGGTAGAATGTTTACTGCAGATGGTACAATTGAGAGCGAGATTGGACGAAGGGTCAATGCTGGAAGGAAAGTGATTGGAAGTATGTGGACGATAATGAGAAATGAAAGCATGAGCCTAGCTGCGAAACGAGCAATCTATAATAGCGTATTCGTCCCGTCAATAGTGTATGGAAGTGAGACATGGGTAAGTCAAAAAAGCACGAAAGAAAAATAAATGCCGTGGGTATGAGATTCCTGAGATGCGCATGTGGATAAAACGAGAAGGACAAGAAAAATGAATGCATAATGAGGGAGTGTGGTGAGGAAAAGACGATGATGGATAGATATAAAAGCTTTACATTACGTTGGTTTGGTCACATTGAAAGAATGAACAACGCAAGATTAACGAAACAAATATATGTGGGTGAGGTTAGGGAAAGGCGCCTGGTAGGCCGCGTAAAACTTGGCTAAATGTACTAGAATCTATGATAAAGGAAAGAAAGATAAGGAGTTTAAAAGAAAAGGGCATATCAGAGACTATGTATGAATCTTGCGGAAGCTAGGGAGGTATGCGGAGATAAGAAAGCATGGAGAAAGATTGTGAATGAAAAATAAATAAGAGGCAGGGATTGTTTTGCCTACCCGCAAGAGAATGGCGTGAAGGTTAAGTTAATATATATATATATATATATATATATATATATATATATATATATATATATATATATATATATATATATATATATGTGTCAGTGAGGAACTGTACAAACTGAAATGGTATGTTCCTTGGGTCAATTTAAGTAAAAAAGTCCCATAAACATAGGTCTGATTCCAATAGTTACCCAGATACAAGCGTTTAAAGTTTATAAATGATCACATATTTTTTCAAAAGTAATTATTATTAGTCAACTGGAAAACAAAACCGAAACAATCTGTCATTTATTCGTTTGTGTTCTAATAATGACAAAGTGGATTGTAGTAAATTATGTAAGACGTTCCTCAAACAAAGAAGGTCCAATAAGTTGATCGTCAATCATACCACACCATACATTAACAGAAAATCTGCGCTGAAAGTTAGCTTCTGTTGTACCATGTGGATTTTCATCTGACCACAAATGAGAATTGCGTGTATTGTTCACCATCTCTAGTAAATTGCGCCTCGTCACTAAATAAATGAATGGAACTAGTTGTGGATTTTCTTGTAGCCACTGGCAGAAATTCAACCGCAAATTAAAATCTCCAGGTTCAAGGTGCTGAACGTTTTGTGTATGATAGGATACAAAAGCCCATCATATAATGTTTGCCATACTGACATACGGGGACTCCCGTTCGAGAAGAAATTCTTCTAACACTCAACCCTGGACCTGATCAACCATCTGTAGAATGTTTTCTTGCTCATTCCACTCATAAACCATGAGTTCGAACGTGTTGAAACACAGAAGAAAAGGTTTGGTGATTTGGAATCCTCCTGTTGGGAAATCTTCGTTCATATTCCTAACGGCAGCTCTCGCATTTCCATCACAAAATCCATAAATGTAAATGATGTCAGCATACTCTTCGTTAGAAAATTGAAAAGGCATTTAACACTTAATTTACTACAATCTACTTTGTCATTATTAGAACACAAACGAATAAATGACAGATTGTTTCGGTTTTGTTTTTCCAGTTGACTAATAATAATTACTTTTGAAAAAATATGTGATCATTTATAAACTTTAAACGCTTGTATCTGGGTAACTATTGAATCAGACCTATGTTTATGGGACTTTTTACTTAAATTGACCCAAGGAAAATACCATTTCAGTTTGTACAGTTCCTACGGACACCCTGTATATATATATATATATATATATATATATATATATATATATATATATATATATATATATATATATATATATATATATATATTTACAGTTACAAATTTGTCAATATTGTATTCAGTCGTTTTATTTTTAATTTCTAATAATATAGCAATTTAACTTCATTGTAATAGTAGACCGCTGTTTATGTCATACAATCATAGGGGTTTTTCTGTTATATTTTTATAAAAAAACTGTTCTGTTTTAAAATTATGTATTGGTGTTTTCCGTTGTAATAGCAAGATTAATTGACGTCCTTCTGTTTAAGAAATAATGTTACTTTTATTTTAGCCTCACGACATGTAAGTTTTATTATTAGATTTTTAATGCATGACATGCTCCTATAAAACAATATCTCGTTTTTCTTACTTCTAGCTGTCTTGAAAAGAGATTAATATTTATCTCGAAAGCTTGACAAATATCAAAGAATTTTCTTTTAAACCCTGGCCTAATTATATATATATATATATATATATATATATATATATATATAATAAAATAAGAAAGGATGTGGTAACCTTTAACCCCATTTTTTCTGACCAACGCCTATGAACGTCGCATCCATTTTTTATAGTAGTTTGATGATTTATCTAACTTTTTTGGCTCTTGTAAACTTTTGATTTGATACTTCC
This sequence comes from Vesta saturnalis, assembly GCA_036346205.1. Lineage (NCBI taxonomy): Eukaryota > Metazoa > Arthropoda > Insecta > Coleoptera > Lampyridae > Vesta > Vesta saturnalis. The sequence continues at coordinate 910,469 of JARFJB010000447.1, forward strand.
TTTATGACATACTTTTAGTTATTCGACTAGGTGTTGCGATTTTTTTAACATTTTGTTTTATTTTATTAATCAGAATAAATTCATAACAATAACTTAAAACAATCAATTGTGCTAATAATTATAATTCGAAGTTGGATGCAAATAATTAAATTAAAGGTTCGATGTGTCCACCGCCTTCGCGGATGCACCTTCTGGCTCTTTTTATAACTGAAAACCGAATATTTTGGAAAATATTCGGTTTCAATCTAATTACCTCTGCACCTTCTGCGATGCGATCCCTCAATTGATTTTGATTTATTATTGGAACCGTATAAAAAACTGAAGTCCAATGGATTTAAGTCGGGGGAACGAGGTGGCCAATGAGTAGGCGCATCCTGTCCCCGACCAATCCAGTGATTAGGGAAATATTGGTTCAAGTGGTTCCGAACATCATTGCCATAATGTGGCGAAGCTCCGTCAAGTTGAAACCACATATTTTGACGAATAGCTATAGGTATGTCATCAAGTAAATTTGTAAACTCATTTTGTAAAGAAATAAAAAATGTTCGGCATTTAAGTTTGGTGGCAAAAATACCGGACCTAAAAGAAAATTGTCTAAAATTCCTGCCCACATGCTTACTTTAAAGTTTACTTGATGACTGGTCTCTACAAGAGCTCTTGGATTTTCATCTGCCCAAACATGGGTGTTGTGGATATTCGTTATACCATTTCGCGTAAAGGTAGCTTCATCCGAAAATAAAATGGATCTAACAAACCGGCGGTTACGGTTATTTTCATTACAGAGTCAGAGTCAGTTGCAAAAGATGTTTCTTGCCTGAAAATCTTGCGGCAATAAGTTCTGTACTCTTTGCACATGATATGGATGTAATGAGTGACGTTTTAAAATTCTATGCGCGTCTGTCGAATTTATATCATTTCCAATCTGTCGAACTATAATCCTAGTACTAGTACCCGGATTTTGTTCAACTATTTGCAAAATTTGTTCCTCTTGATTTGGTGTAATTTTACGTGGCCGTCCACATATTGTAACATATCGTTGTTGTTTGAATTTTTCACAAGACGTATAAAAAATATTAGGTTTTCAATTATTTAAAAAAATAAAAAGGTGCAATCGCGAAGGCTGTGGACGCATCGAACATTAATTTTTTTTTTTGTATGCGAAGTAGTATTGAATTATTAACTCAACTAATTGTTTTAAGCCATTATTATGGATTTATTTTTAATTAAGCTTCTATGGGTAACTTTGTTATTATAATAGTTACAGAGTCGGTTAAATCAACAATATTGGGCAGAATTTCAAGACCAATCAAATGACGTTTTGAGTTTTGATCAGTGTTACCAACTTTTTTAGTTATTTAGGAAAAACTAAAAATGAGCCGAATTTTGAAACGCAAATATCTTTAAAACCGTTGCAAATAAAGCTAAAACATAAGAGAAGTAATTGACAGATATTGTTACGAACTTTAAAATACGCCTATTATTAAATTTTACATAATAAATAATAATAAATCAAAATCAATTGAGGGATCGCATCGCTGAAGGTGCAAAGGTATTTAGATTGAAACCGAATATTTTCCAAAATATTCGGTTTTCAGTTGTAAGAAGAGCCAGAATGTGCATTTGCGAAGGCGGTGGACACATCGAACATTTAATTTAATTATTTGCATCCAACTTCGTATTATAATTCTTAGCACAATTGATTGTTTTAAGTTATTATTATGAATTTATTCTGATTAATAAAATAAAAAAATTGTTAAAAAAATCGCAACACCTAGTCGAATAACTAAAAGTATGTCATAAAGGAAGCATCAAATCCAAAGTTTACAAGAGCCATAAAAGTTAGATAAATGATCAAACTACTACAAAAAATGGATGCGACGGTCATAGGCGTTCGCCATAAAAAAATGGGGGGTTAAAGGTTACCACACCCCTATTATTTTTCTATTAGTTCTTTGAATTTTTTACTTAAAATCATACAGAAGGTGCACTTAGAAAAGATTAAGATTTGTAACAAATTTGAAAACGATTTCTTAAAACACACCAGAGATAATAAAAATACACTTTTAAAAAGTAAGTTTGACACCCTGTATATCGAAAAGGAGGCGTTCAAATGAAAAGTGACATACGAAAAGTCCCTTATTTTGTCCCAAAGAATATGTGGTTAGGATTTACGTACTTTTTGTAACATATATATATATATATATATATATATATATATATATATATATATATATATATATATATATATATATATATATATATATATATATATATATAAATATATATTACGTGTTTATTAAAAGGTGCACCGGCCATATTTCAGAAACTAGTGGACTAAAAAGTGTTTGAGAAAAATTTCATTATAAAAGTCCACGAGAAAATCCTGGAAATTATTTTAAGTTCCGTAATTCATCGCAAGGGCGTCAATTGTAAAATTAAAAATAAAATTATAAATTTCTCCGAAAATTCACATTAAGCATACCTTTGAGTAACATCGTTAGAAAGCTATAGACAAATTCGTCATTTTGGTCTAAGGCATTGCGTACGATTCCTTAATTAAGAGTGGGGAAGCTATTGAATGTGTAAATCAATTTAAATCGCTGTTAATATTTTAAACGACTTATCCGATTGTAGTAACCTAGGCTTGTTTAGAAGAAAAGGTAAGACTTTTAACTGTCGCATCCATTGGTACGCGATAGCTCATAATAAAATTGTTAGAGGGCGCAATTTGTAATAATACCAGTATTATTGATTTTATTCAGAAAAACTTAAATCATACGGTATAATTATGACATCATAAGCGAAAGTAGCTTAAATTATGTAACAAAAACGTAAATAACGAATTTGATATCTTTATTTGTTCCAGAGTTATGGCGAAAAGAAGACTTTTTAACCGTTTAATTTAATAATTGATTGTTGCTATGGTTTCTTAAGGTGTATAGGTATGGATTAGTAATGAGGAATCTGCATTTATCATAGTCTGTCCTCCTTCACACTCTATCTAGGCTTAGGACTAGTCAAATTAAGCAAATTGCAAAATTTGGAGCGTGTTTAGAGGCCAACGGGCCATAACAACGATATCAAAGTAATAATTGATTTTTGTTTAAGAAACTTTTAATAGAATGGTAAAAATCATGAACACTGTTAAAAACAAGTGAAAAGCTATAAATGTTCAAATTGACGGCCGTTTTGTAAAATACAACTATTAATTCTTCTTCTTGTACTGGAAACAGCTGTTTCGATTTCGTCTCGTGGAATCGAATTTATTGCAATTTCAATTCGGTGAATCATGTCCTCTCGGGTGGTTGGTCTCGTTTCGTAAACAATATCTTTTATTCTTCCCACAAGTAGAAATCTAATACAGTTAAATCCGGGGATCTAGGTGTCCACGGAAACAAACTACCCTTCCCATCCAGCGATTTGGGTATCTAACATTTAAGAAATCACGGACTTTTCGGGAATAGTGTGAAGGACATCCATCATGTTGATACCACAGGGATGCTCTCACGTCAAGGGAATGTCTTCTAAAAGATTGGGCAAGTCATTTTGTAAAAGATTAAATAAGATTCACTATTTAGGTGTCCATGAAAAACAAATGGTCCGATAATTCTGTCACCTAAAACACCACACCACAAATTTACACTCCATCTGTTTTGGTGATCCACTTCGCGCATCCAGTGAGGATTTGGATTGTAAGGATGCAGCTTAAAATCCTTAAAATTCTGAACACAGAAGCAACACTTACACCTAGTTCTGTGGAAATCTCCCTGATGCTTACGTGAGGCTCCGATTCTACGTACGCAAGAACATTAATACTATTGTCTTCATTTCTTATGCGACGTCTTCTGACAGGAAGTGGAATACGTCGTACATTTCCTGTTTGTCTTAAACGTGTTGCCATTCGCCGAAACACTTTTCTAGTGTAGTGCCTTCGATCAGGATATCTGATAGCGTATTGTCGTTCCGCAATAGCTGCATTTTGAAAACATTCATAATACGGCAAGCATGTCGTAAGCCTCGGCATTGGTATACGACATTTTTGAAGGATAGCACTAATTTCTGTAAGGTACAATGAAACCCAAAACTAATGAAGGAAAAATTTTTACAACACAACATCAATCAAAATTAAGTAAGTTGACAACTTTTCAATTTATTTACCTCCATGGAAACGAGCCGACTTTATTCCGTAGCAAAATAGATTATTATTTTAAAACACACCACATTAGAATTATGCCTTAGAAGTTTTACATGATGTTATAAACGTACAGAAGAAGAATTAATAGTTGTTTTTTACAAAACGGCAGTCAATTTGAACATTTATAGATTTTCACTTGTTTTTTAACAGTTGTTCATGATTTTTTACCATTCTATTGAAAATTTTCTTAAACAAAAATCAATCATTACTTTGATATCGTTGTTATGGCCCGTTGGCTCTAAACACGCTCCAAATTTTGCAATTTGCTTAGTTTGGACTAGTCCTAAGCCTAGATAGAGTGTGAAGGGAGGCACAGACTATGATAAATGCAGATTCCTCATTACTAATCCAACCTATACACCTTAAGAAACCATAGCAACAATCAATTATTAAATTAAATGGTTAAAAAGTCTTCTTTTCGCCATAACTCTGGAACAAATAAAGATATCAAATTGCGTTATTTACGTTTTTGTTACAAATTTAAGCTACTTTCCGCTTATGATGTCATAATTATACCGTATGATTTAATTTTTCTGAATAAAATCAAAATACTGGTATTATTACAAATTGCGCCCTCTAACAATTTTATTATGAGCTATCGCGTACCAATGGATGCGACAGTTAAAAGTACTTACCTTTTTCTTCTAAACAAGCCTAGGTTTACTACAATCGGATAAGTCGTTTAAAAATAACAGCGATTTAAATGATTACACATTCAATAGCTTCCCCACTCTTATTAAGGTCGGTACGCCAATGAGCCTTAGACCAAAATGATGCAGAATTGTCTAAGCTTTAACGATGTTACCAAAGGTATGCCTTAATGTGGAATTTTCGGAGAAATTTATAATTTTATTTTTAATTTTCAATTGGCCCCTTGCGATGAATTACGGAACTTAAAAATAATTTCAGGATTTTCTCGTGGCGACTTTTATAATGAATTTTTTCTCCACTTTTTATGTCCACTAGTTTCTGAAATATGCCGGTGGCCAGCCTTAATGAAACACCCTGTATATATATATATATATATATATATATATATATATATATTATATATATATATATCAATTTATATATTAAAATAAATACAATTTGAACAAATATCATTTAATATTATCATATACTAATTATATAAGAGAATAATTATCAATTTAATCTTTATAGAATGTACAATAATTATTTTCAAAAAAATATATCAAATTAATTGGAAAGATATATAAGAATATTTTTTATTAAAATATCAGAGTTTATATATATGGCAATCATTAGAAGTTTAAAATTATTGTTATATTGTTAGTATATATTATTAAAATTTTTTTTTTTTTTAAATATTATCAACTAATGATAACATATTTAAACTATCAATGTAATAATGCACTGATATTTATGTCATATAATCAATAGTTTTATCTGAATTATATATTTTATATAAAAAATTGCTTCTGTTTAAAAATATGTATTGGTTTTTCGTTGAATAGCAAATTATATTGATGTCCTAATTTTTTTAAGAAATAATGTTAAATTAAATTTTACCATTCAGACATCATGTCTTGAAAAGAGATAATATTTAAAAGTTTAATCTGTATAAAGGTTAACGAATATAATAAGATTTTCTTTTAAAATTAGGCCTATATTAGAACATGAATAGATGACTTTTAATATAAATTGATAATTTATATATATATATATATATATATATATATATATATATATATAAAACATTTTCAATTAACTTGTGTTTAATACGTAAAAATACAGTTCTACGTTTCAACGTACTGTGTTCCCCTTGTCAAGATGAAATTTGTAAATGTATAAATATGGAACAAGGTAACTATTTCAAAACTAATTTCGACGAACTGATTCTAAATCGTGTTAAAAGTTCAAGGGACGTATAACAAAGGCCCCTAAACTTCCTGCAGAAAGAAGAACAACTAAGTAAGCAAATAAGAAGCAAATAGTCTAATAAGTTAATAAACGATCTAAAAAAAATATATAATATTGCACACTTTAACTTATTTCCTATGTATTTACAAGTGAATAAGTAAAATAGCACAAAAAATACATACTTCAAATAAAACAAAAATCAACTATCCACCAATAGGGGTCCTTACAGGAAGAGGCGGCTTGACTAGGTTTAACCGAGAACAGCGGACAACTTGATGTTCTCGTTAGGTTTGGCGCGCAAAAACATTAACTGCGTGTTTACACTATACAAGGAAACTGACCTTAATTTCCTATATAAAATGAATACAGAAAGAAATTAATGGAAAAAATACGTGAAAATTTTAAGTTCGGGCCTGTCTGGTGGAAAACGGCAGAAGGCAGATGATTATCTAGTTATTGTAATGTCATAATGTGTTTTCGAGTTGAAAATATTTTTAAAGCGATAAATTTAAAGGGACATAAAAGCCTTGTAGTTCGACAATTCTTTATAACTATTTTTACAACAGAAATCGGATATAAATGCAACTTTTACATCTAACTTTTGGGAAAGGAATTTTAATCTATCTAACTAATATTTATAGGAGTTTATTAACTAACGGTAGTATTGCTAATTAATGCTTAACGTTAATTACATTTAATTAGAATATTTTCTAGTTATATTTTCGTAACTTGATGGAATTATTTACACACGGGATATTCTTGTATTGAATATTTATTACCTGGAGCAAGTAATTTGTTCAGCGCTTGGATGTACCATTCAGGCCTGGTGTGGTGGCGATGGTGGCGGCTACCTGGTGAATTTGGGGGCAGAGTAAAGTATTTAAACATTCAGGGACTTTCAGTGTACAGGACTGTTTAATATACAGGCTGGCAGTATAACTGAACGTTTTACGTGCGTCGTTATTTAACTAATGTTTTAACACAGTACTAATTTTATCCTTTGGATTCTCTTGCGACCGGCGAGCTGGTGTGAAAAATGAAAGGATTATTTCCTGTGATTTGGGTTAACGCGACGTGCGATCTTGGTCGGTTACAGGTTCAGGACTAGGAAGTAAATTGTTATCTCGCGATGGGCGAGCAGGACCAAATATGGTTTCAGGACTTCTTTAAGAAATGATCTTTTTAAAATACTTATTTTAAACTGTTAATTACGTTAAGTGAGAGAAATTTTATACTCACTCGTTTTACGTAACGTTTGCGGACTGCCAGCGCAGTTTACCAAGCGGGGCGAACGTACTAAAGGTCTAATTGTGGGAAGCTTGTTACTTTTAACCCGTAGGCTCTCCGCACGTAGTTTAAGTAACAGGGGGCTGCGTGTTAGTGTGAGTTGTGTAAAATATGTGAGATTAATAGAATCTAGGCTGCGGCCCGTTGTACTTTTAATCGTTACCCTGCGGTTGGTAGAACTTAGGCAGGCAGCCATTCTATCCGACGATGTAAATGAAATACTATGGCGGAAATGACCCCCGGCGTGGCGCCGTTCACAAGAGTATGTGTACATTTGTGTAATAAAACTTACACACAGGTGACCACCGATTTAAGTAGCGGTAATCCCAGATGAACTGAAGTAATGTCGGGCGGACGGAGTTAAGTTAACTAAACGGAGAATGGTGATGAAAAATGAAGGCGTGAATGAGCGCGGAAAGAGGGCGTCTGTAGCACGTATCGCAGTTTTATTGAAATCTGCGGAAGGAGGTGACGGTTTATGGTGGTGATGGTAATTCACAGATTTGTTTTTAGACTGGAGGGGACTTCGACGTAGCAAAATTCTTAACATATCCGGAATAACGTCGGAGGGGATACAGATTCATTATTTGGGATTTCTGCAATTTAACTAAAATTGTCTAATAAATAAATAATTAAAAAACGTTTTTGTAAAGGATTCTGACTTTACAGCTTCTTGGTACAAACAGGTGCTCTGTATTTATCACCGAACAACTGCATTAGTAATAAAAAGGAATCTACGCGTAATAAGTTTTGTATTTAAAAGCAATAAAAAAAAATATTTTAGGTGACTATGATAGTAAAGCACTTCAATCCATATTTTCTTCCCGAACAAACATTAGTTGAATTAATTGGCGATTGTGTACCTTACAATTTTGTTTTTGTAGATGTTACTCTTATGTTCCTGTGTTTTAATTTTAACTAATCTACCGCTTGCTCCTATATATGATCCGTCCTATTCACATGGTAGGTTACATATACATTTCTTGCAGTTCTAATTTTCATTGGTCGTTTGGTTTTGGTTAGTACTCTCCTGAGTGTTCTTGTATTTGCTGCTTATCATTCGTATTTTGACTGATGTTCTGGTATACATGGTATTACCGCTGTGTATTTTGCTCCTTGATATTGGTTGGTTCTTTGTTCTTCTCTTTTAGCTTTAATAGATTGCCCAATCTCGTTGGACTGTTGTTCTAGTTGGTATTTTCTGAAACCAGCTAGAACAGCAATCCAACGAGATTAGAGGAACGATTCGAAATCGAGTGAAAGAGGCTTTGTAGAAAGCTACCAGAAAGCTACCAGAAGCAAATATTCAAAGACCAAGATAAAGCACAAGGAAATTCAGTAGAAAAAACTAGAAAAGCTAATGAAGGAGAAGAGAAAGCAACCAATACCAAACGCAAAAACACTGTCGTAACACCAAGGTATACTCCGAGAGTAGGTTTAGTAACTGCAGCTGAAGAAACAGCGAAGTAAGTTTAGATCAATCCTAGATTCATGTAGGCCTAACTTCTGAAAACTAGAAAGAAATCATAACCATTCATCTGTAAAGATTCTCCCAGCAGACAAAGCAAACGTGACAGTGGTAATGTATATGGAGACAACCACTTGACGGGGGCGAGTACAAATCAATATCCTCGAGAGCTGGAAAAATTTCTTGTTATCCAGTAACACAGTATCTGTTAGTCATCATCACACCCTTATCGGAAAAAACCGAGTCTATGGTCAAGAATATGCAGCACTTGGTGGAACCATGATAGACTTCCACCACGAAGAAATAGTAGTAACCTTTGACATTGTGAGCCTGTTCACAAATATACACACCCACAAGGCATTAACTATCGTAAAGGATAGGCTGGAGAATGAAACATTAGACTAACGAACGCAGCTTTCGGTAAACACAATAATGGAACTTTTGACAAGATGCATTAGAACAACCAAGTAGAAGACAAATCCTACCAACAAGAGTTTGGAATGGTGATGAGTTTCCAGGTTACACCCGTAGGGAGCAATGTATGTATGGAAGACTTCGAAGACCAAGCGATATGTCAGTTCACGGAAATACAAAGATACGGCTTAGATGCGTGGGCGATACCTTCGTAGTTTAGCAACACGGCAAGCATAAGCTGAATGAATTCCTAGATAATCTAAATAGGTACGCACCCTCCACAAAATTCACAATCTAATTGGAGTCGGAACAGTAACTGGCATTCCTGGCTGTATTTGTACACAGGGACACATTTTCACAGACAAGTGTATGCAGGGCCAATCATTACAAAAGTGTGAAGTTAGGCGTGGCAAGCTGTTTGTACGATAGAGCTGAAACAATATGCTTGCAACAAAAGGATCTGAAAAAAATAAAATATCACTAAGACACTTAAAGAACAGGACTACCCCGATCTAACACCTCACCTAAACAGGGCAGCAAATACAAGATAGACATTGCTTTCAAATCGACAAGAACGTTCAGGAAAATACTAAGCAAAACCAAACCCCAGAATGGAGACCAGTACTCCAAGGTTTGTGTATATAACTGACCATGCGAATGCGACAGATCATACGTAGGAGAGGGCAATAAACCACTCAAAGCGAGAACTCAGAAACACAAGAACATCCGCCAAAGAGGAAGCACTAAGATCAAGAATTGCCAAACATGTCTGGAACGAAGGCCATCGAATGCATTGGGATAACATACAGATAGTGGTAACGGACGAGTATACAACTCGCCAAAAACTAAAAGCAGCCACGTTCATCGCACTGGCAAACATCCAATAAGCTAAGTTAGTGTAGTAATTAAACCCATATGGATCACAATAATGCGCAAAGTTCTAAAAATATGTGTATATATGATTGCTCGGTAGCTCAGCGGTATAGGTCTCAGACTAGTAAGTGAAAAATTCCTAGTTCGATTCCGCGGAGAGGGAAACAAATTTGACGCAAATGTGAAAATAGTCTTTTCCGGGACTAAGTCTGATGGCGGAAACAGAGTCCGCTTGCGAAACGCCGCCGTACCTCAAAAGAACTGTGAAAATAGGCCGATAAACTAACTGATATGAGACCACACTTATAATACGGATCCAAACAAACACGATAAAGCCAATGAAATGATTCTGATTTTGACAGTTTGTATATTAGAAAAGTGTAACATTTGTGTAAGAGTTGAGGTTTATTTTGCCATCAGTTAACTTCCATTAAACTGTCTACCATTAGTAGTTAACCGCCCTTTATAACCGTCTCAGCGAACTGTTTTGGTTTTTAAAACACTTTTCTAATATTCGGTATATGGGTGACGTTATTTATATCGACCGGTCGTCACACGACGGTAACTAGCGTTAGCTGCTTGATGGAGAAATCTAGATCATAGTTTCGGTTCGATAACTAGAAAAAGCGAATGTTATTGTTCTTTACCTACGATCATTACTATAAATAGTCAAAAACACACAGCCGATAATCAGTGTAAGATGTCTATAACGCACGGTAAAGGAAAACACACAGCTGTAAAATAAATCGCACAGCTTCCCTAGCAACCACTTAGCAACTGTCAATAGACATTGCCATTTTATTCAAAATTTATTATTTACATATTAGACGTTGAATTTTATTCTGTATATAAATGGTAGATTACATTTATTAGATATAGAATTGCATTTAATATTAAGAATTATTTGAATTATATATATATATATATATATATATATATATATATATATATATATATATATATATATATATATATATATTGTTCCGTTTCCTTCAAACCGCTTCTTTCAGCTGTCTGGGTGTATCATAACAGTAAACTCAATAAACTTAAAACTGGTTTTTGTGTGTGTAAAGTTCTTGGCATATTTCCAAGACTTGTCAAATAATATGAAGCCTTCTTCACTTTGGTGTTTTTACTCTATGTTGAGGACCACAATTAATATAAATCATAATATAAACATTGCAATCTATTCCAAATTACAAGCCCTACTTAAAAGAAAATCTGACGGATTTAAACCCTAAAAATCCCAAATTTTAACAAACGAGAACATTAACGATTTCCTAGAAGACGCACCAGATGATAAATATTTATTTATGAAGGTAAAATATATTGTACTCAATAGACTGACATATATGTAAATTTTAATTTTCTTTTAGGTTGTTCTTATAATTGCTAAAGCGGTGCCTGCAGAAAACAAGAATTACGTAATATAAAACCATCGCATGTTCAAGATACAGGAAAAAATCTAGTTATTAAAATTCCTGATTCACAACGTTCTTTTGTGGTTTTAGAATATTTTTACCCCAACGTGATAAAATATATTAACCTTCGCTCTGCAGTAAATTAGGCTACAGTGTGAACGGAAAATGCACCAAGCAGTGTGTTGGTACTAATAAAACAGGGAATGTATCAAAACAAATTGCTATATACCTGGGACTACCAGATGCAGCAGCTTATACAAGACACTGTTTCCGGCGCTCGTCTACGACTATTCTTGTTGAGGCGGGTGGCGATCTATTAGATTTAAAAAGACACGGCGGATGGCAGTCACCGGCCGTAGCGGAAGGCTATGTGGATAATTCCCTAAATAATCAAACAAACAATTCATCTGAAATAGCATCTGCTATAGCAGGTACAAGTAATAGTGATGAAAATGAAAATGAAAATTTACTAAGCACAGCTAATAATGTAAATCCTTCTTACGCTTCAACAAGCAAAAGAACCCATTTACCGTCTGTATTTAACAACTGTACTGTTACTATAAACAATTATTATAATAACAGTAGAAAGGAGGCGCCTTCCCCCACCACTTTTTTTACGTCACAAGCCTACCCCACTGGGGCACCTTCCCCACTACTTTTACTCGCCCACGTATTAGACCGTGTTTTTCACCCCTATTATTGGCGGCTTCTTTTAGGAGGCCGTTTTCAACCCTTGATAGAATTTTCAACCCTAATTATGGTCTTTTTGACATCAATTCTTTTGTCGGCCTTATTTTATGGTTTCTTTTTGGATACCTTTTTCAACCCTTGATGGATTTTTGTTTGTATTAAGTGCCTTTTTGCTGGTCGTTTTTATCGGCCCTTTTTGTACTTGGTTACGTGAGAAGCGTATTTAGGTGTTGTGCTTGGTGTTGGATAATTATAGGCCATTTTTGACCCAGTGATAGGAGGGCTATCATTCTTATTGGGATGAAATTTGAAACAAGGAAACCCTAATCTTATGTGACAAGTGTGGGCCTTCGCCCCCTGTCGTTACGCCTGGTTGCAAATGGTATTTATTTTTGTAGATTACGACTGGTAATTTGAATTTGTATTCTAATATGGATGCCCTATTACTATCTTGTAAGACAGGTGTATGAACTTGTGTTAGGGTTTGATCTTGCGTGAGTAATTTGAATGACAGTAAAATTTAATTATAGAATACTTATTTTTATTGTAAATATCTAATTAAATAAGCCCCAGTGAGTTATAAAAAAAATTACTGACATTCATATTATTCTCTAATGTAACAAAAATTTTTATTAAGTTAATTAATCACATAACAGTTCTTACCATATTGTTTTCTAAACGAATATTAAAACTGATTGTTTTACCTGCATTGATTGCATTGAAATGCGTTTAATATTCATCCGCTCGGTAAATTGTTGTATATTGTACACCTTAATATTTTTAAAGAAACTTGTTACGTTTAACTTAGATGTGCTTTATGACTGTAATTAAAAATCTGTACAAGTAAATAAAATAAATAAAAGGTTAACAGCACACTTACCAGCTCTGTATTGAAAGAATATTTTTGAGGGACTGATTCACGAGTGATAGTCACTGCTTTGTGTTACTGGTCTAATCAAACTAAAGCACCTTCTATGTTTTATGTTTATGAATAGTTGGTGTAAAACTAGCTATTGATTTCCCCATAATTAATTTTTAGAGTGTAAATATACAAACAACCTAATTATCTCTATCACACTTACTGCAACTCGTATTTATCTTTCCCTTAAAGTAATTAATAACAAAGCGGTTTGAACAAGATATTATATGTTGTGCATACATACATACACGCAAAATTGTTTTTTATAAAAACCGCATTAAAAGTTTCGAATGTAATAATTACATGTTTTAAATTCCACAGCAACAATATGTAGTTAGAAACCACTGTTCATGTTTACTTATATTCTCACACTTTTGGTCGAGGGGCGAGAGCGTGAAAGTAAGTTGCTAAACCCTACATCTGTCTTACAAGTTAGCATTATACCCTTATTACAATACAGATTTATATTTCCAGCCATAACCTGTAGAGACGTAAATACAAATACAGATTCAAATGTTCCGCCATTGGGGCCACGACAAGAGACAAAGCCCCAAGAGCAAGTTGCGCAGCCCTACACCTGTCTTACAAGTTAGCATTAGGCTCCTTATTATTATAATAGAAATTCAAATTTTCCGGCAAGGGTACCACGATAATACACGAAGGCCTACGAACAAGTTGCGATCACGACAAGGGGCAAAGACCCGAGAACAAATTGCGACACCCTACACCTGTTTTACAATCTCGATTATGCTCAGGGAGGGTTGGAGTGGGATCGCCAAAACAGCCTTCGCCGAAATCCTCGCGTCGCGAAGTTGTAATTATATGATACATGTTAACTTAAAAAATCCAGGCCGACCGCTTCTATAAAATAAAAATAATCTTGACACATGTTAAATTAATTAAATAAAATCTTTTATTATAAAACACTTCTCATTATTTTTACATGTCTTTGTCCAACAACCGGATCCTGCAAACAAACCAGGTCAGCATTAGACCGCTATCTACATTACGAGAATGGTAATGGGGAATATTTTGATTCCTTTGGGCGAGCATCCCAAGGATATTATTTACGTTTCCTAGAGAAAAATTCCAGATGCTTCTTATATAATAAAACAATACTGTAAGATTACCATTCGAATGTGTGTGGACTTTGTACGTTAATGTTTCTATATTTTAGATTACATAATTTACATATGTTTGATTTTGTAAAAAACTTTTTTAGTACATGTTTAATTGTAAATGACGAGATAATCAAATTACTGTTTAACCCCTGTTACCCAACCAATCTATTCTAATAAAGAGATTTGTTAGTACCTTACTTTTTTAATTAAGAGTTGCGTAATATCAGATGAGCCTATTGTTTTTCTTTCTTTTTAATTCAGCATGTGTTTTCAAAAATCGTGTTATAAAATTTATGATTTTAGCGTTTTAAAGAATGTGTGTTACTCGGTTGGTAGATTATGAAAATTAATAGGTTTATATAATTGCACAGTAATTAGCTAAAAGTAAACATGAACAGTGGTTTCTAACTACATATTGTTGTGGAATTTAAAACATGTAATTATTGCATTTCAAACTTTTAATGCGGTTTTTATGATGTATGGTATGGACAACATGTAATATTTTGTTCAAACCGCTTTGTTATTAATTACTTTAAGGGAAAGGTAAATACGAGTTGCAGTAAGTATGATAAAGACAATTAGGTTGTTTGTATATTTACACTCTAAAAATTAATTATGGGGAAATCAATAGCTAGTTTTAAATCAGCTATTCATAAACGTAAAACATAGAAAGTACTTTAGTTTGATTAGACGAGTAACACAAAGCAGTTACTATCCCTCGTGAATCAGTCCCTCAAAAATGTTCTCAATGCAGAGCTGGTAAGTGTGCTGTTAACCTATTATTTATTTTATTTACTTGTACAGATTTTTAATTACAGTTATAAAACACATCTAAGTTATACGTAACAAGTTTCTTTAAAAATATTAAGGTGTACAATATACAACAATTTAACGAGCGGATGGATATTAAACATATTTCAACGCAATCAATGCAGGTAAAACAATCAGTTTTAATATTCGTTTAGAAAACAATATGGTAAGAACTGTTATGTGATTAATTAACTTAATAAAAATTTTTGTTACATTAGAGAATAATCTGAATGTCAGTAATTTTTTTTTATAACTCACAGAGGCTTTTTTAATTATGATATTGTCATTCAAATTCCCCACGCAAGATCAAACCCTAACACAAGTTCATACACCTGTCTTACAAGATAACAATAGGGCCTCCTTATTAGAACACAAATTCAAATTACCAGTCATAACTTACAAAAACAAATACCATTCCAACCAGGGGTAACGACAGGGAGCGAAGGCCCACACTTGTCTTATAAGATTAGGGTTTCCTTGTTTTAAATTTTACCCCAATGAGAATGCTAACCCGCCAATCACCGGGTCAAAAATGGCCTATAATTATCCAAAAATAACCGTCACTCTTAGGCTTCCCGCACCCCAAGTCCAAGACCAACCCAAGTTCAACACTAAGCTCAAGACCTAAATACGCTTCTCACTTGAGCAAGTACAAAAAGGGCCGACAAAAACGATCAGCAAAAAGGCACTTAATACAAACAAAAAGAGTTGAAAATTCCATCAAGGGTTGAAAAAGGTCTCTAAAAAGAAACCATAAAAATAAACATTATGACAGTATAATCTATACAGGGTGTGGCGAGTTTTGATTAAAAGTAATGGCGGATATAGTTACGTTAAAAATCTGAAATTACGAAGCTGTAGGTTTTGGATGACGCTGACTATAATATTGTCCTGAATGTGGCACTTCCGGTTATACCGGAAGTAGACGTCAACTTTGTTATTTTAAATAGAACATAATATTTTTTATTTTATTTTCGAATTCTACATGAAATTCTAGATAAAATTTGTGCACGATGTCCTATACCAAAAATGAAGTATTTTCGAGATATTTAGATTTTTTTTTAAATTTTGAAAAAATCCTAGTCCACATTGAATAACGATATCTCTATTAATAACGAAGTTAGTGACGTGAAATTGTAACCCATAAACAACAAGCGCTTGCCCGTTAACTCCATATATCCATCTCATTGATATTTCATACAGGGTGTTTTAAACTTAGCCGCCAACATGACAATGTAAATCATTTATAAGTTGTTTACTTTAAATAGAACACCCTGTCTTTTATTACATTTTCCGCTGTACTTTTTTAAGCCAAATCATTTGGTATCAGTATTCCCTATACCTAAATCCAACCATTTTTGAGATATTTCATTATCTTAGTTAAAACATAACAACGCTTAATTATTTCAACATTAGTAGAGAGTAGGCCATGGCTGTCAAAGATTTGATAGAAAGTTAATTGTTTATGTTGTTTTGACAGTTTTCTTTACCAATTTGTATTTCATAGTAAATAATGGCAAATGTAGGATTTACTAATGATGATTTTTTAAATCTTATTATTATTTACGGCGAGTGTAATAGAATTGTTGAACGGACTTGCCGTGTCTTTGCAGAAAGATATCCAAATCGACCAAATGCAACTGGTGGTATTGTAAGAAGATTGCTTAAAAACTGCCGTCAATTTGGTCAATTTAAGACAAAAATTAATAAAAATAAACCACTAGTGGACAGTGACATAAACGAAATTAATGTTTTGGGTTATTTTACGGCCTCTACAAATGCCTCCATTAGAGATTGTGAGAGAGATCTTACTTTGTCGACGAGAACAATTCATCGCATTTTAAAAAAACACAAATGGAAACCATTTTCATATCATTTGGTGCAACACTTACAATTAGGTGATCTTCCTCGAAGGGTAGAGTTTTGTGAATGGTTTTTAATGAAGACCCAAGAGGATGAAAACTTCATAAAAAAAGATTAGCAAAAATGGATTATTTAATCGACATAATTCCCATTTTTGGTCTAATGAAAATCCTCATGTTAGTAGAGAACGTTATTTCCAAGATAGTTGGAGTTTTAATGTTTTTTGTTGCAATAAAAGACGATTAAAATTTTATGATGAAAATTTAAATGGTACAAGATATTGCCACATTTTAAAAGAAGCCATACGACCGGCGTTACATACTTTAAGAAATGGAGAGGCGGCTTCAGCTTGGTATTAGCAAGATGAAGCACCTCCTCATAACTTTGGGCCTGTTGCTCAGCATCTTTACGACATGTTTGATGATAGATGGATTGCCAATCAGGGTCCGTTTCGTTGGCCGGCTCGCTCTTCTGATTTGGCTCCTCTAGATTTTGGTATTTGGGGTTATATTAAAAATCAGGTATTTTCCAAACCTGTTACAACAAAGGAAGATATGATGCAGAAAGTCTTATTTGCTTTTAATTCTCTAACACCCGACCATATTTCCAGAATTACAAGACATAACTTAATGAAAAGGATTCATAAATATTTAGAAGTAGATGGTGCTAATTTTGAACACTTATTATAAAACTTTATTTGTTTAATATTACATTTAGTTATTTTTGTTTGTAAGTTATCTAATTAAATTAATACAAAATACCTAGTCAACGTTTTTAATGATATCCACAATTAATAATCCTTTCAGGCTATTGGTCACTTTTCAGAATTAATAACTTATGAAAAAATAACAAAATGCCTTAAATAATGGAAATCATGGCCTACCCTTTACTAATGTTGAAATAATTAAGTGTTGTTATGTTTTAACTAAGATAATGAAATATCTCAAAAATGGTTGGATTTAGGTATCGGGAATACTGATACCAAACGAATTGGCTTAAAAAATACAGCGGAAAATGTAATAAAATACAGGGTGTTCTATTTAAAGTAAGCAACTTATAAATGATTTAAATTGTGCATGTTGGCGGCTAAGTTTAAAACACACTGTATGAAATATCAATGAGACGGATATATGGAGTTAACGGGCAAGCGCTTGTTGTTTATTGGTTACAATTTCACGTCACTAGCTTCGTTATTAATGCATTAATTCAATGTGGACTAGGATTTTTTCAAAATTAAAAAAAAATCGAAATATCTCGAAAATACTTCATTTTTGGTATAGGACATTGTGCACAAATTTTATCTAGAATTTCATGTAGAATTCGAAAATAAAATAAAAAATATTAGGTTCCATTTAAAATAACAAAGTTGACGTCTACTTCCGGTATAACCGGAAGTGCCGCATTCAGGACAATATTATATTTGAACTCAGCTTCATCCAAAACTTAAAGCTTCGTAATTTCAGATTTTTAACATAACTGCATCCGCCATTACTTTTAATCAAAACTCTTCGCGCAACTCCCTGTATAGAGTTAGTAATCCACTATGAAATTAAAAAAAAAACGTGGGCAGTAATGTCATACCATGAACTGCTTGAATATATAAATTTTTTTTAATAAAAGACACTATCCCATGTAATCATCGCATTCGTATTTTCATAATATTCAAACAAAAAGAAAACTCTTAATCACGTATTTATTGCAAATGTCACAATTGAACAAATCATTACTTTTTTTATAAGATACGTACAAACATAGAGACAACGTTATTATCTTTGTTGACAGATTGATATAGAGAAAGCCTACGCTTCGCCCACATTCATTCCAAGTTCAGTGTTTGAAAACATGATCGTTAAAATTCAGGCAGTAAAAATTTGAAATACGGTGTTATTCTAGATTTTGAAAAGACAATAAAAGTTAAGAATGCCTTTAATATTTGCAAATATCAACTCACATCACTAAGTTGAAAAAGACTATTGTTTTCTAAATTTTCTATTTACTTTAAGGAAACTATATGCTTGATATAACTTAATATACAATCTGGAGTGAGCAGCACGTCTATAAACACATATTTTCAAGGAAGTGGCTCAAACTCTAATTAATTATTTGAAAACGGAAGATTGGTTATCAAATATTTTTATTGCAATTACTGGCAAAGCGGTTTAGTCTCAAGAGACGTCAATCCAAATTAACTTTGAAAATAAATTTTTGAAATGTATCGAAATTTCTCTTTTTTATTTTCATTTACGCCTTTTTCTACTTATTTCATTGTTTGTATTTGAACATATATAATGAAGTATTTATCACAAAGGGGTTTACGGCAAAACTTTCCTTGCGAATAACAAAAAACCAACTTTTATTAGTTATTTTAGAATTTATTTTCCCCAATTTTAATCAATCTTTTTTAAACGTTTGTTATCACCGTCGGGCATTTAGCTCAGTTGAACATTAATGTGAATACGAATTTTACTCCAATAACTCGTTTACTCGTTTACTTCAATTTATTTTTTTTTGTTTTGAATAAAATAATGTTTAGTGTACTTGGACTGCATGTAAGCCTTTCCTGTGAAAGTCAGCTCAAAACTCAACATATTCTATATAAAGTGTCAGCGATAGTTAATTACAAAATCAAACCTCACTAGACGTCGTGAAGGTTTGCTAAAGTAAATGGGTTGCTAACCTAACTACAATGAAGATGGGCGGGTTCGATATAAGATTTAAAATGGTTAAAATTTAAATTCAAGCACCTTACACTTACTATAATACAACAACTAACAACATTCATTCCTGGAAAATAATCTATTGCCACCACCGCAATCTAAAGGTTCCCTGAAATAAATAGTCCTGGGCGGGACTTACACTCAACCTATCTCATTGAATAGAATCATAGCCTACTCGATGATGGCATACACAATTCAATCTCCAACATTGTCACGTTTTTTATCAAATATATGCCGTAAATTCCAAAATTATAAACTATTCCTTAGTACTGTACATCTGAAATGTATCATAAGTTCATGCTTTTGAACTTGATAATGCATAAATTTTTGGGAAGCTTTTCGATTGTAACGCTTTTATTTTCTTCCTTTACGTATTTGAAAATTATTCGAAATTTTTACAAATGATGAACGCATTTAGAAACCCCATTACAATTCAATAGTTTTTGTGCAAATAAATGTTCTCGTTATTTTAAATTTTGGAGGATTTTGTTAAATGGATATGAAATTCCACAATGTAAAATTATTAAGTATAAAATTATTACGTTGTATGGTACACTTTTGGTGACTTTAACCCGTCAATCTGTCGCCTTTTCTTTTGATAATTTTTTTTAGTCTTAAACAAAGAGTTTCGTTTTTATATACGAGGCGTTAAGGTCTAGCGTTGTTATGAAAGCTTCAATTTACTGGATATCGGTAACCCGGATAACACCTGCTGGTTACGAAGTTTTTTTGGTCATGCAATTTTTCCCACGGCTTTCGAGTTTAGATTGTGTTAGTGCGTATTTAAAAATTTAAGTAATAAGTTGATATGATTAGTTAAGTTAAAAGGGAAGGGAGATTAATGGAAGGTAGCGGATTCTGAATGATGTTGAAGGCAGTCAGGTCCAAGATGTAGTGGTAGGCTCATGTTTTTTGTTTGCGGTTTCTCAATATAAGCAAAAGGGGTTAGTGTAGTAAGAGGGAACAAGTTATATCGAACCTAGGGTATATCGAAAATTACCGTATGATATTTTCTGCTTCCATTCGTACGGGATATTTTAGTTTCAACACACGCCAAGTTATCTATCGTTGTGTTTCGTTTTGTCAATAATAACAATTTCGGTCATAGAATTGGCTACAGTGTTTCCTTGCTTACTAAGTGCTGAACCTCTGTTCTATTGACCTCTTTCAACACATTTTGGTTATGCAGATTAGTAAAAATAATATTTATTTCACTAATTCATGCTTGTCTACACAGGGATGTAGTACCGCAGTGGTATTGTCATACGGTTATATATAACAGTTATTACTAAGAGACAGACACTAAAAAATACAATTACTAATAAGAGATAAACACTAAAAAAGGGCACTAAAGACAAACTATTTAAAAACTATAAACACTATCAACAGTAAGGATCACAAAATAATTGACTATAATTCAAGAACTCTTCTATATTATAGAAATAGTTAGATCTAAGAAATTCTTTCAATTTTTTCTTAAACGTGACTAGAGGTTTGCTCTTAAAGTTATTTGGCAAATTATTGTAGATCACATAGCCAGCGTAACGTTATGATTTTTTATATGATGACAACCTACAGTTTTTAACATAGATTTTGTTTATAGACCTCGTATTGTGTTCATGTATACTACCAGTTAATTTTTGCTTAGATTTTTGTGAATGTAAGTTGCTATCTTAGCTCTGTAAATGAGTAGAATACGGACACCTTTGGCCGCCATTTTGTTTTTTGTGTCGTCAACCTTGGGATATCTTTGGTCGCCATATTTTATATAAGCCCACGTGGGGATCGTATTTTTTTCACCTGAGAATAAAAAGATTTAATCTGTTAATAGTATTTATTGGGGTTGTTTTTATCAAAGAAGATTGCATGTAATTGTTATTACATTTCTTTTAATTCCTATCTACAGATTGTGGCCTTTTTACCTATATGAAAAATTTATTTATACATTGGAGGTTGCATTCTAATAAGGGGTCTTGTAAGATGGGAATCTGTTCGCGGGCTTCGCCCCTGTCATAAAAATTGCATTCTAAAAATGGGGACGAATTAATAGATGACATGTAAAGATGACAAGTGATTTTTTCATAATAAAAAGATGTTATTTAATCTGTTATTAATATTTATTGGGGTAGTTTTGGTTTTTATCAAGGATATAAAAACCTAGTCCTTCAACGATTGTGTTCTATGCAGTCTTTAATGTTGAAATTTAAGCGCTGCTCAAATTTTTTCAATATCTGAGGTTAGCATATTGTATTTATGACCATTAATTAATTTCTACCTGAGGTTTAAATATCATTCTGATCTGGATATCTGTTTTACAGTATGTTTTCGTAATAGGGTTTTTATCGAAGGAGACTGCATAATTAAAATTATTATTACATTTCTTTAAGATCTATTTTATTTTTAATATCTGAATAAAGACATCGAAATTGTAACCTTCAACATTATACATATAAATGAGTCATTAACTTCGCTTTACAAAACACGCTTAGAAATGATTTTCACCTTGAAAACGTTAAATTATGTGTACCAGGTCTAATCAGAAATAAAATGCATTAAATAGTTACACATATGCATTATAGTCTATTTTACGGTTCATTGTGTGCTCCCTTTAATAGTGCTATCAATTAAAGTAACATATTAAAGGTCGACTGTTAAATTATATGCTCAAGGTTTAAGTGGAAATAAAATTGCATTAATACGTTGGTTAATACACGTATTAATTAAAAGTAAATATTGAAGGTCGACTGTTAAAATTATGTGTACAAGGTCTAAGCAGAAAATAAATGCATTAAATGGTTACACATATGCTTTATAGATTGTTTTTACATTTCGTTTTGAGTTTCTTTTAATGACGTAAAAATTGTTTTGGATTTTAATAATTGACTGTCTTGTTTTAGTATTAATAATGATTAATTGGGAATCCTCTTTATACCTCACTCATAAGTAAGTGTGTGTTAGTTTAGGGATGACGTTTTAAAATCAATTGCATTACTTTTAACACTCAAATTAAACTACGTAGATTGATTGGTTAATGATATGGAATATCATACTTTCTTTAAAAACAGTAAAATATATTCATAGCCATAAAGCTTATAATACAGATTACTACTCTATTTATATAGATCAGGGTGGCAAACAAGGTGCTACAGTAAATTATCGAAAACACCCACAAATCTAGGTAATCCATAATCTCCTATGTTAAATATTGCGTGAAGACATTTTCGACAGTCAAGACTTTTGGGCTGGGTGCACTTCCGCTTATGTTCAAAATTAAGGGCAGCGGATCTTCATAGAGAACATCACTACGACCATCAACTTCGCCGTTTTCATCTTGAGCGGTTATATAGCTTATTAACAAGTAAAACAGCTGATACCCTGATACTGCTTCATAATAATACTCATTCGATTGTAATTATGCTTTAAAAATACATGCAGTGGATAATATACAATCTTTATTTCCCGCTATTATTATTACAGAGATGGGGTTATTCTTAAAATTAGCTATTTTCCCCACACCACCTTGAAATACTACATAGGTTTTCAATTCTTTTTCACCCCTGAAGCTGTACCACATACATCTTTCTTGAGATTATCCAATTCCTGATCAGTAGCATGTTTTCTAATACACAAGACAGCATCTTCAATATAGCAGTGTATACGCCGAAAACATGGCTTTCGGCGAAAGCTGTTTCGGTGACCCCCGCTCCAACCCTTACCGAACATAACCGAGATTGTAAGACAGGTGTAGGGCATCACAACCTGTTCTCGGGTCTTGGCCCCTTGTCGTTACCGTGGGCCTTCGTGTATTGTCGTGGTGCCCTTGGCGGAAAATTTGAATTTGTATTATAATAAGGGGCCTAATGCTAACTTGTAAGACAGGTGTAGGGCAGCGCAATTTGCTCTCGGGACTCTATCCCTTGTCGAGGCCCCATTGGCGGAAGATTTGAATTTGTATTTAAGTCTGTGCGGGTTACGGCTGGAAATATGAATTTGTATTGCAATAAGGGGCATAATGCTAACTTGTAAGACAAATGTAGGACTTAGCAACTTACTCTCAGGACTTCGCCTCTTGACCAAAAATGTGAATTTGTTTGTGGCGCCATCTATGAGGGGAAATTTTAACTTATAAGACAGGTATAAGGCTTCGCAACTTGCTCTCGGGGCTTAGTCTCCTGGTCCCCCTGGCGGGAAATTTAAACTTGTATTCTAATAAGCGGGCCTAATGCTAACTTATAAGACAGGTGTGTGGCTTCGCAACTTGCTCTCGGGGCTTCACACCCTTGGCTGTAAATTTGAATTTGTACTCTAGTAAGGAGCCCTAATGCTAACTTGTAAGACACGTATAGGGTTTCGCAACCTGCTCTCCGACTTTGGCCCCTTGTCGTGCCCTACGAGCTCAAATTTTGAATTTGTTAATAGCGCCATCTACTTGTGTATAGACTAATGAATGTTTTCTGTAATATAGCTGTCGCCACCTAATTATGCAGTCTCTTTTGATAAAAAAAAACCCTATTACGAAAACATACTGTAAAACAGTTATCTACATCAGAATGATGTTTAAACCTCAGATAGAAATTAATTAATAGTCATAAATATAATATGCTAACCTCAGATATTGAAAAAATTTAAGCTAGCGCTTAAATTTCAACATTAAAGACTGCATAGAACATAATCGTTTAAGGATTAGGTTTATATACCCTTGATAAAAATCAAAACTACCATAATAAATATTAATAACAGATTAAATAACATCTTTTTATTATGAAAAAGACACTTGCCACCTTTACATGTCATATATTAATTCTTCCCCATTATTAGAATACAACTTTTATGACAGGGACGAAGCCCGCAAACAGATTCCCACCTTACAAGACTAGGACCCCTTATTAGAATGCAACCCCCAATATATAAATAAATTTTTCGTACAAGGTTACAACCTGTACATGTAATTAAAATAAATGTTTTATATTGCTGGGGATTACAATGATGGCGCCTGACAATACTCGTCAACACCAGGTCAGAATATTCCATTATCGCGTGTATTAATAAATTTGATCGCTGCGTTTACGTTATAATCTGTCATATTTTGGAAGTTGCCTTCAGCAGTCATTGACACAGTCTCTATAAAATAAAAAGTGCGTTTAAATTAATAACATCACTAAAATTTTAATAAATTTTTACCATTGTTGATGACACTGTCTTCTAGAGTTTCGTTGTTAAAATAATTGTCAGCATATTATTTGCCCTTTATAAACGTTTTACTACTGGGCCACTGATATAATGTGATAAAACCGTTAGCTGTAATATTGCGGGATTATAATAATTTAATTTAGGTTATTTATAAACGGAATTTCTTACAAAACCACCAGTGCGGTATTATATTTTAACGTCCATTTTGTGACTTTAGGCAGTTGTTATCTAAAACGCTACAAAAATTAGTGTGTTATACCGGTGGTACTCTTTGTCATATTTATGGTATTACGTCAAACTTTAGCGCGGGATACTGTGTTTTTCTTTAATTCTGTCTTATAGATTTAAGTACAAGTTTTTTACACTGTGGATAAGAGTGTTCAGTTTATAAGCGCCCTAGATTATTATTTTCTTGTAAAACAAAGCCAAATTGAATTGAAACATTTCGAAATTAAAATTTTCATGGTTATATGTGAATCTTCCTTTTCAGGTTAATGAAAGATCTTTCAACGAACCAAAGGGGGGGAGGGTATCATTTCATTCAAGAAATCAATTTTAAGTTTGATGTTTGTTGCAAGTTTAAATATCGCGATTTGTCTTAGTCAGTATAGTTCTTGGTATTTTGTTTAAATACGAATTTTATAACTTCATTCGGGAAAACGGTAAACTAGTTATACTAAACCTAATTTACTATTAGGAATCTTTTCTTGTGTTAAACTGCATGCTCTGTATGTAAGCGCAACTCGTCTAGTCTTTCGGGGAAAAAGTAAATATTCTAATTATTAGTATAGTAAACATAATAAATACATAATATAAATTGTCTAGTCTTTTTGTTTATTTTCTAGTCCTCTTTCTTCTCCTGGTTCAAGCTTTACGGGGTCTCTCATGAAATAATAATGTACCTCCTTCTTTAAAAGCTTGTGGCGCCCTTTTTTTGTCTGTTCTAATTATCACTCTTACTACCATTTTCTTTCTGCTTTCTAACTAACCTAACCATATACCTACAGTTTATCAACACTTCAAAATCACCCACGCCCACAAAGAGCTCTAAGGTCACTTGGCCGTTAGACTGAGTTCTCAACCGAATTCCCATTACTCATTCATTTTTTTTATGTGACGTAGCAGGTTAGACACGTGACAACCACAAATCAAAATAAAAATTAAATAATCTTTTTAATTTTGCCGAATATTTAAAATTTGACGATAAATCCGAAAACGGTATAAAAATTAGGGTATTCTATTTGAAATAAGCAAGATATTGAGGTTTGAAATCATGCAACTTCGAATGAATATTTCGGGAGTTGTAGAGTACTTTTCTTTTAATTAAGATACGTCAAAACGTAGCTTATTAGGTTTTCTTAGAGCCTCAGAATACCGATTCGGAAATTCGCAGAAGTCAGGGTACAGCACCGATTTTTGTGCAACCCTGCAGCTGTCAAAATTTTCATATTTTCCCAAATAATTCGAAAACGGTACATTTTTAAGTTAAAACATTTTACATAGGTTGACATTAAACGTTGACCAGAAATCCGAAAATCGCTAAAAAATTGGGGGGTTTTATTGAAAAAAACATAATTTGTTACTACCACACTTTTATTACGCATCCCGTAAATTGGAAAATAATTTTAAAATACGCACCTCTTAAACACCAAAAACTTTGATAGGAAACATTTCCTTCTAAAACTCATATTTACTCAAATATCTCACTTTGCCGCACTAATGAGCAACCCTGCAGATGTTAAATTATTAATAGAGCAGTGGTAACTTAACACATAATTGGTAAACCATTTACTTCAAGGTCTAGGACAAAATAGTAAAAAACCTGGTCATACCAAAGCTAAAATTAAGATTAAGACATATTGTGTCTTTTTTAATTATAAGAATCCAAAACCTATTTAAACCGAGACCTTCTTCTTACCTATTTAAACTATTAAGTTTATATATCTCAATTGTTTCACATTGTAAACGAACATAATAATGAGTTTGTCAAAGCAATATTTCCATATTATCAAATTGAATGTCATGATTTATATGTTGTTTACATCTTGTATCAAAGCTTTGTTTTGTAGTACCAATGTATATTTTTCCACAAGATCGAGAGAACTTATACACTCCGGAAGATGATAATAAATTTGAAACATACATCTTCAGGTGACCTTAAGTGTTTTTTAATACTTCTTGTAGATTTACAAACAGTCCTAATGCCATGATTGATTAGGATCTTTTCCATTCTGTAACATTAGTTATAAAAGGAAGAAAATTATTACATTTAAGATCAATTAAAGCATGGCGCTAACGAAATAATAAGTTGCCCTTTGGAGGTTTTGCTTTACGCAATATGTTAACGGTTTTATATCTGACTTCATTCACATCATCAAAAGATAACGATTTAATAAAATTCTCAACAATGGAAATTATATGTTCAAAAGGTGTTATCGCAAAATTTCGACCCTTAGAAAACGCTTCAACGACATCATTTAAAAAATAATGGGAAAGGTTTACAACTGTTTTTTTCTATAAACAACCTCTTAATAGAGGTTGTTTATTATATTGTTGCTTAGATAATTATTATATTGTGGTTTTTGGTGTGTCAAAATTTATTTCCATGCATTTAAAGGTTAATGAATTAATTAATTTTATCTATAAACCGAACGCTCCTTTAAGGCTTATTGGTAGTGGAATTGGTTCTTTTACATACAATCTTGAAAAAACATCTTAGATTTTTATTACAACCTCACATAGGTAAAATTCATCCCATTATATTAAAAATCAGCGAGCTTCATTGAAAGAAATACATAACTGAAGAGGGTGAAACGGTCAGTTTTAATGTTGTTTCACTTTTTACAAAAGTCTCTCTAAAAGAAAGTATTGAATATATTCCTATCTTTCAGCATTGTCTTACCACGACTTATTTTCAGTGGAATAATAAATTGCACACCTTGGTGGTGTAGCAATGGGTAGCTCTCTTAGTCCTGTTATAGCTAATCCTTACATGAAAAAAAATTTAAATATTGTCGTTACAAAATGCACCTAAAAAGCGTTCAGTTTGATATACACACACACGCACGCACACACGCACACACGTACACACGCACACACGCACGCACGCACGCACACACGCACACACGCACACACGCACACACGCACACACGCACACACGCACACACACACACACACACCACACACGACACACCACACGCACACACACACACGCACACACCACACACGCACACACGCACACACACACCACACACCACACACACACACGCACCACGCACCACGCACACACGCACACACGACACACGCACACACCACACCACCGACACAGCACACAGCACACACCACGCACACACGCACACACGCACACACGCACACACGCACACACGCACACACAGCACACACGACACACGCACACAGCACACACGACACACACACGACACACGCACACCAACGCACACACGCACACACAGCACACACGACACACACACACACGCACACACCACACACGCACCACGCACACGACACACGCACACCGCACACACGCACACACGCACACACGACACACGCACACACGCCACACGACACACGACACACACGCACACACGCACACACGCACACACACACACGCACACACGCACACACGCACACACGCGCACACACCCGCACACACGCACACGACACGACACACACGCACACACGCACACGCAACACAGCACAGCACACACGCACACGCACACAAGCACACACGCACACACGCACGCACCACGCACACGCACACACCACACGCACACACGCACACACGCACACACGCACACACGCACGCACACGCACACACGCACACACCACCACACGCACACACGCACACCACACACGCACACACGACACACAGACACACGCACACGCACCACGCCACACGCACACACCACACACGCACACACGCACACACGCACACGCACACACGCACACACGCACACACCGCACACCACGCACACACCACACGCACACGCACACCGCACACGCACACACGCACACACCACACGACACACGCACACGCACACACACGCACACGCACACACACACGCACACACGCACACACACGACACACGCACCACGCCACACGCACACGCACACGCACACACGACACACGACACACGCACAACGCACACACGCCACACGCACACACGCACACACGCACACACGCACACACGCACACACGCACACACGCACGCACACGCGCAACGCCACGCACACGCACACGCACACGCACAGCACACACACGCACACACGCACGCACACGCACACACGCACACGACGCGCACACACGCACACACGCCACACGCACACACGCACGCACACACGCACACACGCACACACGCGCGCACACGCGCGCAGACGCCCAGGCGCGCACACGCGCACACGCACACACGCTCACGTACACGCACACGCACACGCACACACACAAATATATATATATATATATATATATATATATATATATATATATATATATGTAGATGACACATTTGTTATTTGGAGACATGGAGAAGAAGCATTACATGTTTTAATAATGGTGTTTATCCAAGGATCCGGTTGACCATGGAAAAGAAAACTACTGGAGGTTTACCATTTCAAATTATCCAAGCACCAACCACGTCAAAAAATTCGTGTAATTAAATCTTTATTAGATCGAGCAAAACGAATTCGTGATCCTGAATTTTTGAAAGATGAATATAAATATTAACTAGAAGGAAATGGATGTTCACTAAAAGATATTGATAGTATAATTACTCCCTCTGGAGATAACCTAAAAAAAAACTATTGCTTATTATTGGTACTGCTATTCTTCCTTTTATAACTAATGTTACTGATAGAATTGTAAAAATTCTAATTAATCATGGATTAAGACTACTTTAAACCTACATGAAAAATTAAAGAACATTTAAGGTCACCTAAAATGTTTCAAACCCATTATCATCTTACGGAGTCTATAAATTATCTTGTTCATGTGGAAAAGTATACAATGGAACCACAAAACGTAGCTTTGGTGCAAAACGTGAAAAACGTATGAGATTTTGTAGTTTACTGCAGCTAGAGGAATCTGCGGTAGCTGAGCATGCTTTAAATAATTTGAATCACGGCATTCATTTTGATAATATGGAGATATTGTCAAGGCAAACTCATTGTTATGTTTGTTTACAATGTGAAGTTGTTGACATAATAACATCCTAATAACTTCAATAGGCAAGAAGGTCTCACGTAGGTTTTAGCATTTTATAGTTAATGAAAGGCACAATGATACATCTTAAGCTTAGTTTTAGCGTTTGGTTTGTCTGGGTTTTTTGCTGTTTTTTTCCTAGACCTTGAAGCAAACGCTTTACCATCTATACGCTAAGTTACCACAGCACAAGAATAAATTAACACATGTAGTTGAAATTAAAATTATTCATCATGTTACGGGTACTGCATTGTGTTTTCTCTGTAAAACAATAATTACAATTATTAACAAAATACTATTTCTTTGTTGTATTTAACTAGATCTTTAATTGGTATGTCAAGTTTCGGTTTGTGAATGCTTTTATCAATATCACAATATTACACTTACAACATAATTTGATTAAATTTTGTTAAATTTGCTCTTTCAGTATGACATTTTTCACTGTTAGACTTCGTCGTTAGAAAGGCAATTTAATGATTTATGAAAAATCTAGCTATTCTTTGTTCTAACATCTTAAAGATAGTAGCACTACTAAGGATGATAGCTGTAATTGTTATCGAGAGGTATAAATATTTTATTATTGCTAGTAATTTTTTTCTCTACAATGTTACAATGCTACAATGCGCCTGCTGTCTATGTTTTGTGTGTTAAACATGCGGGATTGAGTACTATTTATTTCACTTTATTTCGTACTCATTGATTAATTTTTAGTATACAGTTTCGATAATGTTTTGTTTCTTTTCAGTTATGGGTTTTCCTTCACCTCAGGGTACTTCTCACGTTCAACCACAAGCAGGATCACAAAGCACACCAAGTCCAGGAATTATTATTGGAGGAGGAGGAGGCGTTGGAGGAATTCGACGGACATACGGTGGCATGAGAGATTGGCGACGTGCAGATCCTACTCTCATAAATAGTTTATGGAAAAGCAAAATGGGAAATGGGATTCGTAAACAATTAGGTACGTCACTTTTGCAAAAATTACATTGTATTGTTATATATTCTGTTTTCCCAGGGAACGCGGAAGTTTACATTATGCTAGCACTCTTAATCGGTCTAGTAACAGTTGTCATCGGTTGTTGGTTATCAGACAATTGTTGGTCACCTGAACCAGAAGAATCAGATGTTACAATCGCCTGACCATTAGCCAAGGCTATATCACCATTAAAAATAGTTCCTTTAACGCCTAATAGCGTACATAGTGCTTCTACGAATTCGAGTAGACCATCAAGTCCTGATAGTGATTGGCCTCTAGTGGATGTGTCGGATGGCGATTCAATGAACCTCTGACATCATATACTATGTAAAAAAGTGTCTAGTTTAATTTTACCGGATCCAAATTTTCTTGAAGAATCACTTGATGAATCGTTTAAAGAATTCAATGGACATGTTTGTCAACAAATTATTGATGATGTTGAAGACTTTATAAATAGTGCGAATGTGTGTAACGTTCACGGTAGTGAAAAATTTTCTGACGATACTTTCGATGATAACAAAATAGATGATAATGAATTCTGAAAGTTAATTAATTAATTTATCGTGTTGTCGTGAATTGATCTATTTTAAAAATGGAAATTTAAAGACTGACTGTATATCAACAACAGTGTATAAGACAATTTTGTTTAAAGCAGGTATAAACGTTTTCCTAGATTTAGATTGCTTATATTCCATGGATTTGTATGTTCTTGCTTTTTATGTGTCCAATCGATTTGTTTCGTGCCTGTATTATCTTCAACAGTACCGATATACTTTGAAACTGGAACTTGCGTTTAGGTTCTACGACAACTGGAACTGGATTTGTGGATTCCATAAGTGTTATCTCAACGTTTATATTTAATATTGTCTTACACTCTCGGTTTATCTCTCAAGTTTTTTTTTAATTGTTGCATTTTTCATTGGGCCTCTCCTATATTACCTCTTAATCATTGTGCAAAAGGTGTATAATCTTTCTCACAAGCAAATCTTGTAATTGCCTCCTAGTCCACCTACGCTTGGCCCGCCACAGTCGTCACGTTATTGTGGTACATCCTTTCGCAATTCAGGCTAGAAATTAAAATTTCTCATCTGGTAACTCTATGCGAACATCGCCAGTTCTAAATTCTGGTAATTTAAAAAAAAACTGATCACTTCATATATGACAAACTTTACTATAAGGAAATTTTATCACATTAAGACTGACTGACATGAGACGTTTCACAGTAATTAGGATAATGAAATAAAACAAAAAGTAACGAAAAAAGAATTTTCAACATTTCCATCTTAATAGAAAAAGAACTCAATGATAATTACACGTTATAATTATATTACGCCTCGAATCACATGCACGTGACAAATTTAATTGTAGGAGACCCGCGTTCGAGACTCTATTGGGTACTTTAATTTACAGTTGGTGTGCTAAGTGTGGTGATAGTTCTAGTTTAGGACTATTCGTAGTGTTTTCCCCCCAGCGTTGATGTCCCAAATATTATAAATTAATAACCTCAAATTTCCATACAAATTGCGATGGTTTCCAGAAACCCATCTTCTGTTCTGTTCTGTTTTAATCGATGCATAAACATTCTTTATTACACCAACATTACTATTAACTGTACCCGATATTGTCCTTTATCGAATTTGTACTGCGGAACTTTTGTATTTTTTCTTGTGCTCATCTATCAATTCGATAAATAACCACTTTTTTTGGACAATTTCCACACTATTGATTGTTATTCTTAACTCAACTTAGTAAATTTTTTCCACATAACTATTACAATAATACCGGTATTTTTTATTCCCTCTTTTTTTGCCTGGGATTAAATATTGCAGTTTCCCTTCTATATCCGAATCTTCTTCAATTCCACTAGACTGATTCCAAAACACGTGTCAATACTTAACATCGTCTCCAAACTGGTTGAATTCGATCTTGAGAGCGTTTAACTTGCTTCTGGATTCTAATTTTTTGGTGCTTTCACCTTAATTAACCAGCATGTCACAGTAACATCTTATCTTTTACATTCATATCTGCTTCCTCTTCTTCTGAACCTAACATCAGGTCTAACATAAGTTGATTTAGTTCAGTGATTTGGAGCATTCTTTCGTCCAGTACTTTTATACTACTTCGTATTTCTATCAAATAGTACATTTCTTTGGACAAAACCTTTTCAAATTTATTATAGATACTTGTAAAGCTGTTCTTTTTTGGCTTTTTGTATACTTTCTAACAGAGGAGTCGCCAAAATGTTAAAACTGTTATTGCAGAAGTTTTACGCGAATAGGTCTCTTCTGGGTAGTATAGATATACCGTACACTAATGAACCAAAACAAGTTATTATTTGCATTATATGCATTTATTTTCTGTTATAGGTTAAACCTTCCTCTGACAAACACTGACTAGACTAAAAATCAAATTATACAGGGTGTTACAGAATGTAGTGAGGAAAATTTAAGGGCAGATTCATCTAAAAATATAAATAGTTAATATAAACATGGGTCCAAAAATGCTCCGTTTGAATGATACGGGGTGTTTAGGTTATTCCGTCTTCAATAGTTTTTCAATTACCGAAAACCCCGACAAAATGAGTTTTGATACACGCAAATGTATCATTAAAGGTCATATTTACATATGTAATTGTTTTCTGAAGCGCTTACATAAGTGGCGTTCGTACTTCGTACCGGCAAGGTTAGTGAAAAAACTGTACGCCAATGGTTTTTGCAAAAATTAGTATCGCCTTCTTAAAGATAGGTTAATTCTACTTATAAGGAGCCTCTCGTACTTTTTGTTTTGAAGCACCGTTATTGAAAAAAAATTATTTTATTAATCAGTACAATAAGCTGTTTTCGAAACCGTAATTAAAAAATAGTAATCTAAAGTACGTCCCATAATATCAGAGAGTAATAAATCATCTTGACAGCGACAGGTCAGTGGCGTACTTATTAAAGGCATATACTATAATGTCTGCAAAATATATTGACCTTTCCGTTTCTTATGTTCGTATAAAATATTAAAAAGAAATTGTAATTGTAATTATGACCTATTAATACATACAAAAAGAAAAAGATTAAGTGATTTAATATCTAAGTCTTGGTCTAAGTAATCTACAAGTTTTTTTATCAAACTAAATACTGTTTGTTAAGGTACGTTTGAACTATTTCAAGTTACAGCAGAGAAACCGTTTGTAACGTCATTCAGTTAATAAAAGATGAAGCGACAGCTCTATCTTTTTTAGTTCCGTACAAAGTGTTTGAGATTGAATTAATACAAACATCACATTTACTACGACAGGTACTACATTATTGTGCAGGATAGCGAGGAAAATTTGTGTAAGTTTAGAAAGGACTCATTACACCATAATCTAATTATATGTAAATGTATGATTCACTTAATAAGGGATGCATTAAGATGCAATTGACACATTTGTTATTTCAAAACAAGTATTTCAAATGTTATGTTCGAGTTTTGGTTGAAAACGGTGATGAAAATGGCATCTTCCGATTTTTCTCCAACAAAACGTTTACTTACTTCGCTCTCTGAGAATGAAAAAATTATCGTTCTGAATGTACATAATTCCTTAAAGTACCGAAATTTGATAAATAGTGTAGATAGTGTAGTAGAAATGTGTTCTAATTCTAATATAACGGAAGTGGGGAAATCAACAGCATACAGAATATCAAAGGAAGAAGAAGAGGGTGTTTTGAAAGCACCGATTTGCTCAACAGGAAGAGAAAAACAGCGTTTAAGTGACGAAGAAGTTCATATTAGAAGAAAAACCCATTCCTTCCACATCAATAAAGAAATTCCTGCTCTTTACAAAATAGTAGCACGACTAAAGGAAGACGCTGATGGACCACAATTGTCTCGGTCGACACTACGCAGGACACTACAGAAACTTGACTTTTCGTGAATCGAAAATCAATGCTAATTGATAACCTTTAAACTGTTTCTTGGAGACGCAAATACCTTCGTGAAATGAAGAAGTTTCATGCCGAAGGACAGGAAATATTATATCTCGATGAGATCGAAGGATATACTGTAAAACAAAACTTGGATGCAAGTGTTACAAATCGCCCTCAAGCAATTTAAGAGAGTTGGTTAACTGGAATAAATCCACCATCGGACAAAGGTCGAAGACTAATTATTATTCATATAGGCGCTAATTGATTCTTAAAAAATGGTTTACTTGTGCTTGAGTCCAAGCACACAGGGGATCATCACGAAGATATGAACGCTGATGTTTTTGAAGAATATTTTGAACAAATGGTAACATTCCACAGGGGGATGTAATTGTTCTGGATAATGCAAGTTACCATTCTAGGCAAGTCGAACGCTCACCAACAACTGCATAGAAAAAAAGAGACATTGCCAAATGGTTAACATCAAAACAGATACAGTTTGAAGAAATTATGCACAAACGAGAGCTTTTAGCTATAGCAAATCAGCATAAGCAACCATTTGTTAAGTATGTTATTGATGAACTCTGTGCTTTTGGCGAGATTACCGTTATGTATGGAAAGGCGAATGGAAATTCGTACGAAGCAAGGCGGCTCTATGAGGATGCATTTCCTGACCATCAGTTACCTTGTGCAAACACCTTTGTAAGAGTTCATAGACGTTTGAGCGAAACAGGAAAACTAACAGGTAATTGTGTTGATTGTGGGGCGCCAAGGACCTCTCAAACTATGGAAAATAAGGAAACTGTTTTAAGAGAGGTTGAACAGACTTATGAAAGAAGTACAACGCATCTAACGAATTGGGGAATAACAACTACGTTGGGGTATGGCAAATTCTCCACAAGCGAAAGTAAACTTTCCAGCCAGACTGCAGTATTGCCAAAGTTTAAGACCAAGAAATGCAGAAGGTCGGGAATTTATTTCAAATATTGTTCATCTATTGCGACACCAGCAGCCGTTTTCAATATACATATGTGTGGGCAGGACAGTTCAAATTATTTGGTTGAACTATACTAATGCACAGCGCAGTACATGCCCGTTTTTATGGTGGCTCAAAATCAACTAGTCCATTTCCCCTTATTCTACGTAGCCGAAGGCCAAGACTAGTGATTCTCAGCTCTTTTAATACTAATAATTGAAATAATTTAAATAAATTATTATTGAAAAAACTTATAATGATTTAAATAAATGATTCATTTTCATCGTGTTTAATCACATTAGTGATTTGGTAAATCAGATATACAGTGCCAGATAGCCGCACATTTAAAGTAACTCAAATATGTAAGGGCTGAGAAAGAATAAACGTTCCACCACTAATAACGATCAAGTGAGATGAATAAAATCAAAATTTTTGAACAAGTTAGCTTTGTACTGATTGTCAGATTTAACTATGGTTTTTCTTTTAAATAAGCGAATTCAATTAAAAAGAAGTTGGTAAATTGATTTTAAAAAGAATCAGCGAAAATCGTCATTGGACTTTCAAACGAATCGCAAAGGCAATGAAAGTGTGTTGTAACACTGTGTCGAGTATAATAAAACTATATAAAGAAGACCTCAACTAATCTAGAAATCCTGGAACTGGAAGGCCAAAAGAGTTCCATAACCCAAAAAGGGTGAAGTAGCACCCGAACATATCTCTAAACGGAAATTAGCCAAGAAGTTAGGTTATTTAGAGGTCAGTATGTCGAATCAAGAAGAAAATCTACTTCAAAACCCATAAAGTACAGATGATTTCAGATAAAAATGCTGAGAAAAACTTTGAGGGTAAAGAGCGAGCGCGAAAGTTGGCAACTGAAATTTTTCAAAACAAATAATTTCTGTAATTTTGCTTAGTTGACTGGCCTGAAATTTTATGTTGCTCGTGGGCGAGGAAACTTCAGCAAAGAACTCAGGACCAAGAAGTCAAAATTCCCGAAAATTTCTTATTGGGCAAGCCATTTACGGTTGCGGGGAAAAAAGCAAATCTTTTGCGACTACTGGGTCCCTAAATTACGATATCTACATCAGAGAACGTCTACAATAGAGATTATGGCCCTTTCAAG
>JARFJB010000447.1:952500-955000 GCA_036346205.1 Vesta saturnalis
GTTCCTCCAACAGTTTCTTCTCAGCGTCGGGTAGAGTCGCTAGAGAGATTCATGTAATGAACTGGAAGAAAAATTCGTAGTAATTTTTTTTGTGCACCTGGGGAAAGTGATTGCCCACCACTTCACAAAGATTTGTGGATCCTCAATTGTTTTGTTTTAGGGTTAAGGCTTGAAAGAGCTGTTAATTTATTTATCTGTTGTTAGGCGGTCAGAGTGTATAAGATTATCATAATTTGTGGAAGTTAGTTGATGTTCACTTATTCTTTGTACGCATCCTTAATGGTGTTTAGTATATACGTGGATTGTCTTTTCCAATGTTCGATTCACTACAAATAAGGGTTTTTAATTGTTTTTGTAAACAGCATGTATCAATAAGCTTTTTCTGTTCTGCCTTTGGTACAAGATCACGACATCTTTAATGTTTAACTTGAGGCGTTCCCATGATATTAAGGTTTTGTCCTGGTTATCAAAATTCTGGTGTTGATAGTTTGAGAATAAAAATGTGTTCATTATTTCGATGAATCTTTGTCTTCCAATAAACGGTTATCAAATTTCCAGTAGGGTGGATGACTGATGACCCTAGTGGTTCTAAAACTAATACAGCCAGATGGTCCGACGAGGGACCATGAAGAAGCGTTGTTTTTAAAGATGAAATTAGGGATCTACAATAATAAATTATATCCAAACGAGATGAAGAAATAGGATTAGTATGTGTATAGTAGGTGAATCCTGGTTTTCCTTTGTTATAAAGGCAACTGTATGAAAATATTGGATATCTCTCACTTGAATCGCTTTGATCAAATGCTCGGTCTTCAGTACAATTAAAATCTCCCCCTAACACTAGATTCGTGGTATTTTGTTGGGACTCCAGGAATGTTGTTATGGTTGACAATACCATTTCTGTTACGTGGGTATTATGAGGAAAATACACGTTAATAAATGTGCAGTAATGTTTATGAATCGTTAGTGTTAATTTTTGAAGGTGCGAAAGTTCGTGTTTTTTTTACTAGCGCATTTAAACTTCGCTTAACGCCAATTAAAGTGCCGCTGTAATTTATGTTAAATGGATTCATGAAGAACACGTAGGAGCTATTTTGAAGTATAGACGGTATCTCAGCAATGTTAGACTCTTGCAGTAAAATTTCATCAGGAGAATTGAATTCTAAGAAAGTTATTAAATCCATGCATTTGGTATCAGACCTTAAATTCTTGGGTTTAAGTTTGACGTAGCCATGCCGATTAAATGTCTTTTTTTAGTAAGTGCTCAGAACACTATCTGTCGAAGGTCTTCGGTATGGAGACGCTGTTGCTAACGATTCTGTTGGAGAAACCGATCTGCCCGCTTTATCTAGATCTCTTTTAATATAGTTGATTAAGCGCTTACACTTTTCTTTGGTAGATCTTTGCGAAAATAAAGGTGTGACCAGTTTCAGTAAACTTAGAAGACTTTCAACATGCTCAGTATATCTTGTAGACACGTCAAGAGGGTTATTACTGCCCTTAACTTCATTTAGAACATCCGAAAAAGAGACGAAATCTAATACTAGATTATATTCTTCTGACCAAACATCTCTTATGTCGTCATACACCTCTCTGGTCGGCGAAGGCTCAACTTTCCGTTTTTTTACAGTAGCATTGGCAGTTTTATGTTTTTCTGGGGCGTACGAACGCTTTTGACTCATTTGTGTATCTAACGAAATTTCCACTTTCCTCTAGGGGTTGTGGTTGAGTCAGCTCTACAATACCTTCCTGGCTACCTGTTAATGTTTGGTTTCCTGGTATTATGGTCATTATGTTAGCACTGGCATCTGTAGGAGGGTGAGGCCGTTTGTTTGCATCCAGTTCACTGTTATGAAGCACAACTACGCATACACTTTCTATTCTTGTGCACTTAGATGCTATGTGGCCATAAACTTTGCATTTGCAGCATCTAACGTTGGCATTCCACAGAAATATTCGCTACTCTTCATCTTCATAAACAATTACTACTGACGGTGGTACGTTGCTGTCACTTGCAGGATCGTTATCTACAAAAAAAAACTGTCCCCGAAAGCTGTACACGTGAAAATATTCTTCTAGGCCAATATCTGCTCCAATAAACGATAATGGTGAAAGCAATCTCAGGCCTATGTTTTTTAATTGCAGACGCAATTGCTACTCATTCTCGATGTAAAAAGAACGTGCTTAGGTCCGATAATTTTGCCTGCATTTATATCAGAATCTCTAACTACAATGCCATCAATTGCTTGAAAAATTAAAGCTTGATCCTTTTTTGGGAACTTGGGTGCAGATGCTCCATTTGAGAACGAACGGGAAATAATATTTTCATTTTTATTACCAAAGGGTGCCGTCAAAGAAAGTTTTATTAATTCCGCAACGCCCCTGTTATCAGAATTATCAGAGACGCTGGGAGAAGCATTAGATGCAATAGACATTACAAATTAGGTAGTTCGTTTGTTTTTGGAATAAAATGAACAAACATATTAAAGATAGCTGGTCA
>JARFJB010000447.1:960000-972500 GCA_036346205.1 Vesta saturnalis
GCAAATAACTGTTTCTACATTGAAATTAATTTACAACATCTAGCAGCAATAATTAAAATCTAATTTGATAAGAAATAGCATCTTGCAAAGGTATGATGAATTGAGAAGCACTTGCATGGAATTGTTAATGGTTAATATTAATGAAGCAATCCTTATTAATTGGGTATCTAATTCAACGCCCTATTTATTGAATAAGGTCTACTATATGTGTGTGTGTGTATATATATATATATATATATATATATATATATATATATACACACACACCTTTTGTAACGAGCTTGTCTCGGAAATAAAGTTTTTCTTTATAACATGTTGTGCAATATGGTGGTAAA
Source organism: Vesta saturnalis (assembly GCA_036346205.1). Lineage (NCBI taxonomy): Eukaryota > Metazoa > Arthropoda > Insecta > Coleoptera > Lampyridae > Vesta > Vesta saturnalis. Next base: position 960,336 of record JARFJB010000447.1, read on the forward strand.
TTAATTTATGGGGCATTTTTTTTAATTACACATAAATCTTATATCTTAGGACTTTTGTTTTTCTGGACCTTTCTGTACACACATGATAACAAAATATTTTCTACAATGGTTACTGAAATTTCATGGTCACCTTATGTCTACACTCAAGGTTACTTACTGTAAATACTAAGTCCATCATCTACACGCTACCGATATACGCTTGGTTGTTATCTGTCTTTTTGGGGACAGCCAAATAGGTTAGTATAAAATTACATTCGTTTCACCTGACGGTCGTCTAGCAAATAAGGTTATGTCAGTCAGGGATAGATAGGCCCGGCGGCCAACAGGGCAAATGGCCTGTGGGCCGGTACGATTTAGGTTTGTCAGGGCCGTCCATATTACTAATTAAAGAAAATAGGGCCCCTGTACCGACTGCTATACCCTGTTTAAATTAGATTGCCACTAATATAGCATAATAATAACGCACGTAATAACACATTTTTACAACAATTTAACAATAATTTATTATCATATGAAACGCCAGTGCCAATTAAATTGGAACAGGGTGTACAAGTGAACATACATATATGCATACCAAATTTGTTTTGACTAAAGTCATAAATAATATGCTTAATGTAAACAGCGATAACAATGTTTACGTTCAGCCGACTCCAGTTGGGGAGCGCTTTTCGCTCATTGGTGGAAATTTGAATTTCAACGAATCGGTCATGAATCAGACGCAGACACACAAGTAGCCATGAGTCGCTTTATTCGCTTTCATAATAAAGTAAGTTTTGTTCACCAAATTCAAGTCCTTGTCCATATCATAGTGTGAGTAGTTCGTATATTAAGTGATAAGTTTATAGTGCCTGCAAATACAATGGAAAAAACCGACGAGGACGATACCAGAAATACAGGTACACTGAGGGAAATTAAGTTATTAATTCAACTATCTTAAAAATGTTAAAAACAAATGCATATATTACAAAATGGATTTTGTTGTTTTAAACAGTAAGGCCGGCCGCTGACATGCAATTTTTAGTTGCGCAACGGTTTAATTGCAAGATTTGAATGCCATGTGTTTAAATGGCAACGCGCTGACATGCAACTAAACAGTTGCTGAGTTTGAATATCAAAGCTTGTCAGTCGCACTTGCAATCAAACCGTTGCGCTATCAAAAATTGCATGTCAGCGGCCGGCCTAATTCCAGCTAAGTAATATTAAAATATATGCAATAAAAAATGTTGCTTTAAAGTTACTTATTCATTGAATTAGTAATTCAACATTTAAAAAGCTTCTTTTATCAATCCTGTTAGATTTATTTGATGTATACTTTATTTTAGTTCCGTTTAACATTTTCCAACAGTTGAATTAAAATTCTTATTTTAGCATTCATGAATTGTTAATTTAACTCCTTGTTAATGCATTGTTTGTATTTAATCTGTAAAAACTGTTAAAGTTTTTTTTTTAATTAATTTAACTAAATTTTTTTCTTTGTATAACCACAAAGTTGGTTCCCAACCAGGCCAAGGCAAACAGAAAGGAGGAGCTGAAAAAAATAGGCCGAAAAGAAAACGCAAACTAATCGAACAAGGAAAATCTTGTAAATCTTTGAAACCATTGTTTTCTCATATTGCCGCGGACGGAAACTTCTCCCAGAGCCCACAGGATAGTGCTAGTTCCTTACAAGACGCTTCGCCTTCGGTCTTGGATCAGAATTGGAAGCAAAATATGTCGGAGAAGAGTTCCCAAGAACAAGAGCCTCTGAATCTCGCAACTACGACAGAAAGGAGTGAAAAGCAAATAAGCGACGAAGCCAATAATTCGACTATCAATGAGCAAGTTATTGATGATAGTTTGGATTTTTTTAGAAGGCCAAATGAAAGTGAACTGGGTATTTTTTTTGAGTACCATCCGCGCGTTCCGCTGTTACCGTCGTTCGTTAACATTCACTTTAAAGTAGAGAAGGCATTTAAGCGTCCAAATGGAACTCCTCGGAAATGGTTGACTCCACCAAACAAGCCTTATTCTGCACAGTTTGTATGGCATTTTCGGCAAATAATGAACGAAGCGTTTTCATTGAAGGCATGTCTGACTGGAGACCTGGAGACATGTATATCAACGAATCGAAGAACATGAAGAAAAATCCGCAAATCATGATAAGTGTTGCAAGGCATATTTCATGTTTACGAAGAATAAGTCCATAGACAAGTTACTATTCAGCGAACAACTGAATTTGAGGAATAAACATGTTTTGGATGTTATAATAAATGTTATTAAATTCATCGGTAAAAGAGGCTTAGCTTATCAATCAGTAAACGAAGCTGCATATATGTTGCAAAATGAAAATCTCGATCATGGAAATTTCTTAGAAACGATATTGCTTTTGTCTAAATTCGACGTAATCTTGAAAAAGCATTTAGATGTGATCATCCAAAAAAATCAAAAGGAACATGACAAAAGCAATAAACAGCGTACTGGCAATTTTTTAACTTTTATTTCAAAAACAACTGTGAATACAATAATTTCTATAATAACTGATATAATGAAAAAAAAAATTAGCCATCAAATTCAAGAAACCAAAATGTATTCAGTTGAAATCGACACCACGCAGGATATTTCAGTCACAGATCAATGCTCCAAAAAAAAATTTTAGGTACGTATACAACGGCAAGATAAACGAAAAGCTTTTTTCCGTTGTCCCATGTCACTACTCTACCGGAGAGGGTTTCTACAAGATGTTTCTTGACGTTCTGCAAAAAAATGATCTGAATCCAGAAAATTGCATAGCAGATTCTATTGACGGAGCAAGCAATATGCAAGGTGAATAAAATGGGTTTTCTGCTAAAATGAAAAATGCTAATCCCGATCATGTTCACATCTGGTGTAATGCCCATATTTTAAATCTTGTGCTTTGTGATGTTATGAAGGCACATATTAAAGCTGCTTCGTTTTTTTCGCTATTAAATACGATTGCAGTATTTTTCAAAGAGTCGTATAAGAGGATGGACGTTTGGAATTCAACTTCCACAGACCCGACTAAGAAAAAGCTGCAAACTATTCGCGAAACGCGTTGGTGGGCAGCTATAAACAAGGTTTTTGGACCCTTCAGTGAACCAGAAGGAGCATTGTATGACGATGTAATAGAATCGTTTCAATATATCGAAAACAACACAAAAATGTCACCAGATGTCAGAGTCGCTGCGAGTCAGTTTAAAACGGCGTTACTTAAATATGAAACCATTATAATGGCTCACGTTTTTTCTAAAATGTTTAGCATAACTGGCCCCCTTTCAAAGTATATGCAGACTGAAGGTATGGATCTCTTGAAATGCAATTCTATGGTGAAGACTGCGCTTGCAAAACTTCCTTTAATACAAAGAGATATGAATTCTATCGCAGATGCTACCAAGACATTCATATCGCGGGCCAAAGACAAAATGGCTCTTAGGGACGATCTTGATTGTGAAATTGAAGAAGGTTTCCCTGAGATTCGGAATAGGCGAAAAAAAAATTCTGTGACGAAAGAAGTAACGATGAACAACCGCAAAGAGAAGAGGACATATTTAGAATATCGTTTTACAATGTGCTGATGGACAGTGTGACAGAATCTATGGAGAGAAGATTTGGCAAAAACATGGAATTATGTAGAGATTTTTCAGTACTTGACCCTATGTCGTTTGATGAAATCAATTCCAATAAAGCTCTTCCGACCAACTGCATGGACACTTTAGCAGAAAAGTTACAGAAATGGAATTCTTCAGCAACTTCAGAGCATCTGAAACATGAAATACTTAATTTTGCTTCTAACTGGAAAATACTGAAACTATCAATCGAAGAATCGTATAATATTGATTATAACTTAGAAGAAGACATCGATCAGAATGAGATGCAGGAAGAAATCGAAACAAGAAAGTGTGGAAATCTAAAACGTTGCCAGAATTGTGTGATATGCTGTTACGAAGCAATTTTAAAATATAATTTATTTAAAGGAGCATATCCTGCATTGTCCACTGCATACCAATATCTTTTGACCCTGCCTATTACTCAGGTCACATGTGAAAGATCGTTTTCTATTTTAAAATACATTAAGCCTAGATTGCGAAACCGATTATCGAATCTTTCATGATTATGAATACCGAAAAGGGTCTTTTAAATGAAGTTGACAATCAAGAAGTGATTAATGTATTGGGAGAGTCCAGTTCATTATTATCCAAAGCTCTCCTTTATTAGTTTTTTTTTAACTTGTTACGTAACCATTGTTATTTAATATTTATGAATTAAGACTGGCTTATATTATTTAAAATGCGTTCATGGAGCCGGATATTAAAGTTGTTCTATTTGGAAACATAAAAAAACACTTATTTTAAGACTTTTTTTGATTATGCCTAAGAGAGGGGGGGGGGGGTAGTGAGGAGCCGTTTAAGTTGATTTGCCCGGGCCGCTTCTACCTGTCCCATCCATCCCTGATGTTAGTTAACTACATAACATCGATCTACTGATAATTAGCAACAGTGGACATTTGTAGCTATTATATTGAATATAATTGAAGTATTGCATTATTCGTACCAGTTGTACTTTATCTAAAATATTGAAATTTGGTTAAATAAACTGATTCTGTATTCAAAATTTAATAATGTATTCTATATTCATATGTGCGGGTAACTTGTATTTAATAGCTGGTAGCCATTATTTACCATCTTGTTTGACCCGTGTACCGCTGAATTTGTGACTTTCTTTGGTGACTCAACTGCAGTTAGATTTCTATATAAAGTGTTTAGCGTAAATTCTGTTTTATTTGTATTTAGCATTTAGCACATGAAGATCGGTTCGTTTGAAGTAAAATTACTAACTCTTTAATTAATCTAGTACTTACACTCGTGAGCTAAACTGTCTACGTTTTTTTTTAAATTTACAATTATTGAGTAAACAACATTTACAATTAATAATTACTTTGATGTTTTACTGCTTTCTGCGTAATTAAATTTACGTTAATTTATTTTGATGTCTCGTTTTCTAAATTAATCCTCGTGGTACGTTTCACATTAATTTGTGTTATTGACTAAAACAATAATTTGGCTGGCTTAAAATTTGCCTATTAATGCACTATTTTTATATATTTATTGAATAAATGAATTATGATTTGCTAAATACTTAATTTCTTAATTTAGCTGTGTGGTATATGTGCTAATTAAAATTTACTCATTTAGCTCCCCTCTCTCTTCACACCCTTTTTGGATTTTTAGGGTTGTATTTTAGAAAATTTGTGGCGTCTACTATTGCCGCAAAAAAGATTTATGCTTACAATCATTTATTCATCGGTCTGCGGTATTTTAAAAGAGTTATAGGTGCAAAAATTGGCCCCGTGACAATATGCCAAACTGGCACTACCTGCTTTGAAAGTTATAAGGAATACGTCGTGAATACGATTTAAATTGTTTGCATAAAACAAGAACGCAAACTAGACACCCAAGTGTAATATTTGCTTCAACATAACATAAACTCATGATTTGCTTATTTTTTAAACCCGCAAATGTGATAATTAATTATATTTAATTTATCGTAAATGGGTAACACGGATTCACGTAACCTTAATCTTTAACTAGAGCTCCACTAAAAATACACTAAAATCGGTACTTTGATATTAAATTCAAATCAATAATAAAATACTATATTGAAATAAAAACACGTAAAATAGCGCTACATCTCCTGATTAAGCATAAGAAGGAATGCAAGATCAAAATTATAAACAATATGTCAGTATGACGGTAGAGAACCCCGGCATTCCTCGAAATGTTAACGTAGTACATTCCATAACAAACCATTAATAGCTGTTTTACTAACTACTACTACGGTAGGCCAACAAGAGAAAAAGAAGAGGTGGACTATATTAAAGTCCAAATCTTGATCTTAATTAAATATCGAGAATTATTAAATAAAGGTTAACCTAAACATTATTTTCCCAAACAACGGGAAAGCAATTCCAAAAATTGATACAAATAAATCTGAGCGTCCAGCTAACAACACTTCTCTTTATTATCGCTCTAACCTAACGTCATCATTTTTATTTACACGTGTTTCTCTAGTTATTTAAACCAGCACTTATAAACGTAGAACATGATATTACATCTGAGTTGAGTTGATCGCCCTTTTTCCAAAGTTTCTGTTTTGACATCGCGACGTTTCGAAAGCGTACTCTGCTTCCGTCATCATACTTAGTGTTCGCACTTGAGTCGAATTGATTTATCTTTGATTTGTTCCCAAGTACTTGACTACTCTCGGATTCGAACTTGGAACCTTTCACTTACAAATCTGACACTTTTGCCACTGCGCCCCTGATAAATATATAATTTGTTTTAGTTTAGTTTTAGTGAGTATTTTCCTAAGCGTTCTTGTGGATTTGAAAGCAGTGCATATCTTGTGTTTGCTGCTTATCTTTCGTATTTTGTCTGAGGTACGTGCGCATATGGTATTACTGCTATCTGTGTAGATTCTTCTATATGGGTTGTCCTTTCCCTGTTTAAGTTAGGTGTTAGATCGGGGTAGCCGTTTTCTTTAAGTGCTTTAGCGATATTTTCTTTTTCCCTTCTCAAGTCCTCTTGTTTTGCACATATTGTTTTAGCTCTATCGCACAAGCATCTTACCACGCCTAACTTTACACGTCTGTGGTGATAGAGTTGTAGCGTAGACACCACCCCGTATAATCGGGTTTCCTGTATACAATTATTTCACTGTGAATCTCATGAAGGGTACGCTTACTACAGGTGATAGCGAGGAACTCATCACCATATCAAACTCTTGTTGGTAGAATTTGCTTTCTACCTGGAAGTACTTAGGTTCTTCTAATGCATCTTGTCAGAAATTCCATTTTTGTGTTTTCAGAGAGTTTCGTCGGCCGAACGTTTAATTCCTTTCTACCCTATCTTTTATGATAATACCTTGTCGGTGCACACATTTATCAATAAGCTCACAATGTCAAAGATTACCAGTATTTCTTCGTTGTTGGATTGGAAGTTGCTAATACTTGAAAGTATGTTGTTCTTGTACATATGTCAGAAGTTCCATTACTGTATTTACCGAGAGTTGAGTGGGTTCGTCTAACATTTCATTCCTTTCCAGCCTATCCCTTATGATAATCAGTGCCTCGTCAGTGGGCAAATTTGTGAATAGGATCACAATGTTAAAACTTAGAGTATCTCTTCGTGGTTGCGTTGGAAAATGTGTTACGCGTTTAATTGGAAAACGTTTCTTTTTGATAGTGTTCGTCATTTTGTCAAATTTACTTACTAAAAATAGCAATTTATTCTTAGGTTGAATGCTTCCAATTCACTATTTCGCAAATTTTTACGCATCTCTAATTGCATTTAAATTAACGTATGTAACTTTTGTACCCATCTCTTACTTAGTTCAAATAAGTGAAAATAATACCTTCAGCGACATCTCTGAGATTTCGGATCATTTAATATAAAGCAGTTAAATAGAAACCTGGGATCTTTTAAGGTCAAATAATACAAATACATATAATAAATAAATATTTTCTACAAATTTTAACTTTGGCAGCAATGATTTAAATAAAAATTTTTCTCAAGTTTGTAAAATTGATCTTTAAGGTGTTGGCCAACTTTTCTTTCTTCCTTTTTAAGAACGCCATTGATGGTGGATTTTGAGTTTCTAGATAATTTTTCGTTTCTGTTTCTGGATGCTGAAGCATCATTTTTTTGGAAAATTCTCACTTAAAGTGATACTTTGTTAAGTAAAAGTCTTACTAACGCTTTTAAAAGGCGGATATAATTGAAATTATTCATTCGTCCACATCTTCGGCTTTTGAATATAAAAGCATTCAATACTAATTCTTCACACATAAAGACACTTCAACCGAAATTACGTTGAATGTTCACTATCGGCTCGTTTGTCACCTGTAAGAGAATCTCCGTACTACCTTCTTTTAACATCTCCGTACTACCTTCTTTTAGTATCTCTGTACTACCTACGTACGAGCATCTCTGTACTACCTATTTTTCTGCTCACATTTTACTGTTACGTTACATCCAAAGTACATGGTTACCGCTGGAAGGCGTAAGAGCCTTGCTAACATCCATGACCATATACGTGAAGGCTGCTAGATTATTGGAATAGTACCCGAGATTAGCAAGATGAAATAAGTAAGTTTCAGCAATAAAGGTCAGATATTTTTTCATTCCTTATCACCTGGTTGCCCGATTGTGTTTCCAAATTGCAATTACACCTAGGAGATTCTTAGTAAATTTCTACAACAAAAATAAATGGACTGATATTCAGTTCACTTTCACAAAATTCCTTTTATCTAAAACGGTATATATATTCACTAATCCAGTTTTAAATATTTTTGCACTCAATCATAACTAAAACTTTAATTGAATCATTAAAATAGATAGACCACAGCTAAACAGTTTTAGCTTCCATTTTGACTAATTAATTCTAGCTTCTGTGGCTACATTCAACCAACGATTTAACTCCTACTTTAATTGCAATTTACACCCGTTTAACGTGAACTACTGCAAATGTTAAACATTTAATTTTATAGGAATTTGTAATTTTTATCTCGTAATCTTTATGTGTTATAAACACTACTTTTCTTGTGGACAAAGTTGTTCGGGTCAGTTTGTTTCCTATAAATTTCTTGATTACTTTGTTTGTTACGATAGTTATTTAGTGTGGACCGAACAAGCTTTCCAATTTACTGTATACTCTGTGAAGAGTAATGCAAGCAAGTTCATTAATTAATTCCTTTTTTTTTTATCTTATTAAACATCCCAATGGAATTATGTGTTAAATTAGCCAATTCCGAATACGAACAGTAAGATCTTACAACGGTCGGAAGGGGGCATATAATATTTTTACTTTTTTTTAAATTGAAATTCAGTATTATACTTGCCGTGGGCACAAGCTGAGGTTCACTGCTTGCCATCGTGGGCTTTGGCAGAATAATATTAATTTATATATATATATATATATATATATATATATATATATATATATTTTATATTTTATTCTTTTGTCAGGATACCGACAATAAAAATTACTTTATCGGGGGAATTGTCAACTCATTTCTACTTCCTCCTTTCATTCTTATTTCTTTCTTTCTTTTGGTAAATTCTGTTTCAGGCTTTACACGGTTTACTCTCATTTTAACACTAGTTGAGTACTTCCTTATTAAAACCTGTGGCGCCTACTCATATCCGGTTCCTATCTAACCAGACTACCTTCATTTTAAGCTATACCCCAAAACAACCACACATCCGAGTGCTCTGCGGGCTTCCGACCGTACCCCTGAGTTTAGTCGAGCCCACTCACTCTTTTTTATGCCATACGATGGTTAGACACGTGGCAAATCTTGAAAGTTTTTTCCGATAAAGGGGCCCAGCAAATAGTGTGCTAATGGATGGCAAGGCAAATTTCACAATTGGTCTCACAATAATTCCTTCCTTGCAGATGTTTTATTTTTCCAGATAATTCTGATAAATACAGTAAGTAAAAACCCTAATATATTTACCGCGTAGAGGTAATCATTTTTCTAATAAAAGTTAGAAACCATGTGTCCTATTTTGTGTTAATTAAGAACCGTTGTTTAACACTTAAAGAGAGTCCCCAGTTAACCAGAAACATTTAGTTAAATATTTTACCCTTATTACACCTTTTTACAATTTTAGGGGCAAAACATGAACGTCTGATCTGTATGACTAAATTTACCCTAAGCACAGTGAAATCGCTGAGAGGTGAGATATAAGACTTTGCCGCTATGCTCTTTGTTTTTCGTTAGCCGATGTGAGCGTGCGGTTTTTTCCATCACACAGCCACTGAATCTCCACTAAATGAACGCACACTCGAGCCAGAAAGTGCTGATGATGGACCTTAGTCTCTCTCAACCTACTTTTAATCGTTGGGCAACTAATCCCGTCCGTTTGATGTTTTATTAACTAAATATTCAAATAACCAAATAAATCATTATTAAACTCAAAAAATACTTATATTTATTTATAAACATACACAACATTCATATTGTATTATTTGCGGTCCGCAATTATTCACAAATAAATCATAAACAGAACAATAAATGACTATTTTACTAACTTCACCAATTAAGTGAAAACGACTCTACCACTGTTTATTTACAAATAACCTTAATGTAAAAAGAATGATAATGATAATCTGGCGACATAAATGATGTAAATGTACCTATCTTAAATATATTTCTAATGATTTGAATCTGTTTCCTTTTTTACTTTATCTTAAATTTTGTCAACAATATTATAGCCACGCTTTATATATATATATATATATATATATATATATATATATATATATATATATATATATATAAACTCGACGTTTACCTTCGTACTGTTTGCAGTTCTCGCTTAACTAAAACTCCAATTTTTGCGAGATTCCAATGAAACAAATATAATTACTAAATTACAACTTGGCAACAACGCTTAGTACTACTCTGCAAACAGTATTTACAAGTTCATAAATTTTACACATAATAATTATAAAATGGTTGCTGCTTGGCTTTTCCTCTTAATTTTATATGGGTTTGCATTCGATTTATTTTAATTAGAGTGACTATAATTTTTTATTTTTATGAGGGCTGCATGTGCTAATTATTATTACAATTTATGTTTTGTTCTCATTTATCAAAGAATGAAATTTTTGGTTGCAATGCGGGGGGGTGGTATGTCATAAACAATCTCATTGACAATAACTTACAAAGGATTATTCAAATTTTGGTAAGTTCATCCTTGACGATAGGTAAGCGTGAACTTAAAGCAATGGTTTATATCTATACAACTAGTTTTTGCTTGCAGCACTCAGACGAGATTAACAATTTCCTACATGCAATGCCGTAACTTTATTCCAATACGAAAGTTCGCTAACCTGGTATCTACAGCTGATGATCGCCTCTCCAAATGTACTCAACGATGGTTACGATTCTTCGAACTACAATACGTTCGTTAATTCAATGATCCACCGTACAATTCCAATTCTCAATTTACAGCATATGAATTGTGCAGATTACGTTACTTTTCCTATACTATATGCTATAAAACAATAAACTCCAAAACGTAAAAATTTCAAACGACGACTTCACACGTAAATCATAAAATTTCTAACAGAAAATTAAACGTAAAATGTACAGATAATAAACCAAAGTATAAAGGAAAATTACACCTACATAAGAACCCTATGGGAAATAATACTATAAGTAAGTTAATGAATATTGAATCTATATAAATTACCTTCGTCGAACTGTTTTCAGGTGACGACGCTGCTTCTCGAAAATTGTCAATGTTATAATCCCCATAATTTGGGTGCCGACAGAATATTACATTCAAAATACCCATAATAACTAATATTCCTGTTTGCTTAGTCATTATAGCACGATCCCTTAACTAAGGTAACTCTTAAAAAGCAGTTATTTGCCTTAATTCACTCTCTTATCAAATTTTAAAGCTCTGCTCAAGATGGTCGTAGCAAAAGAGGTGACCGAAAATTGACCTATACAGAGATAACATTTCAAATGTTCCTTTATTGTGGCAAAATATTTAAGTAGACTCAGATCCCTGTTTTATCCAATTATAAATTACAGAAACCTGTATTTTTAATAAAATCTAATAATGTTGTTTTCTTATTTCTCCCACAGATGACTTTTTACAAATTACAAAATTTCCAATTATTTAATTATTTTTTAAATTCTAACATTTACATTTCATACAGCATAATGACTACCAAATAATTCAATTGTTAATGTGACCAAAACTTTTCCATATCCTACGTATCATTCCTAAAACCAATACTACAACGTAATACCCTGCCAGTAATAGTGTCAAAGAATCTGTCCTGTACTTCAGTAAACCGCCATTTCAACAAATTTAATTCCGATACTGATCTGTTGAAGAAAGTACCCAAATAATTTGCATTCCACATGTAAATCCTTCCTATTAATAAAACCCCAATTAGTTAGAGGCACTAAAATCGTTACGTAAGTATCACAAATATTTTATAATAAAACGCCGCTTCATTCGCTTTTATGTAGCAAATAACACCATTTTATAATATCAACAAAAATGTTAGCATTTGCAGTTTATAATTCGTCTTATAAAAGAGTAAATAATGCCATGATCATTCACTTAATCCTGTTCCGACTAG